>CM046893.1:22331753-22405783 GCA_025688845.1 Cucumis hystrix
TATATATATATATATATATATCAAACCAAAAAGGAAAATTATTTCTATATTAATCAGTTTCATTTAATGATTGCTGATTGTGATTTTTTAATACCAAAAAGTGTTAATAAACAAATTTACTATAATTATAAACAATAATTAACAAATTATACCATCTTTGCAAAATTTAGAAATCACAACCCATCAACATTAATTAAAAATTCACCATGAATTTTTGATTCACGTAATACTTTAATACACACAAATTAATTTTCTATATTGCATGTGTTGAATAACATTGTTTGATAATTTTATTAAAACCACACATGTTTAATGAAATCAATCGCGATAATCGTATTTGAAACGTATCATTTCTTTTTAAGTGAAAGGTTTGATTAATCCCCAACTAAAACAAAAGTTTAGTTTAGAAAACTATGGTGTATTTCACAAGATCATCAAAATTATGTAAACTCAATGTTTAATAATCTATAAATTTAGTTAATAAAATTAAAAGTTAATTAACTATTATTAGTAAACTTGTAATTTAACACAATTTGATTCATAATTAACACACAAAATAAAACTTAAAATCAGTAGAACATGAACTGGCAAGTTTATATTACTAATAACAAGATTAAGATCATCACCAACTTTATATATATATATATTAGTCATTTTCCCTTTCATAAAATAGTTACAAGACCCAAAATCATAACACCATAGCATATAATTTATGATACACATAATATATTTTGATTTCATCCACATTATTCAAAATATATTCTATTTTTCACAACACACAACAAACATCAAACTCTATGAAATGCCAAAAGCTTGCCATGCTTAATACAAAAGCCAACCATCTCTTTAAGTACTTTAGGGCTTAGCTCTTATAAGCAGGCACATCCCATGCACATTTCACACTTTATTGCAACAGAGAAAAACACTTCATTTCTTTACAATTGACTACCTTGGACGAAGATGACGACAATGGTGATGATGATCTTAGAAAGATTTTCTAGGGTCTATATGGCTTATCACTTGAGAAGTATCGGTGAGTTTCAGTATCAGAGCCCTTTCCGTAATTTTTATAACCAAGATTTGCATCGTCATCTTCATCGTCATCCTTATCGTTGTTGCTAGCTACAACGTCGTCAGGAGCAACATCAGTGTTCTCAAGGTCAGACTCATTTGCATCGATGAACACTCCTGCTTTGGGGGTTCTTCGCTCACTGAAGCCTTGAGCTAGCTTACGTGCACCCTTCTTTTCGACAATAACAGCGTCTGCCATGAGGAGCAACAACAAGGCAGCAAAGAGAAGAAGCACCCTCTTCATCATAATCATTACTGCAAAACCCTAAACAAAGAGGAAAAACAAAGCTTGATTTCAGTAAATAAAAGGCAAAATCAGGAAAGAATTTGATGTTAAAAAAATTACCTTATGATCTGTTTGAGCATTGGAAGGATAATATGGTATGAATTAGGGAAAAAATGAAGCATATATATAAAGGGAAAATTGTGACCACTGTTTTGTACACTGCAAAGAGATAATATATATGGAGAGGGGAAAATATTAACAAGAAATATCATTAGTTTTTTTTAAAAAAAAGCAATAAAGATTGTGAATAACGTCTTAAAGCACTTTGTAGAATTCATCATCATGCAAGAAAAATAAAAAGTGCGGTTTTACTAACCGCAGTGGAGACACCATATATGTTTGTCGCTTCACTATTGGCCCCTTATTTACAAAATTTTAAATATATCATTTAGAGTTTACATAACCAAAAAAGAAAAACTATTACCATTTATAAATCCTACAAATTATTAAGTAAATCGAGTTAAAATGTTTACAAAATACATCTTAATTATGCATGATAAAATATAGTATAATTATTATTTATTAATAGTATATTATTTTTCTAATCTATAATAGAATGAGATATCAAACCTATAACCTTAAAAATAATGTATGTCAATTATTATCGAGAGAAACTTGTTTAATATCTTTGATTCCGTAGTAAACGTTTTGACTCAAAATTAAAATATTTTTCATAGTAATTATTATTATTATTATTTAAAAAATGATTTAGTAGTATTATTATTTATTAAAAAGAAAAGAGAAAAACTAATGTGGGGGCATGGGGATCCCTCACTTCCCACCGAGAGGTAATTATGATTAACGCAATTTCCATCAATTTAAGTTTCAACCATTTAATAATTAAATCACCAATTATATATTGTTTAATATTTTTTCAATGTTATTTAAACTCCTCATTTTCTTATTAAGCCAGCAATAATTATGAGTATAATTTTTTCTTTTATAAATATATATATATATATATATATATTAGGATTTTTTAGGTATCAATATCTCTATCGCAATCATCTTCATCAACTTGGACCCTAAAATTCCAATATAAGGAAATTGTTTTGAATCCACGTGTAAATTAGGAATGATATTTTGTTTTTCTCTTTCTAATGTTGGGAAAAGAAAGAACAATGTTATGTTCTACACAAATGTTGTTTATGATATTTATAGATAATTAAGATCGGTTTTGATAACAATTTGATTTGAAGATTAAATTAATCGTATGAACAAATTAGACTCTGATTTTTTACAATTTATGAACCTAATCAAAGCTACTAGTTAGCTTCATCATTTTGCGAGTAATTGGAACAAAACGTGATTGGTTAAGATATATCTTCTAGTAGAAAGGTTGATATAAGAATTTGTTGAATTATGCTTAGGTTTGATACCGAGAGTCATAGTTTTGAATTCTATGTTTTCATTTATAATGTAATTTATAGAAAACATAGTATGAGGGAGAAGTTTTACATTCTCATTTGCTCTCATGTTTTTTAATACTTCTTATTTTGTTCTTTGTTATATATTTAGGTCGAGGTTGATACATGTAAAGTGGTGTATTATTTTGTACATGAGTGTGATTTAGATAATATATGTAAAACATCGCAAATGATCGATCTTATAGTGAAAGTGGAGATGTTTGCACAAACAATCACATCCTTCTGTCCTAAAATTGTGATGCATGTTCCGTGAATGACTGTTGTTCGCACGAGATTTTCGAAGAAATTTGGTTCGTGGAGT
Organism: Cucumis hystrix; assembly: GCA_025688845.1. NCBI lineage: Eukaryota > Viridiplantae > Streptophyta > Magnoliopsida > Cucurbitales > Cucurbitaceae > Cucumis > Cucumis hystrix. Next base: position 22,334,839 of record CM046893.1, read on the forward strand.
TGAATTTGAGTTGATGTTGTATTTTGTTGATTTGATGCGATGCGGTTCAATCTCTAGAATTTGATCCTATGATTCTCTCTCGACTAGATGCTTACGCTTGATTTGGAGGAAGCGGAGCACGTGATGATCTTGAAGTACGATGGTTGATTTCAAGAGTTAGGGAGTCTTCTAGTTCTTGGGAGAATTCTCTCTGAATCTTTTGGAGTAAAAAATTTTCAACTCTTTACAAATGAGAGAACTTCTCTATTTATAGAGTTCTCTGGTGGGCTTTATGGGCTTCAGCCTGGTTGGTCCATGGACAAGACCCATGGGCTCAACCACATGGATTTATGTTATATTTAGTCTTTGGGCTCAATTAAGTTATTTTTGGGTTTAATTGAACTTAGTCCAAGTAAATAATATTTAATTGAACCAAAATAATTAACACTATCCAACGGTTAAGATGAAAACATGTGGCATTATTAGAATTGACCAATTTATGTTTTCAATTTTTAATTTGGGGCACATGTCAATTTTAATTAGTCCTAAATTCAATTATTTGCACTTTTCATCATTAATTTAATAAATGATGTGACAATTTGTGATTGGTCTCAAAATTTCTTATTCAACAAATGCCCATTTTCGAGATTTATGCACGTATATGGGTAAATGAATCTCGAAAAAGATGAATTTGAAGTCAAAATACGAGCATTTTTTTTTGTGCAATTCAACTTATCAAATTGATCAAACTATGAATTTAGTATATGAGTTTGATTTAAATTTAAAAAAAGGTTGGAATATGGCCAAACTTTAAGAAGTTCAAAGTTTTATCCACAATTTAATTTTATTTGAAGATAAAAAAATTTAATATGATGATTTCTTTTTTTAAAATAAAATTTGGAACATAATCAAAATTTTAATTTTGAAATAAGGATAAGGTTTCTACCGTACTTTAATTTGTCTTGAGGATGCACAAGAATTTGGAATGACCAAATTTAATTTGAGAAAAAAATGAGGCCCTCAATCTTGAGGTAAAGTTGGATTTATGACTCCGATTTAAATTTAAGATAAAAAGGAAGTCATATATGCAAGTTAATTTGACTTGAATTTTGAACCCAAATTTTTTTTTATAAAAAATGTTGAAATATTTAAATAAAAAAATTAAATTTGAAATTTATCCCAAAAAAGAAATAATTTAAAATAAGGTATGATAATTGGATTATCTTTTCTTTATTTTTTTAAAAAATCATTCATATTCCTTTGAGAAATTGAGTTTGTTTGTTTTTTTTTTTAAAAAAAAACAATCATAATCCTTTTAGGAATTGGATTTGTTGGCCTTATAAATAGACTCACACCTTGATCATTTATTCTTCATCCAGCAACAAAAAGGTATAGAAAACTTTTATTCTCCATTTCTCTTTTTTGTTGTTTTTTTTTTTTTTTGTAATCGTTTGCTAGGGGACGATCGAGTTTTTGCCGTCAGATCCACCGTCCTAGTAGGAGCGATCGAGCTTCTTCGCTGTCAGCGATCCAACTTCTTCTAGGGGACGATCGAGCTTTTGCCGTCAGATCCACAGCCTGAGAAGAAGTGATCGGACTTCTTCGTCGTCAGCGGTCCAACTTCTTCTAGGGGATGATCATGCTTTTGCCATCAGATCCACCGTTCTAGTAGGAGTGATAGGCCTCCTTCGTCGTCGGGCTTTTTCGTCGTCAGCGATCCAACTTCTTCTAGGGGACGATCAGACTTTTGTCGTTAGATCCACCGCCCTAGTAGAAGCGATTGAGATTCTTCGTTGTCAGCGATCCAACTTCTTCTAGGGGATGATCGGGCTTTTTCTATCAGATCCACCGCCCTAGTAGAAGCGATCGGGATGCTTCGTCGTCAGCGATCCAACTTCTTCTAAGGGACGATCGAGCTTTTGTCGTCAGATCCACCGCCGTAGTTGAAGCGATTAGGCTTCTTCGCCGTCAGTGATCCAACTTCTTCCAGGGGACGATCAGGCTTTTGTCGTCAGATCCACCGTCCTAATAGGAGCGATCGGGCTTCTTCACCGTCGAGCTTCCTCACCATCAGCGATCCAACTTCTTCTTGGGGACGATCAAATTTTTGTCATCAGATCCACCGCCCCAGTAGAAGCGATCGGGCTTCTTCGTCGTCGGCGATCCAATTTCTTCTAGGGGACGATTGGCCTTTTGCCGTCAGATCCACTGTCCTAGTAGGAGCGATCGGACTTCTTTGCCGTCGGGCTTCCTCGCCGTCAACAATCCAACTTCTTCTTGGGGATTATCAGACTTTTGTCGTCAGATCCACTGCCCTAGTAGAAGTTTTAGGGCTTCTTCGTTCTTCTTTTTGTTTGTTTGTTCTTGTTTTTGTTATGTTTTTTTTACTTCTTTCTTTTTTGTTATTCTTTTTAACTCTTGTTTTTTTTTCCTTTCTCTTTTTCTTTCTTTTTGTTTTCTTCTTCTTGTTTCTTTTTTGTTTATTCTTCTTCTTCTTCTTTCTTTTTTTCTTTTTTTTTTTTGTTTTCTTCTTCTTCTTTTTTGTTTTCTTCTTTTTCTTCTTTTTTCTTTTTTGTTTTCTTCTTCTTCTTCTTCTTAATTATTAAAAACCTTTTTTCGTTTTCAAGGAACTCTACTTTTTACCATGGTGCACTTCACTGAGTATTCTAATTCGACCAAAAGGTGTTTAATTATCCTAAAGGATGAAATTCAATCTTTAGAGAGTGGGGTCATTCTCCCTGTGAGAGAAGGGACATTTGAGAATATTACGGACTCCTAAATACCCAAGGAAAATTTTATTATTTTGCCTAAATGGTCTAAGGAACGATTTGTAAACCCAAATTCATCTTTAACATCTTGGTTTCTGGAATCCTCAATTCACAACAAGCCTTCAAATGAGAATCCATAATCAACGTTGGGTCGTCGAATTATAAGCGACCCAAAAATTTATTGTGGTAATGTGCTCAAAGTCCATGGAGAATTTTACTATCTTCTCATTATTAGGAATGGTTAGAGCTCGTCGTTTATAGAAATACGGTGGTACTCAAGTGAGCTTCCCTATTTAATGCTGTGATGGCTTCCTTGTACACATATGATCGCAATAGTGACATCGTTCGGGCTTTTTGTGAGGCATGGTGTCCTTCAACAAACACTCTTCACACCTCAGCTAGTGAGATGTCCATCTCCTTATGGGACTTATGGATGCTAGGATGACTCCCTAGTAAAGGAAGATTTTATAAAGAAAGCATTCCTTACCACCAAGACTTTAGGATCACCTGACGCATGTCCAAGAAGTTGTGAGCATTTATTTGCACCCTATTATCACATTGTCTCTCAACGCATGGATCACTCTCAAATTCTTGTAAGCGAATGGATCTCTTTCTGGGTTACACGATCTGAGGTAAAGTATTCGAAGCCTCTACCTCGAAAGCTAAAAAAAAGAACTTCTCGCCCTCGCTCAACTCATAATCTAGATGGAATTCCCATCAAACGTCCTGACTGGTCTAAAGCTGAACTCAATGTGTTCCTTGACTTAAGCGTCACAGATGATCATAGGGACAAAACCTATCTAGCGGCATTTCTCTCTTGTTGGCTATGTGTGTTTGTGTTCCCTGACAAGCAACTTTCCTTTCATCTGGAGGTCTTTAAGGTTGCTAGCCTCATGACGGAAGGCTACACTTTTAGCCTTGCCATCCCTGTTTTAGCTAATATTTATAGCGGCCTACGCCAGGTTCATGATTCTACTTCATCACTTGGTCATTCCAATGCCCGTTTTCCTCTTCACTATGTTCATGAGTGGCTTGCTCTTTACTTTAACACTCATTATAAAGCCCCTAGGAGTCTTAGGGGTCCTTGCATGGTTGAATTTTCTGGTGAAGGTGGGGCCAAATATTATACTAATTTTGAGGCTCGAACACATATCCATAAGGAAAAGTATGTGTCATGGCATGTGTGTCTTCCAACAAAGAATAAAGACGAACTCTTAACGGATGATGGAGAGTTAATTAATTGGCATGCTTCATTTTTTATAAGCAATCGCTCTGGTTTTCTATCCTCGCAATGTGGATCCTCTACAATTATTGAACCTTATAGTCCTTGTCGCTTTAGCCGAAAATTTGGGTTTTATCAAGGCGTGCCATATGACTTAGGCAAAAAAATTCTCGAAGCCGATTTTGCCAACGTACGATATTTTTGGATGATTTGCATTTGCGAGAACACACTTTCCCAAGTATATCTTCCTGCGTCTGCCCTTAACCTGGACACACATATTACTTCTCATTATAAAGTCTGGTGGCTTGCGAAACACGGTGATTACCTCCAAGAAGGATTACAACATTTGATAGATCGTCCCACTCTCCCTCACATCAAATCCAAAACAACCCAAAAAATTGAGATTAATTTTGGTAGTGGAAGTCAAAAGATATGCTCCGATGAAACTGAGGAACGACTTGTGGAGAAAATTGAGGAAGGGACAACATGCTTGGTGGATAATTCGTCTCCTTCTACACGATTTAAACTTCCTATTAAAGGTGGTACTGACGATGTGGGTAAGGACAGCCGCTTATTGATAGCTGTCAAGCGTCCTTCTGAACGTACTAAGAATAGTCAAAGCAGCAATGATGATGAAGAGTCTCCTATTAAGGTCCCCGATGCTGCACAATTTTTTGATGTCCCCTTCCCCATGGTTTCTTTTCGTCTCCCTTTTTATTTATTTATTTATTGTATTTTCTCTCCTTTACTGCTACTCTTATTTCTTGTTGTTAACATTATTTTGCAGTCCTCTTTAGGTGATCATGACCTACACATTGAAGGAACCTTAAAGTTGATGGCTAATCTAGAAGGCTATAACGTTGTACTTACTTATAGTGAGAACTCTAAGACACCTATAGGTGCAACTATTGAGTCTGCTCGTCCTCTTGTGATCAAGGCATCCCTTCAACAAGTGGAAGGAACGAAGCCTATTGCAGCTTCTAAGATTTCTCATTTTTGTGCCGACAGCTTAATTTCTGACCTCCGACGACAGACTTCCATAACCTTGTGGGAAAACCTTCGACAGAAGATCATTCGTATCCCTTTTGAACGAGTAAGTAGTCTTGAACCAAAAATGCGTAAGATCTTTGATGCAATTGCGACTAGCGGCAACAACAACCTTATCGTTTTGAGGAACCTTGTGGATGGTTACTTCCAAGGTGTCGAGAACCATAATCAAATACATTCCTTTTTTTTACTCTAATCAACTAAGGATGCTCAGTTAACGGAGGCAAAAGGTTTTGTGAAGATTCTGCGAGTTGATGAGAATCGTATATTAGCAGAGACCAGCACCGTCAAACGTCGCCTTACACGACTGTCTGCCAATGAGGCTAAACTAGAAGCAAAACTAAAGGTGGTGCGGATCGAGTCTGCTAAACTTTCTAGTATAATTTTTAAGAACGACATGGAGCTGAAGCGGAAGCAGCATGAGATTTCAAAGACTTGTGAGGAAATTGACAAACTCGAATGTGCTCAAATCGTTGGAGATGTTGATGCTAATATGCTATCAGCACTTCGTGAATCTTTAGAAAGCACACTAGAGGAGCTGGAGAACCTTAAATGGACCCCATGATTCACTGCCTCCTCTTATTTATCTATTTACGCTATTTTAATTATTATTATTTTGCCAGAAGTTTATAATAAAATTTTCATTCTTTCATTGTTCGACTTCTCATCATTTTTTTACTGGACTGAATTTTAAAGTTTCCTTTAAGCTGCCTACGTACCCTTTACAATATAGGGATCAAGTCATAACGTAGTTCAATTTTTTTATTTTTTTTATTTTTTTATTTTTTTATTTTTTTATTTTTATATAACAAAATTAAGCATAAAATTTCTTAAGAAATTTACCATTGATTGGGCCAATTCGTAGTCCGTCTTGATCAACGATCTTGTATGTGACATTTGTATAAACTTCTTTAACAATGTAGGGTCCATCCCATTTAGGTGTGAACTTATTTCTTGTATGCCTTGTTGTGATGATCGGTCTTCTTACAGCAAGTACTAGATCACCGACTTGAAAGGAGCGAGGTTTAACGTGCTTATCAAAAGTTTTGGACATTCTCACTTGATAACATTTCAATGCTTGCTGAGCCTGTAATCGCTTTTCATCAAGTGCTTCTAACTCTTGAAGACGTAACTTCACATTATCTTCGGTAGTCAATCCCTCTTGTACTGCCATTCTTAGTGACGGAATTTCCCTTTCGAAAGGAAGGACAACCTTCACACCGTAAGTAAGCGAATATGGTGTAACCCCTGTAGGAGTGCGATGGTAGTTCGATAAGCTCATAATGCCCAACCAATCCTTTCTTGCCAATCCCTCTTTGACTTGGATACAATTTTCTTCAAAAAATTGCACAATGTTTTGTTGAATGCTTCTGCTACTCCATTCACAGCTACGTTATACATGGATGACTTGTATTGCTTGAACTTGAATTTTTCGCATAACTTGTCTATCATTCTATTGGAGAATTGCCTTCCATTATCTGTCACGATTCTCGGTGTGAAATACCATATCGATAGATGATGTGTGTTCGAATAAAATTTGCCACGTTCTCCTTCTTGGCTTCTCTCAAGGGAATGACCTCATCCCACCTTGACAAATAGTCTGTTGCTGCGAGGATATAGGAATGTCCTGCTGATGATTTTGGTGTAATGGGGCTAACCAGATCGAGTCCCCAAGCCTCAAACGGCCAAGAAGCCACAGTTGGATGAAGAGGCTCTGAAGGTTGGTGTATGAAGTTTGCATGGTATTGACAAGCTTCACACTTCTTTACATAGTCTATTGAGTCTTGGATCATCTTAGGCCAGTAGTAGCCCATTCTTCTTAGCTGGAATTGAAGCTTTGGTCCCGATTGATGTGCTCCACAAACACCTGCATATACTTCATTTAGAGCTTTTACCGACTCTTCCTTTCCAAGTCGAAGGAAGAGCCTTTCAAGAGAACGTTGATATAAGGTTCCCTTGTAATAAATGAAGTGTGCAGCTCTTCTTCATACCTCAGTTTTACAAGTCGAAGGAAACTCCTTACTACGACAATTCTCGACGTCTGTATGCTTAATTCGACGCCAAACTGACGCACGAGATGTTGGTTCCTTCTTCTTTGTATCTATGCAGGAACCAACGTTGACATGTAAGCCTCCATCCCTGAGATGATTAAAAATTGGAGCACGGGGTGCTTGTACATTTTTTTTTTAGGCACACTTAGTCTTTCAAAGACTGATGGTCTTGTACTTGTCGAGGCCTGGCATGTGCTTTTCTCCTTTATGGAAGTTATAGTTAGCCTTTGAAAGATAGAACATCACTCAAGGCTCGATGCTGACTGGAGACTTTCTCTTTTTGTCTCTGTCATGCTTAGTCTTTCAAATACTAGGGGGCGTGCAACATGTGGTCTAATTCGATCAAATGTTGAGGTTTTCTAATTGCTGTCAACCACTCTTTCCTTCCTCTTTCTAGTTATATGGATCAGCTCTGGCGACTTGTATCCTAGTCCTTTTCTCGACACGGGTATAACATGTCCTTCTTGTAAAAGCTTCTTTTGAGTTGAGGAGAGCTCCGGTTGGTCATGAATTTTCAAGCTTTTAAATTCGGTGTGAGCTGTGAAGTCATAAGCTGCTTTCACCATCAATTTGTAAGCCTTGGGGTTTTATCCGTCTTTCGTTTGCTTTTAGGGCAAATTTGCTTCCATCAGATCTATCTTTACCTCCTACTTCGTTATCGTAGTTAGTGGTGTAGTGAAGCTTTCTTTTAAGACTTCGATGTCACCAACCTTCAAACCTTTTGAAGATTCCACGAATGGTGATTCGCCTTTCTTGCGCCTTGACAGAGGGACATAGCGCAAAACTGGTGGGTTTGCAGGCTTTTCATCCTTCAAGATCATACTTTTTGTGCTGCTAGTATATGCTTCACCCTTTCCAGAGTTAAAGGTTCCCGCACTTTCATATGGTTCTGTGGTTGCAAGTGATTTTAGCTGTGAATTATTTTCTCCTTTTATAAGAGGGGTTTCTGCAGGCAAAGCTTCTAAGATATTATCATTCTTCGAATAAAACTTTGCATCTGTGAAGTGAGACTCAACCTCTGAGAATGGCTTAGAGTCGGCTTCAACCTTTTTTACACCGTCTTGATAAAATTTGAAGCACTGATGCAGTGTTGAAGTTACTACTATGTTTTCATGAATTCAAGGATGACCTAGTAACAACTTGTAAGTGGTCCTTGAGTCTATGACATGAAACAATGCACTGGCCTTTAGGTCGCCAATTGTGAGTTCTAACCGTATCATGCCTATTGCTCTTTGGCTGCCCTAGTTAAAACCTTGTATCCCAGCTTGCTATTTGAGAGCTCGTCCATCAAGATGCCTAATTGCCACATAGTCGACTTCGGCATTATGTTGACAGCAAATCCATTATCGATGAGAATTCGATTGGCTCTCTGTTCTCGAAAGTATCCAGAAACATACAAGGGTCTATTATGAAGTTTAGATCCCAACAACAAATCCTCATCTGAGAAGTCTATAGACATACAATACGAAGCACTCTCATATGTCGTAGTCGGAGTACTCGAACTTGATGCTCTTGAATTTAGCAATGCATCAATAAGGATGGTTTTGGTCTCTTGAGGAAGTGATAACAGATCCTCCACATTGAACCTTGAAAGATCTTTTGACACTCCCTCCTCTCCTAGTGATCTTGGAGGGATTATTTCTTCCTCCATTGTGTTGATAGCATGACACGCAACGACTTCTGAGTCTTCATCATGATGATCACAAAGGAAGCTTTTTGAAAGAAAGTCTGCCAAGGTTACTAAGCACTGAGGTCGAGAGAAATCCATGTGTTCCTCATGTACGAGCTTAAGCTTATGAGCCTTTTTTTTTTATTCTTTTGAGCTTTATTTCCTCTTTTATAGTTTGGTAGGAGCGGACTCTCTTTGGGTCGAAATCAACTGTCTTTTCTTTCGGTGGGTCACAAGTATCCACCCTTCATTGTCTTCTTCGATCGGTCTTTTTCCTCCTTGAGGATCCTCATATGAGACTTCCTGATAGAATTGGACAACTACAGGCTCAAAAGTCCCTAACTGGACCAAACTTTCCCTAAAAATTAGTCTCTACGAAGGAGCTTCTGACATTATCGTTAATGCAACATGGTTTGTTTGAGCTACTTTCTCCAAATCTAGCTCGATCTTTTTCTCACGAGCCAATCTTAGAATTAGCTCATTCAGCACGAAACATTTCTCTACTGGATGATTGATGACTCGATGATACTTGCAGTAATTGGGATCATCTACTTTTCCTGCTTGCTCAGGTCGCTTACATTCTAGCAGTTGGATCAACTGCTTCTCCAGTAGTTGCTCTAGCATGTTTGCAATATCTGAATCAGAAAATGGGTAAACTTTTTCCTGCCTTTCTTTTAAAGTCAGACGTCGCCTTTCGCTTCCATCATCATTCTTCTCAGCTCTCGCTTTCGTTCCTTTAGAGAACTTCAGCGGGGTCGTGTTTACGACCATAGATTCTTTCACGGTGCTCTTCATTATCTTTTCAGCACCCTTTATCTCTTTCTTGTCTTTCTTTACTTCAGGAACAGGAAAATCTTTAGTTCCTTTACTGGCGATACTCAACTCCATATCATGAGCTCAAATTGCCAGTTCTTCAAATGTGCGGGGCTTTATTCCCTGCAAAATGTAGAGGAGTCCCTAGTGCATGCCTTGGGTGCACATTTCTACAGTCGATAGTTCGGTGAGCCGATTTTTATAGTCAAGACTTAGAGCTCTCCATCGATTGATGTAGTCGATGACTGGTTCTCCCTTTCTTTGTTTCGTGTTTGTAAGCTTCATCATGCTTACAATGTGTCTGGTGCTGTAGAAGCGGTTGAGGAACTCCTTTTACAGTTGTTTCCAACTGTCAATGCTTTTTGGCTCCAGATCAGTATACCATTCAAAAGCATTTCCTTTCAAGCTTCGAACAAACTGTTTGACTAGTTGATCTTCTCTTGATCCTGCATTCTCGCATGTTTCGACGAAGTGAGCAACATGCTGTTTCGGATTGCCCTTTCCATCAAACTGCTGGAATTTTGGAGGCTGGTATCAAAGCGACATTCTCAAGTTGTCAATTCTTTTGGTGTACGGCTTAGAGTACATGAAAAAAGTCTGAGAGGGGCCTCTATACTGAGCTCTGATGGAGTTTGTGATCAAATCTTGTAATTGTTGAACTGAGAGAGAAGCCACAGAAGTTGATTGTTGTTGTGGTTGATTTTCTTGCACCGCGTTCTTTCCTTTTTCTCCATCTCCGCCATGGCAGCCTCGACTGTTACATCAGCCATCATGACAAACATCACATCAGGCTGTGCTTCTTTCTTTGACCTTTTAGAGGCAGAATCAGAATAATTATATAAAGGATTTTCCTTGATGACAATCCCAGCTTTAGGATATTCCATTAATTGCATAAAGATGCTCTGCGCGACGGCGGAACCTTGATCTTGCTCTTGGACGATCCTCTTAGAACGACTACGAGTGACCGATCCCGTATAGGTGTCGCTTGCAACTAAAGATTTGGATGCAACTTTCTTTGATGGCATTGATTTGCTTGTAGATCTAGATGACGAGAGAAAGATGGTCCCATCGGGCGTGCCAATTTGTTCGCACGAGATTTCCGGAGAAATTTGGTTCGTGGAGTTGAACTTGAGTTGATATTGTATTTTGTTAATTTGATGCGATGTGGTTCAATCTCTATAATTTTATCATCTGATTCTCTCTCGACTGGATGCTTACGCTTGATTTGGAGGAAGCGGAGCTTGAAGTTGGAGCCTTGGAATAAAGCTTGTATCTTCAAATGAGCTTCAATCTTTGAGGATGGTCTACTTAAGGAGATAGGGAGCTTCTAGTTCTTGGGAGAATTCTCTCTGGACCTTCTGGAGTCAAAAATTTTCAACCCCTTACAAGTGAGGATAACCATGGGCTTTATGGGCTTGAGCTTGGTTGGTCTATGGACCAGAACCATGGACTCAACCACATGGATTTAGGTTATATTTAGTATTTGGGCTCAATTAACTTATTTTTGGGCTTAATTGAACTTAGTCCAAGTAAATAATATTTAATTGAACCAAAATAATTAACTTGATCCAACGGTTAAGATGAAAACATGTGACATTATTATAATTGGCCAATTTATGTTTTCAATTTTTAATTGGGGCACATGTCAATTTTAATTAGTCCTAAATTCAATTATTTGCACTTTTCATCATTAATTTAATAAATGATGTGACAATTTGTGATTGGTCTCAAAATTTCTTATTCAACAACTGTTCTTCATCAAGATGACTTTCTATTCACGTCTTTTACTATTTAAAATTTTAGAAATTCATATCAAGTTATTTTTCCGTAGGCACAATTAACCCACAAATACCATACATGCTGTCAATCCAAAATTGATGATAATGTCCATTGGGCCTTGTGATTGTAATTTGTAGGTGGAGGTCCCTTCTAAATTGCTCAAACTATAACATCACCAAACCTTTCTCCCATGTTCTAAATGAGATTATCCAATTTTTTTTTTAAAAAAAATAATAAGAGATATAACAACATTTTTAAGTATCATTTTGAAAAATAGCAAAACCACATTTTCTTTTGAATTTTAGCAAATAACATTTTTTTGCACATGCGTGGTATTTTATAAAATACCAAAATATCCACCAAATACCCATTTTCTCCAACTGTAATTATTTCATTTTTACGTTGTAATTAATTTGTCTTTCATTTATCAACCTTTAATTATTTTTTATCTGGAAAAGATGTAGCAACCCATATCATAATTTTGTTCTTAATATCTCATAAGTCAACTAATTTAACATTTTAATAACTTTATTCAATCTTACTAAATTCAAAATAACCAAATTGAAATTGAATTTCAAAATAACATAATTCTTATTTTTCAAAATTGAAAAATCTCAACTTGTTTGCTATCTTATCTCAAAATAACATTAATGGCTTGAATATCAAGATAACCAAATTATTATTTTAAAATTGGGAGAATTTCAACATTAATTTTATTTAAAATAACCATGATTGAATTTCAAAATAACCAAATTATTAATTTTTGAATTGGAGAATTCAACTATTAATTTTAAAATTCAATTTCAAAACAACCTAATTAATTTTTTGAATTTATGAGTATTTCAACCTTTGATTTTATTTCAAAATAACGTTTTAATATCAAAATAACATTCATTGGTTGAATCACATAAATAACCAAATTGTTATTTTGAATTAAAATTTTCTTATGCTCTTTTTGTTTAAGTGAGAACTCGCTTATTTGTTGTAATTAATGTAATTATTTCAATATATTGCGTTCTTATCAAAAGTATTGTCTTTGTAATTAATTTGTGATATACAGTTATAAGTTTATCAAAAGTTTTTCCTGTATAATTAATTTGTGATATGCAATTATGAGTATGTAATTAATTTCGAAGTGTTAATAACATAGAGAAACCTATCATAACCTCTTCCTAATATCTAGTGATTTAAAAGATATTAACAACTTTATTCATTTTTTTTATTTCAATATTGTGTTAAGATTTTAACAGCTTTATTCATTTTTTATTTCAAAAGTAATAAAATTATTATTTTTGGCTAAATCTTAACATTTTTATTTCAAAATATAAAATAACGATCTTAATTTATTTTTAAATTTTGAATCTTGAATTTGAAAATTAAAATTAGTTTTCCTATTAAGATCTCAACCTTTTTATTATTATTATTTGAAAATTAAATCTCAACCTTTTTTATTTCAAAATGAGTTGAATCTTTAAACCGTTAATAATTTAAAAATTAAAATTAGTTTTCCTATGGGATCTTAGTTTATTTTTTAAAATTATTTTTTACAATAAAATAGGTTAAGATATTGTGTTTTTAGATAAAATCTCCTAAATTTCATATACATTTTATTAAATAAATAATATTAATTAAAAAAATCAGCTACAATTCCCAGACAATGAAGATAACTTTTGTATCTCTTTGTTTTGATTGAAGGTTTTTGTTCTTCCACCCAAGCGTTTACATGTTGTAGACTTGAAAATCAAAGATGGAAGATGGAAAATGAAGATAGTGTTTGCGTGCTTCAAATGTTTATATTTTTCTTCTTTAAAATGCATGATGAAGAAGATGAAATTTAAACTTCAAATGGAAGAGGGTGGAGATTGGGGTTTGCCCGCTTGAAGAAGATGAGATCAATAAAGAAAAATGAAAAGTGGAGACGAAGGAAGATTTTCAAAATGGAAGATGAGAAATGAAAAACAAAAATGAAAAATGAAGCATGAAGATCGTTGCAACGGCTCTGAAAAATGAAGAGTTATAACTTTGATTAGACAAGTATGTATTCAATATTTATTAAAGTGTATTTGCTTTATTTTAGCTCTAAGAAAGTAGCTTATACTTTATTTATAGGGTTATTTTTTCTTCATTTTGTAATTTTTGAAAAAAAAAGCGGTTTTGCTATTTTGACCATTTTGTAACTTTAAAATTGCTATTCTTCTAGTTGACCATTTTTTTCTTTGTAACAATGACTACACCAATTATTAACCGTAATTATTTTCTTATTCATTGAGTTATGTTTACGTTGTAATCTCTAACTTTTCATTAATCTACATGAGTTAGAAAATTTGGTTAGATTTTAATAAATTGATATAGTTAAAAAGAACTAAATAACACTTATATATATTATTATTCAAATTTTGGAATAGTAATCTATGCATTATCTATTAAAGATATACTCTAAAGTAACAACTTACGTTAAAAGAGTCCATTTAAGAACCATTTCCTTGTTTTCTCTCGAATTTTCTATTGTGATTTTTGGTTTTATAAAAAAGAAAATACTAAAACCGTTAATGAAATTCTAAGAAAAGAAAGACATTTTAAAAAATGTAGATATATGAAAAAGGGTAAAAAATAAAACATTCAACTATTTACCCTTTGTAAAAAAAGTAATTAATTTTTTCATTTAATGATTTTGTTTTACGAAAATAAATAGTTTGTAAATTGTTATATTTTTTTTAAAATGTCTATATATATATATTATATGTTAGTTTTCAAAATATTAATAGTATTTATAAGCTAAAATTATAAAAATAAAAATGAAAATTCAAAATTTCAAAATTTAAAATTTTGGGGCATCGTTAATTTCTGTGTTTCATATGGTAATGGTGCAAAGTATCCCTTGGCGCCAAAGCTTTATTTCAGAACTTCCCCAAAGTTTTCCCGCGATTTCAAGAATGGAGAAAAGGATGAAAGACTATCAAACTCCACAGAGAGAACAAACCACAAATCGTAGATCAAGGAAGCCTCAGAAGGTACGATTTCTCTGCATTTTTTAATTTGTTGTTCGTTCTCAATCTCCCTGCTCATTATTATTCTCTACTTTCATTACTTGTTCCTTCTACTTCCTTCAAGATCGCCAAATGCTTGACTGCCACATTTTCATCACTTTCCGAACATAAAATCCACTCAATTTCTAAAGAAAACTCCCCTCCGATCTCTGTTGTCTCAGACGTCAATCAGATTTCAGATGTCGATAGTGTAAGTTCCGATTCATCTCTTGTTTTTGGTTTTACTTTTCATTTTGTTCTTCTATTTCTATTTTAGTTGATCTCTATTAATGGAGTAGTAGATTTGGAATATGTTATTTGCTCAAGTTTTGTTCGTATGGAGATTCACTGGACGTATTTAACTTATGATTAAACGATGAATCAAAGTATGCGAGACATTTACGGCATTGATCTTGAAACGTGGAGCAGTAGATTTGTAATTTATTCTATGCTCAAGTTTTATTCATATGGAGTTTCATTTGATGTATTTAACGGTTAAACGATGAAACGAAGTATATGAGACATTTACGGCACTAAATTTTTTTAGCGATCTAAGTTAGTTTTTATCAATTTTCAGAGTTTCTTGCAAGGTGTTAATCAGGAATTTTCTGCTTGCTGCGATACCTCGCTTTTCCCCGATCTTTCTCCATCTTCAGTCGTCAGTTTTGACAATGAACTGCTTGACAAGGTTTCAGTTGATTTTTCTGGATCTAATGATATGGATGAAGCAAGCGCGGGCTCAGTAGAGGCAGAGATTGCTGTGAATTATCTACGGCGTGCTTTAACTCAAGTCCTGCAATCGACGGATGTTGATCATCAGTCGAAGAAGCTTATAGATGCATCTATGCGTATCATTGTGGACGACTTCCTTGCTATACCTCAAGAGCGAGATCAGATTGCTCAACTTATTTCTGTCAAAAATCATGTTCTGATCTCTCTGTGTGTATTCCTGTGGATCATCGTCTTGGCTATAGCTTTCTTTGTCGGTTCGGGAGTCAAGAGCTCTTTCACTGGACCATTGCCAACTTAAACTTGCGAAGCAATCCATTGTTTAATAATCAAAGGTTAGATCTTAAATTGATCTTGCTGTAACTTCTTACCTTTGAACTTGGAATTTGCCTCTTTACTCTTCCTACATAAGAAATCTGCTGAACGTTAAAATTTGTAGTCAAAAGTTAATCGTGAACTTGTCGGTGATCAAAACGTAGGTTTAACGGTTTAACGGTTAGCGTATTATGATTTAACGCTATTTGAAATTCTCATGAACTTGTTGGTGATCATTTAACTGCTAATTAGCTAGCGAGTTTCTACTTTTTTTTTTTTTTTTTTCATTTTTCAAAATCTATATTTTGCCTAGAGAATTCATTGCAGTTTGTTTTAGAATTCGATATTATTATGGTGAGACTTGGGGAAAGATCCAAACTGCCCTGCATTCTGGAATATCTTGTTGGAACTTGCTGAATCATCTGTATATCATTTCCAGCATTATTGCATATTTTTGGCAACTACTTTTTCTTTTTGGTGCATCACATATATGCATATCAGATATGTTATTATAAAATGCACGCGATGGCTCAAACAATGATATCATATGAATGATTGAAGAGAAAATGTTTGTGGTTGGCACAACCTGATATTGCTAATGAAAAGATTACTGCCATGCCAGCACTTTGAATGTGAATTTAGAAAAAAATGTTTTAGATGGCACAAAAGCATTGATGCATATTTTTGGCAACTCATCATGTATGCTATTATAAAATATATTATCTACCAAACAACAATAACCTAAACAATGAAATCGTATCATATATGATTGATTGAAGAGATCATGTTAGTGATTGGCAGGCATAACCTGACGGCAACGACAGATCGAATTAGTGCCAACTGACTGAATATAGTTGAAATATGTTTTGGAATTTTATGCAAGGATTGGATTGTAACTAGTTCTTTTAGATGGCTCCAATACATATATACCTTGTATTGATTCCATTTGGTAACTTGAAAATCTGGGAGGAATGACTTGTTCATTACATTGAATAATTAAGGCTCTGCTTTGCTCTTTGATGCTGTTTAGTTTTAACAAACAATTTGTTACGTGAATTAATGATTGAAATGCCTTAAATTTATTTAAATCTATTTTTCAGATGTCCTAAACAACCAACGAGGCACAGGGTTCTCGCGTTCCTGGAGAAGTGTGCTATATAATTCTAAATTTTTCTCTGTTCATTCTCTTTGCTTGTCGTCCTAGCTAAACACATGTCAATGAAGCAAGCCTATCTCTTTATTTTTTTCTATTGTTGATCTCTTAACGTGGATATTGTTTAAGCATCTAATGGATTTGGTGGTAGTTGATACCTGTGAAATGATGATGGTAAATCCCAGTGGCTAAAGTCACTATGAAAAAGCTACTGGTTCTCTGAATGGCAGGACATGTACATGTTACCTTCCTAGTGGTAAATAACTTTTCTTTTTATAGAAAGATATTTGTATATATTCTTTTTCTTTTTATACAGAAACAGATGCTTTTATAGAAAGAGATTTATCAAGAATAGATAGATACAAACTCGACTAAATATTATGTTGAAATAATTTGAGTTAGTTCCTTGGAAGGTAACTTTTATCATCTCCATTTATTTATCATCTCAAACACTTATTCTATCTTATGTATCTTTATATATAGAAACAGGAGGATTATGTCAATTATCATACCATCTCATAGTTCACATTTTAAATTTGTACTCTTTTAACTATTTTTGTAATGAATTTGCAGGCTGTTTATTGCAAATGAATGTGGTATCAAATGACAATAATCAAGCTGTGGGGTCCTAAATCACGAGGCTTTTTCTGATGCTAATGTGCAATATATACAAATTTTACAGACCTGCATGCATGCAACTGCCAGGTATGTGTGTATGTCTCTCTCTCAATATTAATCTTTAATTGATGTTTTTTAATTTATTATTATTATTTTTTTCTTTCCCCAATGTGAATGTGACTGGCTTTGGCATCTTCCTCTTTTATGGTACTCTTGAAATTGTGTCTGACATGCAGGGGGCAATTTCTCCTCTTAATCATAGTGGCTCTTATGGTAAAATTAAAGTTTAGGTATAATTTAAGGTTTATTTTCGGTGGCTTGTTCTCTAGTGTATTGATTACACATGGCCTCAATGATTTCTTTGAGAAAGAGGATTAGGTTCACCATTATCTATTCTAATTCTATGATATTCTAGGCCTAGCTCCTCATAGCTATCCTTATTAGGGCCTATAAACTTTTGTTGGTGGAATGCTGACATGTCCAAAGAAAGATTTGGCTCTTCTTCCAAGTAGGGTACTAATATAGTGGATTTCAAGTTACACATATCTTTATATTTCTTCTCTAATAAAAAAAAATAAAAAAAAATAAAAAAAATTGTTTTCTCTATCATTTCTTTTATATAACTTATGATTTAATATTTAAGTTGAAACGTATCAAAGTATTTTTCACGCTTAAAATGACATAAAAAAAAAGTATTTAATGTTTCTAATGATAATACTTAATATTAGTGTTATAAAAAGTAATGGAAGTAATTTTAGAGATATAGCAAAGTTTGAAAAACTGTAAATACATTAAAGTTTATCAATGTTGACCGATAAACTTTAATTGCTAAAAAAAATAGCGTTGTATATATTAATATTTTAAATTTGATTTCTATACTTGCAATGTCTCCTATCCAATTTAGTTCATAAACAAATATTTTTTTGAACTAATGAATCTACTATACACAATTAAAAGTTCAGGTCCCGTTTGGTAATCATTTATTTTTTTTAAAAAATTAAACTAAAATTTTTAAATGTTAACCACTATGGATTGAAATCATGATCTCTTAGTTAGATATTAGGAGCATGTCTTCCTTTTTATCATTAGACTAGCTTATGATAGTTAAAAGAAAAATCAATTTAAATGATTATATTGTTAAAAATATTTTAAATGTTTTTATTATAATAGACATTGATAGTAGTTTATCATGAGATAGATAATTTTAATTTATTTTATTATATATAGAAACAACTCGAATAGAAACATGTATTTTTAAGAAGTAATGAATTTTTAAAATTTAGTTTGACTTTTTCAAAAAAGATTAATAAAAATAGATAACTGAACAACAAAAATTTAAAGATAAAAGAAATGTTATCGTAATCATCATTTTCAAAAATAAAAATCGAATAATTATCTGATAATAAAATTGAGATTAGTTTATAGAGTAGTTAGATAAAGATTCAATAATTTAGCGTCTAAAGTTATAACTCAAAAAGTGAAGTGAAGTTTGAATTATTGTTTTAGTCGGTCAATCCCAATGCCAACAGTAAGAGTTCAATATATAGCAACGTGATAAGGATAGGTGTTTTAGAAATTTGTTGATTTCGAGATTAAATAGTTTCTTTCTAGATTGCAATTTTGGATTTTTACCTTCTTCATTTGTACTGTAAAGTTAAAAAGTTATAAAAAGTTGCCTGAAGTGATAGGTTGTCAAAATTAGTTGGTTTAGATATTATTTTCAACTATTTAATATATTAATATATAAATTTTATAAGATACAAAATTATCAAAAATTAAACATTTGACCAAATATTTATACTTTATATAAAAAAATCAACTATAATAAATTTTGTTGTTATATAAATTATAAATAATTTATAAATTTTTATTATTTTTTTTAGAAAAAATTCATATAAGATTAACATTCAACTATAAAAATCAACCATCAAAATTGTATTTAAAAGTATTGTACTTATATTTAGTTATTAAGTCTATGCTTTTAGAGTGATTTACCTTTTAAGAATTCAAAATTAAGTTAATGTTTAATTTTACAATTTTAAATACAATTTTTATATTTTTAAAAATAATAAAATAATTAAAATATTTACCTATCTCTAATAATCATTGATAGAATTTAATTTTTTTTTATAATTTGTAAATATTTTAATTTAATTTACTATTTTTAAAAATGTCCTAATTAATGTTTAGATTTTTTTTAGAATTTTTATAAATAGAAAAAGAAAAAAAGAAAAAAGACTTAAATAGATTAGAGTGAATTTCATTTATTTTGTTATATTTGGTAAATAGTTTTTTTTTGGTTACATTTGCAAATGTTTTTTTTTCCTGGTAATCAATGTAAAGCAGTTGTCGAAGTTTTAATGTAATTTCAAACTGTGACAAAAAAAAAAAAAAATCATTCCTAAGTATATATTAATTGGGATGCAGAAAGATTTATGTGAAGGAAATTTTAAGGTGGGGCATAGCTATACAAAACAAAATAAAATGAAGTTGGAGATAAAGACACTGCCAGATAGACAAAACCCACATATCACATGCACTTTTTAATTTTATTTTTCCCCATTTTCTAAACTGTTTTTTTTATATATATATATATATATTATAATTTCAACATATTTCATGACTAACCTGACCTATTGATATAGTTAAAACACATGTACTAACAGGTCCAATAACCTTTTTCTCTATTTTAGTAGACTATTAATTTGCTTTCTCTAGTGTCTACTTTGAAGATTACCCTCTCTATATGTTAATAAGACGTTGTATGATAGTTTATCCTTTTTTATTATTTAAAAAAATAGAAGATTAAAATTTAAGAAAAGTGGTGTTAAACGTAAAGGTGAAAGAATAGAAACAAAAAATAAAATTACTTAAACCTATTGAAACTATGACATGTTTGGTTAAACTAACAAATAGAATATAATCAAACCAATTAAGATTATTAATGTTTGAGAATTAGTAGGTTTTGATGATTTAGTTTACTTTAGAAAGTCCTTGTAATTCTAGGTAGCACGTGTTTGAGCCCCATCAAATTCCAATTGCATCTTTTCTTTTGGTTATAAACAAATATAAAAGACAACCAATTCAAAAGCTCAATAACTCAAAGTCAACAAATCCATTTTGTGCCTTACCTTCACCTAACCTCTCTCACCTTCTCCTTGAAATCTAAGTAAATAGCATAGTGTAAATTTAAATAATTTAGTTAGCTTTTGTCACAGTTACACTTAATTCTCTATTTTCTTGACTCCATATTGAAGCCAAGTCCATTTGTTTAACTACAATAGTTGTGGAAATACCAAATACCGTTGAACAATCGAACCAAGTAGAGTATTGTTGTTATTGAGCTTTAAAAAAAAAAAACAATCGAACCATAGCTAGAAGTTAAAATCAGTATTGTGGGACCTACTACTATTTAAGTAAATTAAGTAGCCAATTTGTGAGCTGTCTACCCAATTACTAGATAACACGTAATCAAAGCATAAATTCTTTTAAGCCTTGTCACCAATAAATTATCAAAACCACAAAAAGTCATCTAAACAAACTCAAATAAAGACATTCAGATAGAGAACACAATTTGACAACTAATAAGAATTGTCAATTGCAAGCAAACATGTGTACAAAAAAATATGTTTAATTAACAACTAAACAAAAATTAAATGTTGAATCTATAACTCTAACAAAAAAAAAAAAAGATTCAATTTATATCAATTTAAATCCTAAATTTTTATAAATACATAATTTATATGTGAACAATTTTGGACGTAAGTATTTATTTAAAATTCACACGAAACTTATCTATCAAATTTTATGTTTGATTTGAAGTGCTATACACTCAATGGAATGAGTGGGAGAGCTTTTGTTGTGGACTGCTAAGCTACCCTAAGACACGTTTATTATAACACAATGTTAAAAGCACATTTCTAATAATTTTTTTTTTCCTTTTATGATATACTTCCAAAATCATTTTAAAAATTATAGTAAGTTTTTCTTTGTATTAAAAGTAGCTTTCAAATTTTAGGTACCTATTTTCAAATTTTAACTAAAGTTTATATCACATTTTAAAGGTAAAACAAGCCTTTGTGTCTTTTATAATTTTAATATTAGGAAGGCTAATAGATCTATTCAACTACATTTTAACTCATTATCAATAAAAATTGTTGATTTAATTGTTTGTTAGATTAAAAATATCTATTTTGCTCCCTAATTTTGAGGTTTATTTACCTTTAGTTTATATATTTTTAAATATTTTATTTAATACATGTACTTTAATCAATTTTCAAATCACTCATTCAAAGTTATTTTATTTTTTAAAGTTAGCTAAATAATTTTTTTTTTCATGTCAACCAATATAATATGTAAATATGTTTTTAAAATTTACAACGAAAAATATAACCTCGAAAAAACAAATGAGCGGTTGTAGGACTTAATTTAAGATGCATTGAAGCTACAAAAACTAAAATTAAACATTTGAAAGTACGAAGATTAAAATGATATTTTAACCTTTTTTTAAAAAAAGAAAAAATGTTAAACTATGTAAAAATGCTTTTAAACTTTGAAAAGTATCAAAAATATAATTAATTTATTTACTATTAGTTTTCGTTGAAAATTATGAGTGCTTTGTGTAAAAGATATTTTGAACATTCAGAATTTTCAAAATAATTCAAAATTGCTTTGAGCGCTCACACTTCTCTATTTTTCATCTTGGAATAATTTTGAAATATTTTAAAAACAAAACTTTAACTTTATCTAATACTAATGTATTTTTTAAACTTGAACTTCTTTTATTTAATTTTTACCCAAAATACAAAGTTATATATATGTATCTGTATCTATATTATTATATTTTAAACTTTTTAATGAGTTGATTTAATGTTATTAATTATTTAAGTTTACATCTAAAACCAAAATAACCCACGTCTAAAAAAAACAAACTATTTTAACTTCGTTCTAATAACTTTGAACTATAATAACCAATATTTTGGACTTTTAATAACAAAAATTTTAAGAATTTGAAAGTTAGTGATCAAATAAAATTACATTAAAAACTTATATATAGATTCTCCCACCCTAAATTAATATATTTTTTCTGTTTCTATCCTTTCTAAAACTATGGTTACGTTTTAAAGAATTAGTGAAGGGAGTTTGATGCAAATTTTCTTTTATAGAAAAGTTGAGATAAAGATTAAAAAAAGGAAAGAAAGAAAATGGAGGAAACGATTAAAACATTTTGAAAGTAAAAAATATTCCAAAACAATATTTATTTATTTGCTAGTAATAGTGAAAATTGATATCAAGGCCCTGAGATCTCTCACTCAACTATGGTAACAATAATTCCAATTTTCTTTTTCTTTGTTTCTTTGTGTTGTCTTTTCAAAACTTGCAAATCTTATTTTTGAAATGAGTAATTAATATTGAACAAATTAAAAGATACCATTCTAGATTTGTTCAATTGATAACTTCTTGACTATATATTCCTACTACATTTTTATGATTTGATTTTAGTTTAAATTAAATATATTTCATCATTCATCAATTAATATTTCAAAACTTTAAATCTCCCATTTATATATATATAATTAGAAGTAAAAACATAATTGGAATTCTATTTAAAAATGTTTTTTCTTCTTTTCTTTTTTTAAAGGAAGAAAAGAATAAATAAAATTGATTGATGCATTGAATATTCATACAAAGGGTTCGTAGGTCTCTTTAATGCACACGTGTACAGCTTTTATTGGACCACGCTCCTTAATAGCTATCATTTTCTATTAAAGGTTTCATGTTCCTTCCTGTGGTTTTTTCTTCTTTCTCTTTTTAAAAAGTTTATTTGTTTCTATTTTTGTTGGCTCAGGAAAATATAAATGGAAACCCAATAACTTTCTTCAACTCAAAAAATAGCTAATATTCCTTCCTCTTGCTTTTTGGTCTTACTTTGGCTTGTTAGAAGAAGCAGTAAAGTAGAAACGAAATTGTAGATCAAAACCAAATGGAAGACGAAAAACGAGTGAAAAAAAGTTCCAAATCGACGGCAAAAAGAAAATAGTAACGAGAGAGAATAAAATCGAGTTGGTTTTGGGATTTTCATGGATGTTTTCAAAATCAATCAAATTTCATTTCACCCTTTATTTTAACCATTAATGTCATTTTCTTCTTTCTCTCTTCCTTACTTGGTTGCATTTAATCCTTTTCCTAATATATGAACTTTATCAAACTTATAGAGGATACTAATAACTGTTTTTTAACTTTCAATTTCTTTTTGTAAAAATTGTATGTATAGCCAAAAGAAAATTAGAATTTTATTTTTTAAAAAACTTACCATTCAATTGGATCCAAAATTGAATGTTTAATTATATTTGTAATGAGTTTTTTTTAAATAAAATATACTATGCTCTAAGAAGCATTGTGAAAATATAAATAATATTTGAGACAAACAAGTATTCTGATCTATAGTATTGAATTTCGATGGACATATCAATATTTTTATTTTTCTTTCAACTAACCTAACTATCACTAAATAGTTAAGAATGGAGCCAAACCAAAAGTTTACTGTGTAAATCGAGATCCAATTTCATCTAAAACCAAACCAAAGGATGTATACTCTTTTAAAAATAGCAAATATTTATGGCAGTGCCCACTAGTCAGACCCCGGTGTGGACCCAGTGGAGTCATCACAGACCATGAGACGTGCCCCCATGCCATTTGGCTATGACTATGGCTCCATAAAACACGAGTCACATGGTCCAACTTCAAAGCAATAAATCTTAGTTTTGGTTCCTTTTAACAACCTCCCGTGCTACAAATTTCCCTTCTTCTTCATCTTCTTCCTCTCTCTCTCTCTCTCTCCACTTGCAGAAGAAGACACCATAAGAACGTGTTCCATTTATTTCTTCTTCAATTTCAACCATCTCTCCCCTTTCCCTCTCCTTAATCTCTAATTCAATCTTCTTCACTCACAGTTCTATCTATTTCTCTTAATTTCTACAAGGAAGTCCCCTCAAGGTACGCATCTTATTCTAAGTTTTTAACCTTCTTCTAATCATCTTCATCCATTTTCAATCAAGTTTGTTAATGGGTTTTTCTTGTTTTTCCTGATTCTATCAAATTCATTTCGATCTGGGACTTCCCGTTTTGTTACGGAGTTTTTCGTTTCTGCTTTGCTAAATCCGTCATGCCCTGATGATCTTTTTTTCTTCTTCTTTGTTTGCTTAGGAATTCGTTGTGTTAATTTAGAGGAGGGGAATTGAATTAAGGGTTTGATGATCTTTGAATCATTGATTTGTTGAGGGAATCAATTTTTTGTTTTCTGAAGATCGGATCGGTGCGTCTTGATGGCGTCATCTGTTCTTTCGAACTCCGATCGTGCACGGGAGTCTTCTTCGAGGAAGCAAAAGAAGAAGAAAAGCCATGGCAATAGAGATCATCATCAAAACCAGAATCATCATATTAAATGGAAATCTCAAGCTCAACAGGAAATTTACTCATCCAAGCTAGTACGAGCATTGAATCAAGTCAGACTCAGTCCTTCAAACGAGGCGCCGCCACGTCGCGGCAGAGCTGTACGTGAAGCCGCCGATAGAGTCCTTGCCGTTGCCGCCAAGGGGAGAACTAGATGGAGTCGAGCCATATTAACGAACAGGTTGAAGCTCAAGTTCAGGAAGGCGCCAAAGAGACAGAGATCAACATCCACCGCTGGAAACAACCGCTCAAAGAAACCTAGAGTCAGCGTATTGCGGTTGAGAGGGAAATCCTTGCCGGCAGTACAAAGGAAAGTTAGGGTCCTTGGTCGGCTGGTTCCCGGTTGCCGGAAAGAACCATTGCCGGTTATTCTGGAAGAAGCTACCGATTACATAGCTGCACTTGAAATGCAAGTTCGAGCCATGAGTGCCCTTGCTGAGTTGCTCTCGGCTTCAACTTCTGCTGCAGGCTCTAGTTCATCTCCTCCGAGCTGATTCCTCGCTTTTTCCACTGGTGTTTTCCTTTTCCCCATAAATCCTACCATTTTTCTGCTTCTTGTTTCTTTGCTTTGCTTGCTTCTATACAAGTGAAGCAATTATCTGTTAAATATGATTGCTGCTTTTTCATCTTCCCCCATGATATTCTATTTTTTTTTTTTCACTCATCTTCTTCTGAATAACTTCTTTGGAATCCTATGCCCATAAAGGAGAAAAAAAAAAAAAAAAAAAAAGGGAAAGAACAACTTCGAATTCGTACATAATTTGTGCTGTAATCTTCAACTTCCTCAAGCTTGTTCGTTGTTTTAGATTTACTGTTGTGGATTTATTAACCCTCTTAATAACACTCTGGATTCTACAGAGTTAATGAGAAGAAGGAGAAGAGAAAACAGAGTTTTGATGAATGTTAGGCAGTATTTTGCTTAGCTGATCAGGAAAAAGCAAGAAACAAAAGGGGTAGTCAAGTTTCTTTCCTTAGCTTTTACATCTATTATTCCAATTCTTCCCACTGTGTGATTGGATTGTGTTTGATTTAGAAACTCAATGTTGATTTGTCTGAAAAAATTGGCTACATTTATGTTCTGTTCATAAGAAGTCTATTTTTTAAGCTCTAGGATCAAATTCCTTTACCCCCTCCTCTTCCTTTAATTGTTAACAGTTGCTGTGCTGGTTTTGTTTTGTGGTGGGTAAAGTTTAGAAATGGGGAAACTGTTGTTCCAGTGGGGCTAAAACAACCCACGAAAGAGACAATGGAAAGACAAGGGTCAGTGGTGGGAAGGATGTAGAAAGGATTTTGTCATGTCTGAGTTTAGTAAAGCGCTGTTTGTGGGGGCATGGCAGTCCTAAATCTGGTGCTTGAGAATTGTGTGTTTAAGTAACATATCACGGATGCTTCAGGTCTCCAAGTGCCTTCAGTCTTGAAGTCTATAGTTAATATGTTAGAATTAGATAGTGTTTACTAGTGTCATCCGTCTTAAGTTTCATTCTTTTCATCTCTCCCTTCCTCCAACTCTTGATGCCAAAAAATTGTGTTTGGATTAGGGGATGGAATTACTTCACGAATTTAAATAGTGTTTACTATTGATGTTAACAGGGATGAAATTATTTAACAAACAGTTAGTAGATAGATAGAGAGAGAGAGAGAGAGAGAGAGGGTTGTTGTGGCAATGATGTGGGTTATAGTTGTTATAGTACCCACGCTGAACAGTGACAGCCCTAGATTTTTGGGGCATCCATGTGAGTTTTTCAGACATATTGTATTTATGTGAAGTAATTTTAGGTTCCACCTGCCCTATTTAATATCCAAAGGACCTTTGTGTTTTGTTTGGTTTGGCATTCAGATAGATACAGCTCATACTCCTAGTGGTCTGCCACTTCCTCACCTCTTTGCTGGCTCCCACATCTCACACTCTTCCCTTCTCTTTTTCTATCTCCTTTCCCTCCCTCCCTCACCCGCCTCTTCCTTTCTTTTGCCTTTTCTTTTTTTTTAAAAAATTTATTTAAACTTCTCTTTTCGGGTTTGTCTATCTAGAAGACTTCGAAATTACTCTCTTCCAGTAGAAAGGCTTTAAGATTTCACATGGATATTGCAAGTTAGAACATTGTGATGGTTTGCTGAATTATCATTTTTTTCTTATGGTTTTTTTTTTTAACCTCTATAGGATATGTATCCCAATAGTAAGTGGTTTGAGGTGTTTATAATTTCATATAATAGTTAGAGCATTACTACGATTGAAACATCCATTGAAAATTCTAAAAACTTTCTACTGCAACGTAGTTTCTCATCCCACATTGCTTGCCTAAGCTCACTTTCCTATTTACAAAACCATAACAAAAAATTCGATAAAGATGTCTTGTATGTACGTATACATGGAGAGTGGATTTGTTGTACTTAACACCAAGGATTATAAGTGAGAGATTAGTTAGTTGTACTTTGATTAATGTGAGATTATGTTCACATATTTCAAACATTAACATCAAGAGATTAACAAGTTGTTGTCGTATTTTAAATGGTTGGTTGGTATTCACTTGAATTGATAGCCTAACTAGACTAGACGATGTTCCCATAATTTAAAGAATATATATTATATTAGGTGGTGAGTTTGACCAAAAAAAAATTGATCTTATCACTTAAGTGATAGAGAGAGAGAGAGAGAGAGAGAGAGAGAGAGAGATGGAAAACATAAAATTACACATAAATTCTATTCAAATTGACCCCTTCTTTCTTCCATTCCAATACATTAATTTTGACAGCACACGTAACAATGACACTCTTTTTCGCCAATTCAACAAATCTAACACTTCCATTTAACTTTACATCATCCAATGTTGTTTAAATCATAGTCTCCCAAATTTCTCATCTCAATATATCATTTTCCATTCCTATTTTGACGTTTGTTCTTATTTGTTTTTTTTATATTCTTTTTATCTATCTGGGGAGTATGGAGATACATTTTAACAATAGTTTTAGAGTAACATAGTTTATTTCCATTTGTAAAGATATTATTATTATTATATTTATCTTTAATATGGGGTTTTTTCATCACATTTTATTTAATAAATACGATGAGAATACATTATTTTATGTGGCCGACAGTCCATCACAGAAGCCTTAGCCTTCATGCCCAAGTTTGAGAACTTTGTTTCACCTAAACCAAAAAGGCACACCCTTACTCTTATTTTAAATAAAATTAACCAATCAATTAATTAGTTATATGTATGTGTTTATCCTTTTCAAACAAAATTATTATTTTGACTCATGAATTGTTAAACGAGAGAATCGAACTTTTGACCTATGGTTATTTTTTAAGTTAACGAAAGATGAGATTAAGCGAATAGTCACATTTGAAAAATAAGAGTGTCGGATGTAATAGCAACCAAATATATTCTAAAATATGGTACACTTAGCTTATTTTAATTTAATTTATTAAATTTTGTATACATAGATATATATATTTGAAATTTAATACAAAATGTTGTTATCAATCATTCATCTAATCTTGTCTCCCACCTTCCACTACTTTTGTTCTCACCAAAGATATCCTTATTAAATAATTTGGTTAATGAGGGTTGTAAAGTAATTTAGGTATTTGTTAAATCAAACAGCTCACACCTTCCCTTCATCCCTAAGTTTTTTTTTTAAAAAAAAGTTTATGATTCTTTTTCATAGTAGATTTGGTTATTATTTATAGCTAAACAAATTCTTTCAAAATGATAATTACCCAAATCATATTTTAGGTCAAATATTTCCTTTTTCGTTTTTCGTCTATTAAAAAAATAATTCCAAAAATACATCTCTATCGAAATCGTGTCAAAAACATAATTTCTTGAAACGTAATTTTAAGATGTCATTATTCTAGATTTATATCATACTATTTGGATCAACAATCAATTTTATGCAACCACACTACTTAAAAGTTAAAACCCCAAATGCCAAAACAACAAAAGTGGTCTCTAAGTTTAAAGATGTTATACATTTAGTCCTTGAATTATCAGTTTAATTTCAATTTAGTCTCTGAGTTTTAATATATTTCGAATTTAATCCTTGAGAATTGAATTTTGTTTTAGTTTCATTCATATGCAACAAGGTTTATACTTCTTACTCTAATTTTTCAGTAAAGACTTACGTTCAATCATTGGCATTAGTGACTATTAACCAATAAATTATGAAATGAAAATTTAAATATAACTTTAATAGTGATGAAAAACTAGTGAAGCTAAACGGTTATAGATTTATTTTAAATTAATTAATAGAGATGAACACTAAATGCAGATAATGAACATCTAATGAAAAAAATCAAATTGAAATAACTCAAATCTAGTAAGTATTTTTTTTTTCTCTAAAATAGTTGAACATCTATAGTTTATATAATTGGGGGTGCTGAGGTGGTAGAAGTTTGAAGCACTAAGGTGGGACACAATAACACAATAAGATGGAGGAAAGATAATTAGACACACATATGTCATATCTCACATCTCACATTTCACATTTCACATTTCAATACCATACTATAAACTAAATAAACTCCCTAACACATATTTTCCCCTTTTCTTTTTCTTTCACTTACAAGCAACACACCCTATTTAATTTCTTTTTTTTTTTCTTTTTCAAAATTTTGAGTTTCAATAATATCTTTCTAATGTGAAAAAAAAAAAAACTATTTTACTATTTCTTTAAAGTTTGATGTAATAAAAACTCCCATTGAATATTGATTGAAAATGGTTTGGTTTGGAGCATCTGATTTCATTTCAATTAAATAAGAAAGCAAATACAAAATAAATATCTTATTTTTAATCTTAATGAAAGTTTTGGAGGACATTGCACATTGCACATTGCACATTTCACATTAGCACATTGCACATTAGCACATGCAAAGGGCCAGTGGTGGGGTGTGCTCTCTCTCCTTTTTCTTTATTTGCATTAAACTCCAACAATCACTTATAATATCATTACATATCCCCCCTTTTTAATGTTTAAATCTTTGCTAAATTTTCTTTTTATATTATAATATGGTTTGAAACGTATATTTGTTTTAATTAAAGTCTTAAATTGTTATAAATGAATCAATTTATACATATCGTGCATTCAATTCTTAACCATGTGTAAGGTTTTTCAAATTCTAAACGATTAGAATTAATTATTGTAAGAGTTTAAATTGATTTGGTTATGGAAATTGTAGAGTTTAATTCATAAAATGAACATAGCAAAGGCCGTGGGTAAATTTATATACATATATATTTACAAAATTTCAATTAATAGTTTAAATTGATAAAACATTTTTTTTTTTTTTATATTAATAGCATGTTAAAAAATAGGATACATTTTTATTAGTTTTTTTTCTCTATTATCATCATTTATTTATTTTTTACTTATGTTCGTAAAAGTGTTTTAATTACGAGACTGTTTGAAATTGTTAAAAATAAGTAAGTAGAATTTTTTTTTTTTGTATATCAAGGACTATTTTATTTTGAAAGAAACTTCTAATTATGAAAGTTAAAAGAAAGTATTAATTTGTTTTTTCAAAGTTGAAGGATATGAATTATATAGGAATGTTTAGGGTTATATAATTGAAACCAATTATAGAATTGTGAGATAATATTTTTGATGATTTAAGGTTTTGAATAATTAACTAATTATATAGAATAAATAGAGATGAGGGTGTCACTTTTGATGGGTTGCATTTATTTTAATTCATGAAGCAGATGAACATTAAAATTTTCTTTTTCTTTAAAACAAAAGCATTCTCTTTGGCATTAATTGAATAAATTCAGTGATAGTAAAAGCACTTTTGAAGGTCTATACACACTCATAAATTGGATAGGCCCCAAAAGCCATTCAATTCTCTCTATTTATTTATTTATAGGTTTCACCATATGCTTTGCCATTGGAAAATAGGAAAATTTGTAGTGAAAAAATTATTAGGTATGAATATGTTAGATATTTGTGACTCAATCGGTGAAATAGTGTTTTTTTTACTACCGTGAATGAACACGATATTGAGGAATTGTATGTATGTAAAACCACAATTATTTGATGTGGGAGCATTTTTCTCGTAATCTACATAAAATATATGGAATCTTTGTAGGCTTCTTTTACCTTTACATCTTTTATAGATTTTAATTTTATAGTACTATTTCTGGAGTGATATCACTTTTTGAGTCGAGTATTAGGTGATTTAGTGTATTTAATGTTGATGAGATATGACTCTTTTTGAAATGAGATGCATATGCTCGAAGATGCTTGCATTAGTATACGCTAAATTAGTGCATTGATTCTTTTAATGTATATGTTACATAAATATGTAAAAGTAAAACAAAATAATTAAATACATGCATTTATATTCTTAAAAAACAATTTAACTAATAAAAAATGGATTGATTGAAAGTAATAATTAATACAATACCATTTTGATTTTAAATTTTTTTTTAGAAGAAATTATTTCATTATATATATTACAATAGTAGAATATTAACATATTAATTGAATGATTTAGTTAATAGAACAAATTTTCTTGCTCGAAACCAGATTGAAGATTTTCATTATTATTATTTTTTAAAAAAGTTAAAAGTATAAAAACATTTAAATAAAAAGTATTATAGTATCTAACTTCTAATTTTATTTATCATAATTTATCATTCAAAAAAAACTAATTGATAATGTAAGTGTTTCTTGACTAATATATATATATATATATATCCTATTTAATATTGTATTATAAAATGAATTTTTTTTTTCATTTTAATAAGTTTATCCCTAGTTAATATTTGGATATATTATATATATGAAGCAATTAGATATTGTATAATATAATAAAGCATTTGAAAAACAATTAGAGGCATTTGTTCACAAATTACATCAATCAATCCTTTGCATTAAAACCCCATTTTAAAACATTTTCTCTGACAAGATTGATGCCTACTTTTCCATTTTTATTTTTTCTAAAAAGATAATATATATAGGTAGCATTATTTTTTTAAATTTCATTTAGATTTCTATTTTCTCATTGTAATATTTACAAATCTTTATTAACCTAATTTTTCAAATTTACTTTAATCTCCCGCTACAAATTTTCTTCCCAACATTTTCTTCCCAACATATATATGTATTGTTGACTCTTTTACTACATGCTTGTATTTGTACCAATTACATATAAATATATATATATATATTAAATTATTGAAATAAAGTTGGAAACAATATACAAATTATCGAGGTAGAAATTCAAATCTCTAAACTTTTCGTTATAAACGCTATATCTACATAGTGTTTTTTTTTTTTTTAAATTATTCGTGTTAATTTTAAATTTAAAGCAAAATTCATTTTGTGTCATGGTAAATAATGTGGAGGGATATCATTATCATATATATTGTTACTGTTATTATTTGATTAATTAGGGAAATGTTTGTGGAGAATCTGTCTACCATTCCCTCATTTTCAATTATATATTTATTTATAGTTAAAATATCACTAATTATCAAAATTAAAATTGGAGAAATTTGTATCATACTTAATTTAAACCATTTTTAAATAATTCCAAGTTCATGTTTATCAAAATTCCTTACAACTTTATTGCTATTTTCATGTAAAAAAGATATAATATGACAATAATTTTAGAAATTTAAGAATGAAAATTGATTAATAAGTATCAACATACCTAAACAAAAACAATATTTTAACGCTTATTTATTATTATTTTTGTTTGAAAAGGCATTTATGTATACTAAAAGCACGATTTACCAATTAAGTCTCACTTCATTCTATTTTATTTTGGTTCCTATATTTCTTTTTAAAAAATTAACTTGAATAGACTATTTTTTTATTGAATTAGGTCGATTAATTTTAAATTTATTGTTTAAGAATTCTTATCGATTTGATTTGACTTGTATATTTAATGTAAGTCATGATAACAAAGTGGGTTGAGATCAAGTGGCACTACAAGAAAAAAAAAAAAAAGTATCTCCCGAGACGTAAAAGAGTACTCGATAGATATTGTTTCTTCCAACGGATTACAGACAGCGTCGGAGTAGGCAACAAAACTCCCAACTATGCAGTATACTGGCATCGAGAGTTGGATATAACTTGTAACACCATAAATAATTAAAGGGGTCGAGAATTGGGGTCAACTTCCACCCGCCCGCTCCATAGATGTACGGTTAACGCCATAGATAAAGGCAGGAAGAGTTGCTAAATTTTGTAGATATGTGAAACCCTCCCTCTCTGTCTCTCTCCCTCCCGCAGTCCCGTTTGATGGATCAACCTTAATTAACACACGTGTAATGTGCATATCTCATCTCATCAAAACAATTACATGATAAACAAGATTTTGTCACTTCTTGATCGTTCACTACTTAACAATTTATGTGTGCATTTTAGTTTCACAAAATATATATTAGCCATGGCAGAAGCTCTAGCTAGCTAGGGTTTAATTTCCAAAGGTTGAAGAGGAGAAGGGGAAAGAATAAAATAACAAAATAAGCATTTACAATTATTGTTTATAACAAAATAACTAAGAGCCATCAATAAAATAAATATATTTGAAACCAAGAAAGGAATTAAAATAAAATAAAATAAAAGGTGTTGAAAGCATTGAAAGGAAAGAAAAGGATTGAAATTGGGAATAGAAAGAAAGAGAAAGGAAGATTGATGGGTATGGTGGGGCGGTGGGGCAGTGGTCGAAGTGGTAGAAGTGGTAGAAGTGGCGCCACCGGCAATGGCGGCGTCTGTCCCCCAACCCCACGAACCGCATTCTTCTCCCGTTCCCATTTCCCATTCCCTTTTCCCATATTCCTTTCATTTTATATATATATATATATTCTCTACAATATTATTTGACTACCAATATTTTAAAAATAAACAATCTCTCTTTGTTTTAATGGGATATTTAAACAATAAACCAATTTGGTATGGGTGGGAAATTCACGAGAACCCATAAGGCCATATTGGGCTTTGTTTTTTTTTTTGGAACTTATAGACCGTTTTAAGCTGGGAAGGTATTATCTCGATCTTTAAATTCCGGCCCATTAGTCCTTATTGTCTTACAATTGGGCCCACATGGGTGGTGGATCTCAGGCCCAATAGGCCTACGGATCAATGGGGGAGAAGTTCCGCTACACATAAACGACTTTCTTTTTTTACTTGAAGTACAATCACGGATTTGAGCCAGCAGAAATTGAGGTTATTAACACTATGTGAATTGAGCTATACTTGATATAACGTACCAGGTTGTATTGTTAAATCATAAAGTGAACGTTTTTAAATTCACCAATTGACTTGAAAATTTAAGTTGATAGGTGAAGGTAAATTTAATATAATATCTAACACACACGTTCACTTTTGGACTTGAATTACGAAGAAATGTCCAAGCAACTAGAATTCAATATTAAATGGGGAGGAAACAACAATAATGCATGAGTTTGAACATAGAACATTGACTTTATGAAGCAATATAATCTATGAAGGTTCAGTGTTAATTTCCACTTGTTGAATTGTTCTTCATATTTTAATTTCAGAGTGAGGAAGAGTAATAGATATTACACTAAATTTTACCTTCACCTACTGACTTAAGATTTTGAGTTGAGTTAGTGATTTAAGAAATTTCATTTGAA
Organism: Cucumis hystrix; assembly: GCA_025688845.1. NCBI lineage: Eukaryota > Viridiplantae > Streptophyta > Magnoliopsida > Cucurbitales > Cucurbitaceae > Cucumis > Cucumis hystrix. The sequence continues at coordinate 22,369,062 of CM046893.1, forward strand.
ATTTAAAAAATTAAACTACAAGTTTAGTGTATGGTTCATGATTTGTGTTTGTTTGGCTTTGAAGCTGTATTATACATTAATATAAACGTCTCTAAGTTTTTTAATTTTAAAATCATATCAAATAAATTCCTAAAATAATTATAAGTTTAGAATTCTATTACAATTAGAATTTGAAATTAAATCTAATAGATTGATTAATTTTTTAAAAAATCAAATATATTTTAGAAAGGAGTATTTTTAAAAGTAAAGAAAAATTAACAAATTATTTACACTCTATACATAACAGAATATAAAATTTAATAACACAGCAAACAAGTTATAATAGGACCCAAAAAACCACACATGAAACCACTTTTAAAGCCCCAAAAGTAATGGTGTAAAGGAAGTTTTTTTTTTTAATGCTAAAATAATGTTTTAAGTTAAATATGTAACCCGAACTTCTCTACTAAACTTCTACATTGATTAGTACGTTAATTTAGTACTAAAATTTTTATATACCGTTTTAAAGTGTAGATAATTGAAATTATAGATATGCACAATTACCGAAGTTTGGTATCTTTAAATAGTCATATTTGTTCTCTTCCATAACCGTCTATTTAAAATTTTTTAGTAGGGTTAGTAATTTAATCTAACATTAAAATTTTGAAAGTTGTATAAAGTTTCAAAATAGTGTAAAAATTAGATTTCGTATATTCCGATAACCTATATACATCTTTAATTAAAAGATAAGATTATAAAGATTGTTGGGTTCTCGTATTATGGGGATGGAAGAAGTTTAAGATGATTTAGGTAATGGAATAATATTATAATTAGAAGAAGTTGAAGGGTAAGATCAGTGGAAAGAAAAATGATAATTTGGGGAATTTATTGGTAAAATGTTGGATATGAAGAAACAATGAGAAATTTTGTTTTATTTGGTAATCTTTTTGAATTCCAAATTATAATAAAAACACACTGCCCAAAGGCAACGCGCTTTCTTGGATGCATTTTTAGGGTTTCCTTTTCGCAGCCTTCCTTGAATTTCCCTTTTCCACTCTAATATATATATATATATATCATTCCAATTTCCTTCTCCAATAACAAAATTAACAACCTATCATTAATTATCACATGTATATACAAATCAAAATATCATAAATTCCTTTTAGGGTTTTGAACATTGAGAGTCAAATAGATGATCTTCGAGAAATTGCATTCTTATAGTGTGGCAGCCAGTTTTTGTCTTGGTTAGATAATTTGTAGGAGAGAAAAACAAGAAAAGTATCTTGAATTTGTATAAACTAGTTGCAGAAGAGCTCTTACGATTTTGATTAAGAGTTAGCGACGTTATAAGGGTCGGAAATTTAGATGTGGTCTATGTGATGGTGATATGGTTATGTGTTTGGGAGTCAAGGTATAGTTTTTTGGAACCGACCTATTTAACCCATCAGAGAGTATGGTCCCCATGTCTGTTTTAATGTCTATCTCTCTCTCTTCTTCTTCACCTCCATCACTTTCCAAGTTTCCTTCTTCCATCACTCCAACATTCCATTGATATGTGTATACAAAATCTCCACTTTTGTGTTTGGTTCTCTCTCCAAAAATATATATAATTTCTCTTACTCTTCAAATAACCATTTCCTTGATCTTACCAAAAGAAGAAGAAGCATGGGTTAGGGTTTGGGAATTTGGAGCCAAATCCGAGTATATCTTAGTAAATAAAGGTATCGATTACTATTTTAAAAATTGATGGTTCAAACCCTATATTTTTCCATTATTGATCTAAAACGAAAGGTTTCTAGATTTTTAGACATATACTCTAATTAAATAAGCTTAGTTACACACTATTTGTATAAACTTTTCTATTTTTCATATTAATAGTCTAAATTCTAATGATGATCCAACTATTATCTTCACAAAATCCCGACCCAATTTACTTTTTCAACCCTCTTTACCATCTCATTTTAGAAACATATATATACAGTAATATCCATAGCAAAATAAGCATTTAAGGGAAGAAATGCTATATATTATTTCCAAAACCTATGTATCAAGTAAAAAAGATTTTCTAAATTTTTTTTTAAAAAAAATCCCCTCATAAACGAAAGCAATAAGAAGCAAGAGGTTTCGAATGAGAAAATCGATATATTAATTCCATACTTATTTGAATTTTATAGAAATGACGATGGTAACATATATGACAAGCACTGCATGAACAAAATAGTTTGTAACATATATCATCTTGTATATATGTCAACCAAATATATGTAATGTATAGTTATATTTCTCAATATATTTGAATATTCTTACAAACTCAATGAAGATGTGATTTGAACCTCTAAAGTAAAGAAATTAAATGATACAAGAATTATAGGGTTGGCCACCTAAAACAAATGGCAGTAATTATGTGTATTAATTAATCTCACTTTGTGAAAGGCTAGTGTAGTTTTATTTTCATTATTATTGTCATCATATATTATTATTTTAATAAGAAATATGATTTATTAATTTAGACCTAGCTCTTACATCACTCTCATAATTCAATTTGAACTAAATTCCATTGGTAGAGTCAGAATTTGATAGTTTTGTTAAGAAAAATAATTTGGCACCACAACTTAAAGTAAGAAAAGAAGAAACATCATCACTATCTATATCCATATGAAGGAGAGAAAGTGACAATTCGTTAAAATGGAAGATAATGTACTTTTTTCTTTTGTGTGTGTGTGTGAAGAGAGAGAGAAGCAGTTTTGAGGGATGGGTATGAGCATTTTTCCTTTTACATAACTCTTAATCCTTTTATATTCTTCTTAACTCAAAAAAGATATTACACAAAACCCTAAATGTGTGTGTGAAACTTCCCCTCCTATTTTTGTTCTTAAAATTACACATACATTGATGTCGGAATATTTACGTACAATGGCCTCTCAAAATCTTGATCGATCGGAAAAAATTGTTTTTAAAAAAGGAGAATAGTACTTAGGTACATCTCAAGATCCACCATTATAATTTTGTGCATCGATACATAATTTTTCGACTATGGTATGTCTCGCTATAATCACACCCAAAGAAAAATTTTAAATAATAATCGAGAAGAATTTATCATATATAAAAAATTATGATCGAACAATTTAGTTGAACATATCCAAACTGTAAATACACTTAGCTTTCATAAAGATAAAAAAATGATGGGAGAGAAAAGGGTAAGATGGAATAATAAAAAGATAAACATGAATATTACTAGAGATTGATGTATAGTACTTGCAAAAATAAAAAGGGTTTAAATTAATTGTTTATTTTAAAAGTCTTTTAGTACTCTTAAGTATTGTAATACTTCCAATTAATTTTTTGGCACATTTTTAAATTAACACAATAGTACAACACTAGTATCGTTTAAAAAAAAAAGCTCGAACTTCAAACCTATAAATTTCTCTCTTAAATTAACCATTAATTCAATTCAAAAGTTTAACAAATAAGTGAAGGTAAATTTAATATAATATCTACGCCACTTTTTTTTACTGTGATTGAAATATTAAATGAAGAGAAAACAACATGTTATGGCTTCTCTAAACCACCACCTACTTTTGATATCCTCGACTGATTGCTTTTGAGTTGAATTGATGATTTAGGAGAGAAATTGGTTGAGTTATGGTGGAGACTAATGGAGAGGGGTAAGAACTACGAGGACGGGAAAGAAAATGAAGAAGAACGTTGGAAATACTGAGATGCAATCATGAGGCCATAAGAGTGAAAGGAATATAATAAGGAATCATTTATCTTTCTTTTATTTTTATTATTTATTTATGATTTATGATTTTTCTTTTTCTTAAGAACAAAAAAAGGTTTTATTTTGTGGAGAGACGTGCACGTAAATCTATGCTGATTGTCCTCATTCTCTTCCTTCTTAAACCCTCCCTTTTCTTTTGTCTATTTCTCCTACATAATGCCTTTTACTTTATCACACTCATTTCTATCTCTCTCAGTACACTCTTTTTACACTTAATTCACACCTTCATTCTCCCTTTCTCCTTTTAAATTTGAAGGAAAAAAGAAGAAGAGTTTTTTTAGTGAGGATAAGGAGAAACAACCGAAACCAGTTACTTTCTTTTTGCAGCTTGCAGCAGTTGAAAAAGAGAATACAATTAAGCAAATGTTAGATGATGCATAGTTATTAGTGACTTAAGATTTTGGGAAAGAAATCTTTTCAAGATAAGGAACAATAACCTTGAAAGGATGTCAAACCTCTAATACTATGGGTTGTTTTGTTGTCCTTTGTAGAAACGTGATAGAAAAAAATTTAAAAGTGAATTGTTAATGGAGTTTGCAATACAAATAATGTCTTAAAGACTCTGATATTTACGTAAAATTTTGTCCTTTCTACTTAGTACATTTATAATTTCTAAAGCATTAGAATCCACTTCAAGTGGGGGAATATTCAACCTACACTATACTTGCACTTGACTGCCAAGAGATCCTAAAAAAAAAAAAAAAAAAAAAAAAACTTTGGCCTATACTAACAGACTAATGCTCCATTCTTTGCCAAAACTCTTACAACCTCTCAAAGATTTTCGACCAACATGATCACGAACAATCTACTCGAGCTTGCCCAAACCATTCTTCTTTGATCAGGCTTTACATCAACATTTAACTTTCATCAACGATCCACCTTATTATATATATATGCACACATAAAAGTTGGTTCATATTAATTAAAAAGAAAAAGATTAATAATATATATAGAGAGAAAGATAAATAACAAAGTTTGATTCATATAATTGAGAAAAGGTAAAATCTAGTCCATATAGTTTATGAAATGTTTCGCTTACGATCAAAATATGAACTTTAAAGTTTAAATCATGCATGGACTAAGATAACTATACTATTAATATAAATGGGGAGTTGATATAGTTACATTGCCATATATATTAACTAAATGGGAGTTGATTCCTTTAATATATGTAACGCTAGGGGTTTTCGTTACAAATTTGTTTGTAGCTATGGACAAAAAGTTGGTTAAGGTCTAACCAAATCGGGGTTGATATAGTTAGCCAAAAATAATGTTGAAGAAATTAAATAGAAAAATTATTTATTCTTGATTTTAAATTAAACTTTTCTCTAATTATTCAAGTATATAATTTAATTATTAAATAAAATTGAAAGTTTGAATGTTATATATATAATTAACTTAATTAATCAGTCATCTAAGAATTAAGATTGTAAAGTTTTTTTCAAGAATGATTTTTTTCCATACTTTTCCATTAAAAAAGCCATAATTGATTGAAATTTAGAAATTACAATGAAAAGGAACAAATTTTCTTTTCATCTAATTAATTTATTTTATTTTGAAGAAGGGATTAGGTGAAGTTGGGAATGGCGCAATCGCCGGTTCCTAACTATACTTTCTTTCTCACTCTCCTTCGGTCAACTCATTCATTATTTCTTTCCACCTTCATATATTCATTCTATTATACCTATTTCTTATTATTACTTTTACTTACTTCATAGTAAACTTATAATTTAGAAAAAAATGTAACTAATTACGTTAATAAATGTATACATTATTGTTGTGGTGTTTCCCATATACATTTCAAATATATAGTTGAAATATACATATAGTGTTGATCTCTTTGGAGTTGTCATAATGTATAATTACATATGTAATTAATTTAAATACGTCTTGTCCTGTATGTTTTAATATTGCAATATTGAATCGGAGTTATTCTTCTTCTAGCCGTATTTTGGACTAAGATGATCTTTTTGGTTAAGGTATGCTCGAGGCATGCATGCATCGTTAGATATTTTGTAGATTTTTGTTAAGTCTTGGTCGAGAAATTAAGCACTTTGACATGGGTCAAGCCTCTTTTTTTCTTATATACTCATTTGCTTCTTATTAAGTTGTCATTTTCGGCTCGAATTTTTGTTTTTTTGACCCTCTAGTTTTTTTTTTTACTCAAAGACAATTATACCTCTTGGTTCAAAGTCATCCTAATGAAGAATGTCATTAATAGTTTAATTCATTAACATAACATATATACTAATAATCGAAATATTAGAGTTTTGAATCTCTCTGATTCTACATATATTGCAATACTTGAAAAATATATATAAAAAATTTAAAAATATATAAAATTTCCTTCTCTTTCATGTTCGTCATACACAATAAACGTTGACTAGAAAGTAATAGTCACTTAAATAACAACCCAATACTAATACTAACAAAAATAGGAGCAAATGGTTAGTGTCTCTTGACAAGATCAACTCTATGTGAGTATGAAAAACTCTCTAATTTTATTCTTTCAATAGATAATTATAGGAATAACGCATTTAGTCTTAAAAAAAAAATGTTATTAGTCCTTTTTTTTAATTGATTTAATCTCTAACATAATCTCTAAATCAATGACAATACGTATGATTAAAACTCATCAAGTGTTTACCATTTTACTCTAAGATATATCTAGAACTTAATTAACATATATGTGTATGATAAAATGACTTTACATATAGCAATAATGATTTAAATTCTCAAACCAAACCTTAGATATATATATGATGAGAAGTGTAACCATACCAATAGAGAGGTTTGAATATCAAAATAGAAAGCACTTTTTATATGTTATTTTTGGTCAAAGGATAAACAAGAATCAATCAGGACCTAAAGTCTGAAAGAGAGAGGGTTTTAGCTGTTGATTATTATTATTTTTCTTTGAATAATAGAGGTTTGGATGTTGATTAAGCATATATATAAATAATATAGATAGGGGATAAGTCTAAATAGTTGATGGAATATTTATGTGTTTATTTATTTATTTTTTATATTACAAAATTAGCTTTTTATTTTTTAAAACAAATAAATTTCTCCATCATAAAAACAAAAAGAAAATGCTCATATTATATAAAAAGAAAAAAGGGCATGTTGTTTCCTAGAAACTTCTCTCTCTCTAGAGAATATCAAAGCAACCTCTTATGGCTCCTCAAGAAATTAAATGCATTATTATCAAAGGAGTTTTGTTAATTTATTGCATCTTTTGTTTGTATTTAAAGTCACTTTCTAAATAATTAATGCCAATCTTATCTAAACTTTCATGCCCTAAAGAGGAAAATTAAGTGTTAGAAAAATATAGTTTATTTTCACATGGAATATAAAACCTTTTCCATATTCATCTTAGGTTTAAAATCTTATTTTTTTTACTCCATATCCACTTTTTATTTTATATATATTCTGTTTATATTCTGTTTTTGTATTTTACTATCTTTTCAAATGTCTATTTTAGTTTCTCAACCTTAAAGTTTAGAAATGACTATTGAATAAAGTGGAGAAATAAAGTGAAAGAATATATCATGGAAATGATATTAGGAATAGTTATTTTTTAAAAAAGTTTAGAGCATAGGAACATTTTAAAAGTTAGAAATCTAGTTTCTTTTTCCTGTTTTTATTTTAGAAAGAGGTCTAATTTTTATTTTATCTCTATATTTTTTTAAATATATAATATACTAAAATGGATATCATGAAGCGTAAGAACTAAATTGAACCAAAACTTAAATATATGATAACATTTTAATTTAAAACCTCCTAATTAAATAAAAATGAAACTAAAAAAAATTAAAGAACAAGAGAGTGACATTTTGAAATCAAGGTTAAAAGCGAAATATTTGCTAATTAGCAACGTTTAAGTTATAATTAATATATATATATATATAGTTGAAATGGGTATCCACATATGCATTATACAAAATAAAAGTGCCATAATTGGAAAACATGCAACACACACAAATAAATGAAACGTGTGAAAAGTTCATTTTTAATGCCTTATAAGTTATTATATTAATACACTAGAGAGAGAGCTTTTTGAACAACTTTTTTGTTTTAATTTGAATGTCTTCTAAAAGTTAGATTATGTATATCTTATATATATTACAAAGTATAAACTTTTACGATTTTAGATCTTGCAATAGTTAAATTATCTCGAATAATATTAAAATTTATTCTCTTTCTTATCACGTCCTATCCTATCAAACTTTGCACTGGTTAAATTAATTTATTTAAATATAAACTAAAATAATAATAATAAAACATATTAAAAGAAAAAGGAAATTAAAATATTTAAAATGTGCAAAAACTACACAAAATTAACCTTATATTTAATAGGTCAAACCGAAAAAAGTTAGGCAAGTGGAGTCAAAGAATAATTATGAAAAACAATTTATTTAGTTATAAAGAAAGAACAAAAAAAAAAAAAAAAAAAAAAAAGAGAATAGATGAGACCAAATATTCATTCGTGTTTGTGACGTAAGACTTGTATGGAATCCAAAATTTATAAGAATCATGAAATTACTTGAAGTAGAAGTAACTTAATTAGTGAACTTCATTTTTTATCTCATCATATCAAACTTTATATCTAAATAAATTCATTTAAACATATGGTAAAATCTATATATAAAAATCGAGTAAATAGTACATATAAATTATATGAACGTCATGATGAAAAAGATAGGAAAGTAGAATCGAAGAATAATAGGTTTAAAAAACAAGTGAATGGAATAAGAAGAAAGGAAGAAAGATATAGATGGTGAGTGATTGAGTTGGGGAAATTGTAATTGTAGGGAATTAATGAGACTTGGAAGGGAAGTAATTGAATTGATAAAGTTAAAGATGTAAGTTAGGAAAAGGAAAGAGAGTAAGAGAGTCCATTTTAAGTAGATGGATGGATGGGTTGGTTGGTTGGGTTTATAAAGAGCTAACTGATAGGCTCATTGTTCAAAAGCTTTGACGTTGTAAGTTTGACCGCTGCATTTTAGAGATGTCTTGATCCCTCATATCGCGACACATTGGACCGCCTTCCCCGTAACACCCATTCCCCTCTCTCTCTCTCTTTTTTTCTTTTTAAATTAAAATTATTTTTGGTAGGTCCCACTCTAGATCTTTTTCCTTTTAACTATATTATCAAAATTGTATTTTTAAAAATTAACAAAATAAATTAAAATGTTATTTTTTATTCTAATCATCATAGTCATTTATGCACTTTTATCACTGCTTATTAATGTATGATTTTAGGCTATGTATTTTTAGTCTATTTTAAATTTAGTGTAAGGATTAAAATTCTACGTTTAAAAGTATAAAATGAAGAAGGGAGATTGTCAAAAAAAAAAAAAAATGAAAAACATTTGAATATTTGACAAAAATATATATTTTTTTTTTATAGAAAATAGCTTTTATTAATTTTGTTTTGTGGAGTGTAAATAATTTTTCAAATTTAAACTAACGGTATATTTTAACTTAAATTTGGATTTTAGGTTTAATGAAACTTGAGAGTTCCAAATTTACATATGGATTTTTTGAAAGAAATAAAATTTTGTTGACTAAATTTGTAGTTTTGAAAGTTGAAAGAGATTAAATAAATACAAATTTCAAAGCCAGTGGGACTAAATTAGTAAATGTATTATAAAAAGTTATTAAACTTTTTCATTCCAAAATATATACTAAAATCTTAATGGTAAAAAAGAAGAATTAAATCTATGGTCACTACTAAAATTATGATTATATTATTAGATATCTTTTCAAATATAACAATAGCACAAATAAATATCAATTACAATTTGAATTTCGATTATTTATTTTAAAATTTGTATCCAAATTTTTTCAATTTATGAAACTATACAAATCAAATTATAATAAATAATACTATCGGAGTTTTCAAAAGCAAATCACAAAGTTATGGGTTCTTATTTTTGTTGGTAATTTAGTATTTTCCTTTTTATTTTCCGATCTAGTCGGTGACCTCTCTTTTTATTTCTCCTCAAGAACTACGCTCCACATTGTGTGGTGTAAAACACGTGCATTTTGAGGGATAACTTTAGAGCGTGCATCTCACGGAAATGCCTTTGCAAATGGGGGTTTATTAATGTGAAAAGAATAAAGACGTTACGAATTAATATTTAAAAAAATGAAGAAAAAAAATGACAGCGCGTTTAATATTTGGTCAATACGTGAGACTCTTTCCTTTCAAACTTACATCTTCCAATATCAATCTCCTACTTTTTATTTTTAATAATCATTCAAACCCCCCCATTCAACTCAACTCCTTTTTAATTCACTTAACTTTTCTGCTATCAATTTTCAAATGGGATTTCCTATTCTCTACAATAAATTTATAGTTTAGAAATGCAAAATAAAGAAAGTAACTTTAATGATTAAGTTAGTAGGAGAAGAGATTGAAAGTTCTTATTTATGTCATGTGGATCCACAATGGTGTTTTTATAAGGAATTTGATCCATGGTTTATCTTAGTTCTTAACCTTACTATGAGTTTTCTAATTCCACATAAATCATGATCAAATCTTATCCAATTTTATTTTATATTATACTATCTTACCATTCACAAAATAAAAAATGGCAGAGTGAGCAAATTCTTACCATTCACGATAAGATCGTGCAATAAAATTTTATGTTTCGATGGTTTTTTTTTTTTTTTTTTAGGATTGTTAAATTTAAAATTGAGAGGTGGGAAACCATTTATATGAAAAAGTGCGAGTGGTTGGATAGGAAGAAAGCAAAGGAGAATAATGTAATTTAGTAGTTTTTATGGTGCAAATGGGTTTTTGGCTGACAAATACTGACCTTCCCCTGCGTTTTGAATCTCAATTTTCTTATTCATACGTCTTCTATGGTCTAAACTTTCCTTATTTTATATAATTCATGTATACATATATATGATTATTATTATTTTCTAAAGTGATGCAATGCTAATGAAGTTATGAAGAGATGGGATTAATTATTTCATAAGATTAAAACAAAACAAAGAAAAAAGAAGTGAGGGTGTAGTTGGATTGCGGTGACAGCAAGCATAGACGATAAATAAAAAAGAGCACGTGGAGGTTAAGAGAGCCGTCCGATGAGACACGTAGAAGACAGGGTAAGAGGAAAGATGTGGGAAAAGCGAATGGGTGGGCAGACGTGTAAGTCAGTGATTGGTTAGTTTTTGTTGAATTCAAACTTTGGGCGGTGGGGACGGCGGCCATGTATTGTGGCGAAGATCTATGCGCTTCACGTACCCACTCCCGAGGTCCGCCGGAAAGCAAATTAATTATCACCAAATTGAATCCAATTATAATTTCTCTTCAATTACATCTTTCCCCCTTTCCTTTTTCAACTTTTTTTTATTCTCTCTTAAATTCTAAAAAATAATTATTCCACATTTTTAATTGAAAATTAAATTTAAATAACTAATAATTTTTTTCAAATTTTTACGATACACATAATAGTCTATTTTGATTCATCGTGATAATTTAGAGTGTTTTGTAAATATTTTAGGTTCATTTTGCTATATTTTTAAATAATTTAATTTCTAAACTTTTATTTTTTTAAAAATATAAGTCTTTCATTTATTCAACCTATTTAAAATGATTGATGTGTTTGTGAGATATCAAATGAAAAGATTAAGATATGAGTACATATCAAAATTTAATTTCGTTTATAATAAATATTTTAGTTTTAAAAATATAAAAAACGTGACAAAACTAATGAACACAAAATTCAACATCGAGTGATTCTATTAGATGTTTGTAAAGTCTATGAATTTATTAGGCACAAAATTGGAACTTCATGTCACTATTAGACAATTTTAGTTCAGGGTTTAAATAAACACAAAGTTAAAAGTTGAGAGAATAAACTTGTAATTTAATCTATAAATTTTCGACATCGTCTCGACTATTTTTTAATTCAATGATATGTGGGATGGGAATTGTAGCATTTAAACCTCTATGTTGATAGCATATTTTAATGTCTATTCAACTTGGTTTAATATTTTAACTTCATACTTATTTTACACCTATTATGTTATATATCATTCCTTTCTAGTTCTTTTATATAATCTAAAGACGATCGAAAGAAATTTAAACATCTAATTTTTTTAATGAAACGACTGTATTCAATTAATATTAGATCAAGAAAATGATGAGTTTAATTATATTTTGCATTAAAGAAAGCTTTTTTATCCTTCAAATATAGTTATGTAAATCTCGTTTGATAATTTGGTCTTTTGTTTTTAGTTCTTTAAAATTTTTCCATATTTAAATTTCTTAAAAAAAAACCAAGTTAATTTGAAAATTAAAAATAATATTTTTTTGAATTTTGTTTTAATTTTTAAAATTTAACTAAAAATTCAATTATATTAATATTTAAAAGAAAAAAAGAAAATCATCCTAAAAAAGTTGATAGAAAATAATCTTAATTTAAAAAGAACCAAAATCAAATAAGTTAGCAAACCATATGAACTTAATTTTCACCCATCACTTTAGATTCATCTAATTAATTTGAGGCACATTAATTTTTTAATATGATATATTGTAATTCGAACCAAATCAAGTACAAAGAACTTAATATATGATTTAAGTAAAAAAGAAATATATAAGACACAATTTCACTTCACCAAACATAGTGAAGTGACTAATGGTTGGAAGTTGATGAGATGGATGAAATGTCAATATTATAGCCATGTGTCATGATTTAACTTTTTCAACCTAATTAAAAAATTAGTACAATAATCTTTTAGTTCAACAAAATATTAAATCTTTTTCTTAAACTAGCTCTCTAACTTCATACTCATAATATAAATTTTAACCAATTAAACTACATTAAAAAGCTTGATTTTCATAGTGTTTAAAATGTGATATATTGTTAATTAAAGATTTGATTTAGTAATTTAGGATAATATTAAGAAAAAGTAAAAGAAATAAATCATTGAAAAGAAGATAGTCTATTATGTAATCATAATTATTGACTTTTTATATTTAGTTGTTATATATATATTCAACTATATATTTTCTACATAGTTCGGTAAAGGAGCAAAACTACATGACCTTTTTATACTTCATATCAAACCCTAATTATTATTCCATCATGATAGTTTTAGGGGAAAAGAATAAAGTTTTGGTAGTTGATCCCTATATAATTTTTTTTTTATCCTTTAACGTCATGATTAACAACTATAAAAAATTATAGCAAAATAAACTAAAATATTTATAAAATATATCTGAGTCTATCTATGATCGCGATAGACCAAAATAGATTACTATCTTTGTCTCCATCTATATCATGATAGACAAATATAGTACTCTATCATGATTTTTTATACATTTGTAAATATCTACAAAGGTTTTGTCATTTAAAATAATTTTTCAAATATGTACATGTGTTTTTGTTTTATCATTTGAAGTTTAAAAATAATTTTCGTACAAGAACAAACATCACTTGAACCTAGTTTAAAAATTGTAAAATGAATACTAATATAGTCTAAAATATATTTTTAAAAGGATAACAATACTCATGAAACACAACTTATTATAAAATACGTAGACATAATTTAGAAATTGAAAAACGTATAAGGACTACAATGATATGTGTTAATTACAACAAACAATATGAGAGAGTTTACCAGTATAAAAAGACAAGTTTTCAAAATAATATATATATTAGTCTTCCTTCTATAGATTTTAGAAACATATGGCCATCTATGGTCGATGATGGTACTTTTTTTTTCCCTTCCAATCAAATTATTGTTGTTGAGGATTATTAGGGTCAAGCCCTAACCGCGGGTCCTATTTCAAAATTAAAAATTCGGACACTATCACATGGGGGCAAAACATGTTCTAAAAAATAAAATCATAGTTTCTAAAACGATCAACTGTGAACATAGGTGAATATATACCAATCAAGAAATAATCTAATTGACTCGTAGTCGACTTGGTGTCGTACAATCTCAAGCAACTCAAACTACATCAACGTTATCAAAATTCCACTATAACCATGGACATATATATCAAGTAGAGAGAAATGCCATCATAAATAAACTTGTTCAATTACATGTTAATAAAACTTCCCATACTAATAACTTAAAACGTTAGAGTATAGTAAGATTGAAAGCTTGATGCATGTTACCTCATAGTCCACGACGACAACAACAAACTAACCATTGTTATTTTGTAACGAATTTCAATATTGAAAAACTAATGTAAAATTTATCATAAATAAAAATATTAAAACAAAAACAAAACTTTAAGTACCGAGACAATTTTTTTAAAAAAGGAAAAAAAAAATAAACCAATAATTTTTAATGAACAATGAGACATGCTTACTTAAGAAGCACGATTTTTTTTAGTATTATTATTTTAATTGAAAAGAAAATAAATGTTTAAAATTGGAGTGAATATTAATTTATTATATGGAAAAATGGGTTTTTGGAGTTAAAAGAGCAGTTGAATGAATCCCAAATTTCGAAAAAAAGAAAATCCAAATTTCGAAATTGAACTATCAAGGGAATAGTGGTAAATTGGTAATTTACTACGGAGCGAAAAAGAATAAAATAAAAAGAGAAAGAGCGGGGGGGGGAGGGAAGTAATCAGATGTGGAGAAGAGTATATTTATTAATTACCGAATGCCACGTGTGAAGGCAGGCTAAAGAAGGTCAAAAAATCCGCGTATAAGAGAAAGGGCCACCGGTGGTCCCGGTTGCATTTAATGTTACAACACCGTCCCTCAGTCGACATATTCCGTACACATAACAACCGACACCTGCCGGTCATCCTCCCTTTCTCTCTCTTAAAACCTCCCTCCCCCTCCTCCCCGGCCCCTTCCTTCTTCTTTCACATTTCACCACTCTCTTTTCTTCATTCTCTTTTCACACACGCACCACCCCCTCCCCCCCCCCCCCCCCCCCCCCAAAAAAAAAGCTCCAAAAAATGGAATATGTGCTTTTATTGTTATTATTATTTCTCAAATAAATTTGTATTTATATATATGTGTGTGTGTATTTTGTATGGAGGACGAGAAGATCAAGGACGAAGTGTTGAGAAACAATAGAGATCAGAATTCGATGGGAAATCCTGGATTGTTATTCTCCGATGCGATTATTCCCAATAATCATACTACTAATTTGTTCGATTTTCCATTAATCGACACCATTGATTCCTCTTTCAAGCCGTCCACTTTCTTGGATTTGTTAGCTACTCAAGATTATACCCCTTCTTTGTTCGATCTTTTCTCTCCTCCACCTCCGCCGCCGCAACCGCCGCTTCCTCCGCCATCCTCCGCCGTGGCCGAGTCTTCTGAAGTTCTTAATACTCCTACCACTCCTAACTCCTCCTCCGTCTCTTGCTCCTCCACCGAACGTGCTATCGACAACGATGACGTGGATCGGGATAAGTCCCCTTTCAACAAACAGTAAGTTTCTTACTCTATCTCTCCTATATTATATTGCCATTTCTTATGATTTTGAGATTATTTTTTTCAAGACAAATCAAGAGTAACCATTCTTAAAAATTTTTGTTTTTGTCAAATGAAGACTTATACACACTTAACGTCAAATTCATTTGAAAACATAAAAAATATAGTTCCAAATTTTGTTTTTTTGTTTAGCTCAAAATTCAACTCAATTCATGAAAGATGCATATGGAGAAACAAACAAAAATAATAAAGTTTAATTTTCAAAAAATTAAGGACAAAATTTCTTTTCTTTTCTTTTAGGAAAATTTCCATTAATTTGATGGGGAAGAAATAAAGTAGCTTTGCATATGATGAGGCGTAATTTAAGGACCAAATCTAGGGGTGGTGTTATGACAAATGGTTTTAATATATATATATATATATATAAAAGAACCTAATGAAATTAAATAATATATTATTTTTCATGTATGAATAATGTGTTATTTTATTTATTTATAATTAAATAAACGCAGATTGAAAGCAAAAAAGAAAAACCAAAAGAAAGGAAGAGAACCAAGATTTGCGTTCATGACAAAAAGCGAAGTGGATCATTTAGACGACGGTTACAGATGGCGAAAATACGGTCAAAAAGCCGTTAAAAACAGCCCTTACCCAAGAAGTTACTACCGTTGCACCACCGCCGGCTGCGGCGTCAAAAAACGAGTCGAACGATCCTCCGACGACCCTTCCATCGTCGTCACCACTTACGAAGGCCAACACACGCATCAAAGTCCAATCATGCCACGTGGGGCTTTATCCTCCACCGCCTTCAACCCCTCACCACAACAACAACCGCCGCTTCTTTTCTCACAGCCCCAACAATTATACCGCAACCAATTTACGTACGCTCCGGCGCCGCCTGCGGACGTTGTCAACTGCGGCGGAGGGTTCGGTCACGTGTTTCACAGTTTTGGAGAAGAACGTCGTCTCATCGATGGTAGAACTACTACTACTACTACTACTACAACTGATTCTTTCCAAGACCATGGCCTTCTTCAAGATATGATCGTACCTTTCCCAGAAGAGAGAAAAAAAAGTTAATTAATTAATTAATTAATTAATTTTTATTTCTTTTTTTTTCTTTTTTTTTTCCACGGTACGTCGTCGTATTACTCTAACAAAAAATTATGGGATTTTCACCATAAATCATCTTCACTAATCACACAATCCCCATCACTGTATAATATTTTATATAATTAGTTAGTTTTTTTCTTTCAATTTTCCTCCATTGATCGATCATATGGTGATGATCTGATCACCAGTTTGGAGTTTTGGATTTGGATTTTTTTTGTTCAAGCAATCTAGTTAATTTCCTAGAAGGGATTCAATTTATGCAAATATTTATATATAATATATATTATAGTTTTTTCTAATTAATTGGTTATATATATGTTTAATCGATTTTTAAATATTAATTTATTGAGTTATGATCAAATTGATGGCTATGATTTTAGGAAACTATCAATATCATTAGATGTTGTAGTATAGTATTACGTAAGCTGGGATTTATGTAAAAGGAGTTGCTTATTTATTTTTCTTTTAGTGTTATTAGGGTTAGGGTTTTAAAAGCCATTACGCAATGCCAACGCAAGAAGTGTAGAGTTATTGTTTTTACTTTTTGGTTTGTTGTCTGTCTCAAAAAGTAGGGTTGTAGGTTTAGGGTTTGTAGAATAGAGAAATAGTAAGAGAGAAGTTAAAAAGAAAAATATGTAGGTTTGTTCTCAGGATTGCATTTATCTTTGGAGTGATTAGTAGCTTAGGTTCAACTCTGAGTATATTACTAAAAAGGAAATTATATAAAGCAAGGGAGAGTGAAATTTTGGAAATGAGAATAGTTGGAAGCTAAGCTAGTTTTTTTTGTGTGTGGGGTAGAAACCTATGATTTAAGCTATAGGAGATGAGAGGGAGAAGAAGAGTGGTTGTGAACCAACAAAGCGTAAAGAGTTCAACATAAATTAAATGCCATGACACATATTTGGTCGAGAATAGCATTGTTTCGTAAAAATATTCGATAAAGTCGTCACAGTATAGTTGCCTTTTAATATATAACTGTTACTTAGATTCAAAATACTTTGTAGATAATTATTGTTTGAATTCTTTGTAAAGTTCTTTATCTTATGTTGTGGGTTGAGAAAAGAGATAAAAGAAGTGTGTGTGTGTATATATATATATATATAATCATAAGATATTGATGAAATGCATCCTATGAGTACATAATAATATAGATGTAATTAATATATTCTCTATTCAGGACTTTTGCCTTAGGGTTACTGTTGAATTTTCATTATATTCAGTAGTTTTAACATTAATTCATTTCCCTTTTTTTCAATATATATATATCTAGTATTTTGTTGTACTTCGCTTTATACTTCCTTTGTTGAACATTAATTTATTGTTTGAATGAAAAGTTTTTGGTAACATTTAACTCACCATTAAATAAATTTAATTCACTTCTTCAAAAGCAAATCTCAATAGATGAGACAGTACATTTATATTAAAAGATGGATTACTTAGATGTAAGGGTTAGTTTAGGGTTGGAAAATAGTTTAAAATTTTATTTGGTTTACTTTACTTTTTTTTTTTTTTTAATGTATTGAGGGAGATAGCTGGCTGAGAAAAATATACACTATATAGTACTGTTTTATTTTTAAAATATTATTGCATTTAATCAATGAGAACTCAAGGGATAAAGTTGGTTGTGTGGGAAAGGGTATACTAAATATATATAAAGTCAATCTTAATTTCTTGAAGAATAAGATTGAAAATTTGTTAAGAATATAGGCATTTGATTCCACAAGAATCTACTTTTTATCAATGCGTTCAAATAAAAAACATTGACTACGATAAAAAAAAAACACTCACAAATATGAATATGAGTTTTTAATAGACTCTTTCAATATGTTACCTTAATTGTAAACAAAAACTAAGTTCAACTACCACCTATAAATACTTGAGAACATTTCCAATGTGTATTAAAAAAAATTGTATCAACTACCGAACTTAAATTTTGAAATTTTTCTGAACCCTTGCAATAGATTCTCAACACTGCCTTTAGTTAGAGGGTATGATTCTATCGTTCAATTGAAACATCAATTGTTAAAAACGGTATGATAGATTGTGATAGGTACTTTTTTTTTAACTTTCAAAAATAACAAATGATTGGCAAACGTCGATATTATAATTTGACTATTAGGCTTTTTACATCATGAACGTATGAGAGAGGGATCACATAAACATTTGAAATCAACATCTGGAACCACATGTAGAAATGTTTAAATCTATTGCTCATATTAGAGAGTAAGAGCATGCAAAATTTTGAACCTAACTCATCCAATAATTACTACTATTGTTCATAAAGGATTGTGTATGGGATCTATTTTTATTTAAAACATTGGTGAAAAAAGTAAGATATTTATGCATACAGAAGATATTACATGAAATTTCGTAGAAAAATAAAGTTAGATTAATTTTCAAATGCCAATTAATAGTAATTTTTTAAAATTAGAAAGTTAAAATAGATGGAATAAATTCATTTTCTACCTTTGTTAGTTAATATAATCCATTTTCTGTGATAGAGTGATAGGATGTTATTCAAATCTATGTTGAATGATCTTATGACATACCTTAAAGAAATGTTCGGGAGTGATTGTTTTTATTACAATCACCTTTTTATTATGGTAGTAGATTACCATTAAGAAAAAGTTATAATCGTGTGGTTAGATTCAATATTTGCAAAACTAGATTTAACTCGTACGCATGTTAGAAAAAGATAATTTTGTTATGACGATGGAGATGTTCTCACATATACTCATATTTTCATTTCCTTAACTAATGTACGTGGGACTTCTAATTTATCCTCTTTCAGCTAATAATCCTCACTATTTATCTTGGTCAATACACTTATATACATACATCGATTTTTTCACTATAACTTACGGCAAATCACACACAACTGTCTTTTTTCACACCCTATATTTTTTTTTCATTTACAAATTGCACATAGAAATCATATAGAAAAGATTGAGACATGTATCTTTGATACAAATTTTAAATTACCACAGGTGGTATAATTTTTTATTATCGACTTCACTCAAAAGATCTTATAGTTTCCCTAATTTTGAACTAATGTATTGAACAAAGTTCGTATTTCCAACAAATATTAGGTACACCGTATACATTCATCCATTGAACTTATTCAATTATTAGACAAAATCACATAGATGATCACCATCCTTGGACACAATTTCTTCTTTCTTATATACATGCCTCTTTGTACTTTATTACATTGATGTTAGTGGGAAGGGAATCTAGAGGTTAATTGGTGTCTAAAATAGGTGTGACAGGAATC
The DNA here is from genome assembly GCA_025688845.1 of Cucumis hystrix. Classification (NCBI taxonomy): domain Eukaryota; kingdom Viridiplantae; phylum Streptophyta; class Magnoliopsida; order Cucurbitales; family Cucurbitaceae; genus Cucumis; species Cucumis hystrix. Next base: position 22,388,641 of record CM046893.1, read on the forward strand.
AAAGAGGAAATAGGAAAAGAAAGGTAGGGGAAGAAGCCATTGGCGGAAAAAAGAGAGAACATTTTGATTAAATGGTATCAATATGGTATGGTAAATGAGACCTAATTAAAGAAATTCATGCATATAGATAGACTTCCATTTCCATCCCATCAAATTGCTTTGCAGATAGAACCAATTTTTAAGAAAGCTTTGAAATAGTGAACCCTTCAAATTGATTCAACATCAAATCATTTTGAAGATCATAAAATTAAAATATCAAATGTCGTTGGTGCGCAAAACTCGCTGTCAAGAGGTTGTGGTTGGAGAATGCATTATTACATTTACGCTTATTCACAAGAGAACTCATATTTATGTGGTGTTGAGTTGAACACGAAGTGTTTAGTTCGAATAAACACTCGTAATATTGATTAGCGCTTAGAATTGAGGAATAAAACTATTTATATAGTCCAACGTCTGGTATTCCTTGGGATATGTGCAATATTGACAATATCGGTTTAACTGTAGTTCTCAAGAAGGTTGCAGACCTCCACTCGATTATTATCACTTTTCGTGATAAGAAATAGACTCATTTAGACTAACTTAGCTAAGAGCCTCACGACTTTAACTTTTGGACCTTCAAATTTTACTCACTTAGGACATGCAATGGGCTTGCACAACATCACCAAGGAAGGTGTTTAAAGAACATGAAGGAAAAAGGAAAAAGTGGAGTTGTTGGACTGTTAATTGAAGTGGTTAAGAACTGTCCACATATCATAACAAACAAAGGGCATGGAAATGGTCCACAACTACTACAAATATATCTAAGCTCATCAAATCCACTTACTACCCAGAAAAATAAACCTCTTTAATCTCTGTTCTCTTCAGACATTCCACATATAGCTCTTCCATGGAGACTAATTTATGGCAAAATGATAGGCCTTTTGGCTCTCTTCAAAACTCTCAACTAACATTTTGGGCACAAACCCACATTATTGTATCCCTTTCCAATCACATTGTATCCCTTTCTAAGTAATTGATTGGCCACCTCAACTAATCTTTATGGCTACATTATAAAGGGGAACCTTCAAATAGGCTCGTTGTTCTAAAAAAATATTTGTATTCTTTCTTGCAATATTATATCTTGAAGTCCAGAACTAATATAATCTAGGAGGGGAAATCATGAACGACATTTAGGATTGATACAGTGTGAGTGACCAAGAACAAAAATTGGAATTTGAACACGATCAAACAAGTTTCTAGTCATTGCCATACTTGTTACAAATCCTAAATGAAAAGACAAGGGTGATGGTGTAACTTTGGAAAAAATACGTTTTTCTTTTTTCACTTTCATCTAATTTTATCCTCATTACCATTTCTTCATATTCCAACTAACGCTTTGCAATTAGCCCCACTCAGTGCCCATTTTGGCATACTTAGCTTTTCTTCCCAACAACTCACTGATCGTGTAGTAGTTTGATTTCTAGCACTTTATACATATATATAAGCTACTCCATTATCACCCTCAGCACTTCATTTCATTTTCCTTTGGAACTCAAAAATGGCCAAGTATCTGTTTTTCCACCTTTCTCTAATCATATTTAACCTTTCTGCAATTGCTTTGGCAAACATGCAAGCTTCGTATGGAGGAGGAGACGAAAACCTGCCACCATTCGGCACACCTCCTATATGCCCTGAGGCAGAAGCCATCGTCTTCTCTTGGGTCCAAACAGCCATCGCCGAGGACCCCCGGATGGCGGCATCTCTGCTTCGACTCCACTTCCACGACTGCTTTGTTAATGAAAGTCATATTGTTCTACCTTTTCATTGCATTGAAAGCTTTCCATGAATAATGTGAATGAATTTTTTTGTTTTGATACAGGGATGTGATGCTTCTGTTTTGCTGGATGATAACGAGAATTTTGTAGGTGAAAAGACAGCAGCTCCAAATGTGAACTCACTTAGAGGATTTGAAGTGATTGATGCTATAAAATCTGAGTTGGAATCTGTTTGCCCACAGACAGTTTCCTGTGCTGACATTCTAGCTCTTGCAGCCAGAGACTCTGTTGGACTAGTAAGTTCATTATTGACTAAAAAATTCTAATAGTGTAGTCAAAGCATTTACAAAAGGATGTTGTATTTACACATCAAGTTTATTTTCTCATTAAATTGTAAATTTGATCCTTACAAAGTTAGAATTTAATCTCTCCATCTTAACAAAATTAATTATCATAAATAACCTCTATGATTTGGTGAAGTTCTTATAAATAGTTCCATCCATTTTTCTAGATTAAATTCAAACTTTCTTTAACTTTTAGAACTAAATTTGAAATTCGACCTTTCTTCTTTTTTCCAAACAATTTGTAGTCAGGAGGACCCTTTTGGAAAGTTGAATTTGGAAGAGGGGATAGCATAAGTGCCAGCAAATCAGCAGCACAAAACAACATTCCTGGCCCAAACTCCACTGTAGCTAACTTAGTTACTAAGTTCCAGAACCTTGGCCTTTCTCTAAGAGATATGGTTGCTCTCTCAGGTAATTTTTCTTTTTTTTTTTTCCCTTGATCTTGTCATTTTGGTTGATCGTTTTGAGAATTTGTGAAGGGGGACACACACTGGGAAAAGCCAGATGTACTTCATTCAGTTCTAGGCTACAAACGAACGGAGGCAGCCCCAATGAAGGAGCAAACCAAGAGTTCATAGAGTCATTAAAACAGCTCTGCTCGGTACCTGGTAGTAGCTCAACACTGGCACAGCTCGACATTGTAACCCCAGCTACATTTGACAACCAGTACTATATTAATCTTCTCTCTGGAGAAGGGTTACTCCAGTCTGATCATGCTCTTGTGAATCAGGATTACCAAACAAGAGTGATAGTCGAAACCTACGCCGCCGACCCAGTTGCCTTCTTTGAAGATTTCAAGCAGTCAATGGTGAAGATGGGAAGCCTAAAACCACCTGCTGGAACACAGACCGTGATCCGAACTAATTGTCGAACTGTAAGCTAGATTATGTTCAGTTTCAATATCTACCGAACCAAAAAATAGAAGGAAGAAAAGATTAGATAAGTTACTACATTGGAGAAGGTCCTGTTGTCAACTAGTATTTCAAGTGAATGAATCACGGCTACAAAAGAAAGTCTACATATCCTCTTTTTAACTCCAACTTTTACGATGTAACATAACAAAAGAGCCGCCAGTATCTGCTGAGAAACTAAGATGGCAGCACAAAAGACTAATTTATAAGTACATACACGTTTGTGAGCAATACAGGAATTTTAAGCAATATGATACATTTATAGCATTATGTTAAACTAAGCCGATGCATTTAAATGTTCTCTACGGTGCCACGCTATTAACTGCAATAGAATATCATTTCACAGTAAAGAGAATTTGTGGCAGACAAACTCCCTTGAAGCATTGCTCGTCTTATCTGTGGTTTCTGTACCTTACAAAGCTGTTACTCTCTGCCTTAGAACTTATATCTTCATTTCACAACTTGAATGGCAGATGCAGGCAGATCCCATTGTTCCACTTCAAGTTCCTGAAGACCAAATAGTTCTGATTTCTATCATAGAAAACGAGGCTACGTAATTCACAAAATCGTTCTGGACCCAGTTTATCATGTCTCAAGTCAAGTGGTCTTGTTATAAGGAATATGAAATGAAAAAATAGACACGTCTACAACATTAATCAAACAGTGTGCGCTTGACACTTTGGATAATTGAGCCCAAGAAATATGACATCCAACTATCACACTTGCATTTATTTGTTTTTCTTATATACAGTTGAGCACAAGGATATGGAATCCAAACCTTATTGATTGGAGAACCACATGCCTGTTCACTACATCATTTCGTGTCTTTTGCATCGTATATATCAACTCAAGGTTAGAATTTTCACACATCATTAATTATTTTTACATGTGTATATGTGAGGGCATGCATGTATATCACGATGTTCATCCTAATCCCAACCCTAACAAACTCAACTCATACAAACCGAACACACACCACGTGTAATTAGAAAACCAACCTGCTGATTATTTATTCTTCCATGCCCATTCTTGAGTCGCGGGAAATCCCTGAAGTACATAATCAATTACATGAATTTGACTCACAAATAAAGTGGTTGCATTAAAATAAAAGAAACAACGTACCTGATGGAAGCGAGTAGGATCATTTATTGAGTTATTCGCTGGCTGCATTTGTGTATATGCACCTTCCTGCATCACGAGAATAAAATAAGCTACAATATACGTAGGCTGAATAACAAGTCACAGTGGTAGTAGTGTAACAAAGGCCGTAGGTACCACAAGCAAAACCAAAGAAAAAAGATGAAGAAATCGTAAGATAATAGAACAAAGATATTGCATTATCTAAAAAGTCACTGTCGTATAATAAAGTGAAACAATAAAATGAAGAAAAAATTTCCAGAACTCTCAAATCCAACAATGAAAAATGGAACTGCCAATAAAGTAGACTGGCCTGTGAATGGAATGAAGGTTGCTGCAGCGGCTGAGGATGGGGCATCTGTGACTGTGTCTGGAACTGAGTTTGAAGCTGGGCTTGGGGAGTTTGAGAAAGTTGCTGGGTTGATAGCAGTTGAGGATGTGGCTGGTTATGAGGCTGCAGTATCGGTGGCTTTTGTTGTTGTTGCTCAATCACTGAAAGCTCTTCAGGTCTCTCCCACTGCAGGTTTACACATGAGAACACTAACCACAAAAGTCACTGCAAAGGTTCATAAAGTTGGAACCTTCAATGAAACTCACCTTGCTCTCACCGGTAACACTGTTATAGTAGTATTTATAGCCATCAGGAGATGTGTGCTCTGTCCAATTGCATTTTACAGGAGCAACAACTTGGGTATTTATAGTTTCAGGAGGAACAGTAGATATATGTGCATCTGAAGTGGCAGAAGCGGCACTGGCAGCTGTATGTGTCACAACCCCTGCCCAATGAGGCTGCAAGAGCATTTAAAACAAACAGACATTATATGTTTAACCTGAAATTGGGGGTTTAAAATGTCTTAAAATCCAAACTTATTCTACTAGTATAGAGATATCCTCTTGCTATTACTCAATACCTGTTGCTTAATAGTCTGGGAACTCGGTTGCAAAGTTGAACTTTGATTTGGTGGTTGTATCAGCTGCAACTGCTGTTGTAGCTGAGAGAATGCCTGCTGGGAAGACTGGAACCTAGCCTGTAGAGTTTGTTTTTGTTGTGAAAGCATGTGTGCTAACTGAGAAGGTGAATTCTGAGGTGGTTGAATTGGCGTAGGAAGTTGCTGTTGACTCGGGGCAGCAGCATGGGATTGTAAGTTCATACTCAAAGGAGTATGTGTAGCTGCAGCAGATGAGGCACCCATAGACTGAGATACCGCCAACTGCCCACCTAAGCCAGGTGACTCCTGGGAGGGTGCAGGCTGACTAAAGGGCAGTTGACCAGAAGAATTGAAGTTTTGTGGTTGATTATGCTGTTGCGCTAATGCTGGAGATGTCTGTGTCTGAGAATAGGCAATGGTGTGAGAGTGCAATTGATTCGAAGGTGGCAATTGTTTAGGCGACTGAGAAGTTTTTAACACTGGCGACACTTGCAGACCAGGCGGTGGATGTTGGCTTGCAGACTGATTAAAATTCTAACAAATGCAGATGGCATTAGAAATATTTTGGAAAAGCCTAGAATACGATGTATCAGGTAACCTAAAAAATCATATATCAGCATCCAGTTACCTGTTGAGAAGCTGAAGATGCTGGATTGACTAACCCTTGATTGGGACCTCTAAACCCACCAGCAGGACCACCCTAAAAGTTAGCAGGTACATTCGTTAGACAGTGTACATCCATACCCAAAGAGTACTGCTAAGAGTACAATCATGAGTGAAATGAAAAATAGTCCACGGAAAGAAAAGCCAGATCAGGAATGAAATTTTAAAAACTGAACTCAATTAATACACGATGATGATTGATTTTATCATTCATAACTGAAAAGTCCAAAATATGATCATAACATCAAATGATTTGATAACCAAAGAGGTTATCATTATTTTCAGTACCATCAGAAACTATTAAGAAAAAGAAAGCCCAATTAGGCGCAAATACCTGAACCCTAGCAAAACTACACCATATAACTGACCATTGAACTACCAGATGCAGCAGTGTCCTCTAGTAGATAGGAGGCCTTGCAAACATATTTTCAGGTTTTTAGCAGGCTGTGAATGTGTGAGAATTTTTTTCATGTACAATGAAGCTGATTATGTCTAATCAGAGGCCTCCTTGTAATTACCTATATATCTAAACAGGACTAAGGCAAGATCCAACACGTGGAATGGGATTATCCAGTGAAGGCCCACAGAGTCCTTGTGTCACTGCATCGGGATTGGAATTTCACTCACAGTAATGTTGCTTTTGTTAGTTAAATGGGGCTTGAGATTTTTACACTAGCGTGATTCTTTATGAAGAAAGACAATTACTAGCACCCATGGCACTAATGATTTTGCTTGGCACACAAAGAGGAATCATCGAATCTTTCAACAGTATTCTCAACATTTCCCATCCATCATTGACTCAACTTGATTAAAATATTCTTCGTGTTATTTTTTCAAGAAATTTGATGCCATTCAGGATATCTACAGTCTGCAATTGGTTGGTGTTTATCAACCCTCCCTAAGTTTTTCTTTCTTGTTTTAAGTCTCTTGGTTGGTGTTTATTTACGCTATGTTTTGTACATTATAGTAACCTTTTGTACCTCAAAGCACTAGTTTCTTTTTATTCTCTTAATAAAAAGATTTGTATCTTCTTCTTTTCTTTTCTTTTTTAGAAAAAATCCTCATGCCATTGCACTTTTATGATCGATAAGTAGGTTCCCATATCTAATGTCTCCCTTTTGAATGGGACTCAGATGAAGAGTTTAAGGCTTCTTATAACAGCCTCTAATTTTCTACTACTTTGAGCTAGCTATCCTTTGTACTCTCATCACGTGAAATCTTCAATTGGGGTGGATCGAATACCTATATAACCACCCAGTTCCTTGTTCCCTCATCTTTATCACCGGTAGAAGAAAAGTTCGCACCAGGTAGCCTTTGTCTAGCCTTCCTCTAATAGTCCTTCCTTTTCTCTCAGTTTTAGTTGCGCCCTTTTTGTTTGCAACCCTCCTCGTCAGGAGCCCTGCATTTTTCTCTCTTTGGATGGTCAAAGTTCCTAAGAAAGTGAATCTTTTGCCCACCAAGTTTTGCATGGGAGAGTGAATACTCAAGATTGTATCCAAAAGCTTTCCTCCATGGTGTTGCATCCTTAATGTCAAAGGTGTGCTCATTGTAAGAGAGTGGAAAAGAATCTTGACCAATTACAGGATTGTGCATTTGTTACATCTTTGTAATACAGGTTCTTTAGAATCTTTAGGCTTCTGCTTGCTTGTAATAGAGGTCGTTGTTCCATGTTTGAGGAGGAGCTACTGAATCCTCCTTTTCAGGACAAAGAAAAGGTTCTTTGGCAATCTTGTTTTTTCTTCGTTTGGAGACATTTAGCTTGAGAGAAATAGTAGAATTTATTGTGTAGTCAAGCAGTCTAGAGTGGATCTTTGGTTGTGGTTAGGTTTAACTCACCTTCGTGGGTTTTTGTTAATATGGTTTTTTCTGTAACTATCAGTTCAGTATAATTCTTTGGATTTGAGCCCCTTCTGTAATTGGGCGTTAGAACTTTTGTTTTTTGAATTGGCCTAGTATTTCAATGATTAGATCTATCACAATGGAAGTTTAAATTCTTATGATATAATATACAAGAATTTATAAACCCTAAATCCTAATACATCGAGATAAAATGACATGTTAACTATTATAAGTCAACCAATGCTAAATGGAGCAAGTTGAAAATTTTGAGGTTGTGAGGTTGATGATTTCATGACTATGTATTAAAATATTAATATCATATGAGTTCTCCAGTTACAAAGATGCTTCGGTTAAAGAGGGTGAAATGACCAAAAATACTGCTTTTACTATACGTAGACCTACATAAATAGAAATTATATGTCAAACTCAAAAGGTAATAATAAATTACCAAATTCAAAGGTAGTCCCATTTCACTGGACCTAGGTGGCAACTGACCCCCAAAGGGATGAATACCAGCATCAATGGGTGGCCTGAAACCTCGTACATCAATTGGAATTCGATCACCCATAAATTCACCAAAATTAGGTGTTGGTCTGCTAAAAGCACAAAAAAATTAACAGCGTGATTAGAAAATGTCAAATCAATGCAAAAACAAGGAGTAATATAGCATGCTATGAACCATGGCTCAAGAAGGACGTTATAGACCATGTACTTGTGGCCCTTCTGTGGGAAGTTTTTTTGGGAAGAAACCTGCCATTTAGGAAGATGTTTGGTAGGTTGCCAGATTTGTGGCCCCTAACTGGAGCTCCCTTTTAAAACCATTTTCCAACTATGATTCCTTCGGGTGAATGCCAGTTGGAGAGTGTTTTTATTCCCTACTAGAGGGTTGCCCACCTTTTGTTTTTCTCATTTGCAATGAAATTTGGTGATTGGATTTCCTTTTTCTTTCTTTATTATTTTTATAAAAAATATCAAGCAACTTCATGCAAACCCCTCGCGAACTAAAGACAATGGGTATCTTCCACAGTGAATTTTACCTTGGCCCAGGTGGTTGAAAGCGAGAGCCAAAGCCTGGACCTCCAAACGCAGGAGTGCCCCTGAAAAAGCAAGATCCTCAAGTTATAAAGGTTTTTAGTGGTTCACTTTTTTATTGAGAGAGAGAGAAAGAAAAGAGACTGAGAGAGGAAGAGGAAGAAGAAGAGGGAGAGAGGGAGAGAGGGAGAATACATGAAGTGAAGTTAAGGGAGTCAAATACATGAAGTGAGGGCCAAATTTCAGAATAAGATGTTAAAAGAAGAAAATAAAGGAGAAAATCCTTCAAAGAATCTATTTCAATTTCAAAATTTGATCATAAAGCTACATGATATCAAACCTTGAATCTCCAGGTCTGGGCTTCTTTGGGTCAGCAAAGCGGACACTTAACGGTTGATCACAACCCTAATTGTAGTTAAGGAAATTCATTAAGTAATATGCTTTGGTAGTAAATAGTGTGCAGAACAAAAAGAAATATCATGAACTCAAGAACATAGACTTACTCTCATTGTAAAAATTCCATTAAGAGCATTTATAGCCGCCAGTGCCATGTCCCTATGTGAATACTTCACAAATCCACACCCTAAATTGCATGATTAGAAATATACTGAAAACCAAATAATGGTAGCAATAGCAATAATGACGGTGATGATAAATTTTGAATCTAATAGTTGAACGGCCTAGCACAGCAGTGAATAGCTGAAGATGGGCAAAGTAGACAAGTATAATATTATATTGCCACCACTGGACGCAAATTTACTCAGTTCAATTAACTACATTCTATTTTCTCAACTTTTGACTCCAAAGATCCATCTTGCACTGATATTGAAAGACACTCTACAAGTTTCCGTTTAAAATAATAAAAATAAACCTGTAAAATAAATATAATAGTAAAAAAATAAACAAATGGTGTCATAAAAGATATTGAGACTTGTTTTCTTATTTCACCTTACATTAGTAGATCTAGGCTAATTTTTAATCCTCCCTCATCTTCTCTCTTAGAATTTTGTCAGACAAAAACACGTAATCAAATTCCTAGATTCTGTTAGTTATTGACGATCTGATGGAGTAGCCAAAGTTAGTCTACCATGGCCATCGCTTCTTCTCCACTAGAGTTATTGCGAAAGTGGAGACTAATCAATTCCTAGATTTCCATATTGATAAACGTTGAATCAAAGTTGAGAGTCATCCATTCATTTTAAGCATGAAACGTCTATGACTCCTTCCAATATAAAATAATGAAGAATTCTAGCCAACAGAGCATCAACATCTAAATAATTTACATTTAACAACATACACTCTCCATATTACAAAAAAACAGGGACCAAAAATGCATATTAATATCTAGTTGTCAAAGTAACACTTAAAACAAGATCAAACAAATTTGAAAAGCATACCACGACTCTGTTTCATTTCATCCCGCATGAGATAAACATCTTCAACTACTCCATAGGGAGAAAAGATCTGTAATTAAAAATATTGATTAATGTCTTGAACTACTGGAAGTAACCCACATGATTTTACTCCGTGCAGAAGCACTAAGATGACCAAGGCATACACACCACCACAACCAAAAACCAAGTGACAATATGCGAAGAAAATAAATTTCCGCTCGGATAGCAAACTTCATAATTTATTTGATGGCTCAAAAAAGAGAAACATGTGACAGTAATATCTGGGAAAAAGGGTATAGCCAGACAGTTATGACATACTTCCTTGACTTCTTTTTCTGAAGCTTGTTTATTTAGTGAACCAACAAACAATTTGTACTCAACTGCACCTGCAAAAATTAAGTATGGCAAAAAATGAATTAAATGATCAAAGGAAATTTTTATAGCAGACAGATTCAACATTCTCCTGACTTGGAATGTCGGTGTGCCTAATTCCAGAACCATTAAATCATTCTTTAAGCTTTTCATTCACACTCATAAAAATAAAAGCTAAGGGGGAAGTTTGGCCCTAGGACTATGAGGGAGGGGAGTGGGTTACGGTTGCGGTTGCGGGAAGGATTATGGAAAACCTAGGATAGATCCTAGGTTTTCCATAATCCTTCCTTTCTCTCTTTTTCACTATTCCACTTCTTCCCCGATCCTGCTCACTCCTCCAATCCTCCCCCAAACACATACTATCATAACACTACCTATCATGATCCTTCCCCCAAACGCATACTATCATAACACTAACTATCATAATCCTTCTCTCAAACGCATACTATCATAACTCAGGCTATCATAATCCTTTCCCCAAACGCATACTAAGTATTAGAGATAAGTTCCACCAAATAAACTATCTCGCATTATACTTCAATCATGTTATGTTCAGATTGAAATTCACATCTTAGTCTAACTTCTGTTTGTCATTCTCAAAGTTGAATTTCTTAGATGTAACAACAAAATGTTAAAAAATAACAAAGCTCATAGTACTATCTCTAACCCCTCCCCACATCCTAGCGCACAAAAAAATGAAGGGAAAAGAAGAAAAAGGAAGATGGTGAGGATTGATGAAGGTTAATAAATAAGAGACAAGCCAGAAGAGTCAATTACCAAGGCGCTCTCGCTCACCATCAGCATATCTAACTTGAATCGGGCCCACTCCCTGTAAACATATTTAAGACGGTAGCATTACACACGAGGTATATATCAATAATATTTGGGGGAAGGGAAACTCACCCCAGGAAGGGTATGTTGATTGTGCAGGTTCCTAATTGCTCTATCAGCTTCTTCTGAGGTAGTATATTTTACAAAACAACATCCTGCATGAGTAAAGGCTATTTTGATTGGGTACGTTGAATCATAACTTTTAAATAATGGAATAACATTTATGTGCGAACAGATAGGTAAACAGACATTTACATATAACGATAACAACGAGACAAATGAAGAGGCAACAACACAGTCGCATGTAAAATTAGGTGCTACACTCACATTTATCATTTCATTATAGTCTACAGAAAGGCCGACTGCAGTTCCCATTATAAAAATATGCCTACTACAAAATCATGAAAATGTAGTAGAAAGGGATACAAACACACACACACAAATGGAGAAGGAAAATTAATATCTATAGATGTTGATGGTCATGTTGGTTACAAACTGCGATCTACAAACACACAGGGAGAAGTAGGTAAAGAACACCAAGAACCCCACAGCTTTCATAAAGATAAAAAGCCAGTTAAAACCATCCAGAGAATATAAGCACACAACTTTAATTCCATTCATTCAATCCAAATAGAACAACTGTAGAGATAAACTAAGCAGACATCCACGTAAGGTTCTATATGTAAATGTCAAAGAATTGAAATCCACTGATTAACCATCTTATATGAAACAGAAACTAAAAGACTAGGAAGAGTTCAAATGTTGGAAAAGCCAGCTATCAAGAAGTTCTCAGCATCAAGCATTCGGAATAAGCTAGTAAAAACACTGACATGCACATTATGACAGCCCAAATAATCATTACGATTGATCGTTGTCTTCATCCATCAGCACCCCCACCACAACCACCATTCGATACCAATGATTATGATGGTAGAAAGAAGCCACAAGCTCTATATTTAAATGTCATTGATAAATTCTTTTACCATTCCATTTCACAAATATCCGTCTTACGTTAGCTAGAGAATGTCCCATTTACAAATTTGAAGAAAATATCATATTCCAGTCCTAAAAACTTTAATTTAGCAAGCTAAGCTAGTAATAATAAAGACATCAAACAGCCTTGAGCCTACTATCCTATAATTTTTTCTTATAGAAACAACTTTCACTAAGATAAAATTGAAAGAATATAGGGGCATTCAAAAAACAAACCCACCAAAAGAGAAGCCCTCTAAAAGAAAGGACTCCAACTATACAAAATAGAGCCTATAGAGGAGTTACAAAAAGACTTCGAAACCACAACCCAAAGAGAAACATGATATCTAACAAGAGACCAACCCACAAAGGATCACCTCTCTAACCCCCAAGCAACCTATTATTATGCTCCCCCACAAAACCCAGAAAACAACACACACCGTTCATCCATAAAAAGCACCCTTCGTCACGAAAATGCAGATGGAGGAGAAACTCCCCCTTCAAATCATTAGAAACCCTATGTCGAGCAAGTGAGAACCCAAATGTTTGAAAGAAAAAATCCCACATAGCTCTTGCAAACTCACAATGGCAGGCGATATGATCCAAGTGTCACCCCACCTTCCAACAAAGAATACAACAAAGTGGTCCAACAAGCAAGGAAAGCTTCATGTATTAAACAACACATTCACTCAATCAATAAAACGAGAACTTGCTGCAATTTAATCACAAAAAAGTACATATTGATTACTGACTACATGCAGCCATGAAATACGTTAAGTAAAGCCATCAGAAACCACCTCTACTACGTTATTCTACCGTATCAAAATCTTTACATAATAAAATTCCAAAAGGTTTGATAATGACCTTATACTGCCTCCTACAATCTAAAGCAGAGAACTTGAATAGGAAGACACACTATCATCCAAGATAGAGTGAAGTTCCAAACGTGTAAATTCAGGGACTTCAGCAAGTATCCATCCAACAGAAGTATTGAAATCTATACTTGACACGGGATATATAACAAAAAAAATATCACTTAGCACGCCAGTCACCAGTGCAATGAAAAATGAATCCTTTAGGTAGATTGACGGACATATCCTCAGAAACTCAACATGGTTGCATTAACAGCAGTATCGTGTTACTCAAACTAATTCTACAGTGAGGCTATACTAATTATCCAAGCCCCGAAAGAAAGTTTCGTAACTCCTATGATCTACGCCTATGTACTTAATATTTCATACGTTCTACAATTTTTTTGTTTCCAGAAAGAAAAAGGAGTGAGGATTTATCCTGCAGCTGCCACAATGCAACATCAAGGTAGTGTTCATGATAATAATAATAACATTTGTATGGACTGGAGAAAAGCATCATCAAACATCACAACCAACACACAGGATCTCCTTCTGCAAGAAGGAGAGAAGATCAAGACTTCAAACAACAGGAGATAAACATCAGTGCTGAACACTATAATGTTTTCATAAATTCATAATTCATGAAAAAACAGCAAGTCAGATAAAATTAATCACGAACACGGGTACAAGCAAAAGATACAAGTTAGCAGTGGAGCTAAGTGTTCCTTTAACAGGCTACTGCAAAGGTACAAAAGGGAATTTTAAAACATCACTAGATAAATGTGGGGAAAAAGAGGATGGTCAAGTGGTCAAAAAGGCAGAGTTTCATGTCGCAGCAGAACTCCTGAAGAGTCTGGCTTGAGACAGCATAATTTGTTACAAAATCACATCTATCATCAGACATGATGGGTCTTCTTTCATTTGAAAGACAAAAATGAAAAACATGATCAACAAGGCCACAAACCAATCTATGTGCTCCATACTACAATAAACTTAACCTACTCAGAGAAACATACAAGCAGCCTGAAAATCTCGACACTCATCCATTCATTCTATGGATATCACAAAAGTAAGCTATCAGTTACCAACTATCCATCCATATATACACCGCACGAAATCCATCGCAAGCCACTAGTAGATTCAACTTCATACCCATCACCATTTTACATTCCACACCAATAACAATCCAACGTTTGAAACCATTTAAAAAAAACAACATTCACCACAACTAAAAAGGGGTTGAAAAAGAAAAGAAAAGAAGAAGCACACACTCACACAAATTCATATCTTCCAAACTTACATTATATATGAACATAATTTTTTTATAAAAAAACGTGTATTTTCTAAATTAATAATTCTGTACATTTGCCACTATAAATCCTGACATAAGAAAACCCAAACTGCTGGCAGCAGATACTCCCATTACAAAAGGAAAACAAAAAAGGGTTATATCCTTCATTGCTGCAGCTAGTCAGCCAAGGCACGGTCTTTTGTGCTCCACTGCCATACAAAACTTGATATTATAGCAGGTTTACATGCCTTGTCTTCTTCTTGTTTGGCATGGTGGTCAAAAAGTTAGGATCGCAACGAAAACCAACAAGCACCAAACTTGTTGCAAAAACAAACTGAGACGAGCTCACGATTTCCTCGAGCCTCTCAAAACCTGAAATCACATGCGTATGAACCAAAAGTGATTCATACAAAATAGAAGTTATGCTTACCTTGTTGTTGGCCTGTTCTCTTATCCTTTATCAAAGCTACTTCAATCACATTTCCATGTTCTTCAAACAATGGACGAATCTGGTATCAAATAAGAAAAGCTTTATCTAAGAAACCCATCTACTTTTTTAATTTAAATAACAACTTTCATTGAAAAGGAATGAAAGAATATGTGGGGCCATGCAAAAAATTATAAAATCAAAGAAATCCATCTACATGCCAAAGCAACTAATTGAACCCCCAAAATTACACTGGCTCCAGGAGTTAGTGATCGTAAGGATGACAACATAAATAATTGGTCACACGGAATAAAAACTTAGGATTGAATTGAGCTAAACATCTTTTTCCAAGTCTCACTCTCTATAATCCACCTATTTCTCGCAAACCATATATCCATGGTCACAAAACATTGCTAGCCACAAAGGACTTATATCCAAAATAGAGGGTGTGAGACACCTTCCTCCATCACTCCATATTATCTTAGAGGAGGCAACAGCACCCCCATACATCCATTAGAACTTCTCCTCCAATATAGCAAACATGTTGCAGAAATCCTTAATTGATTGCTAACAAAGAGCCCTACAATGAGAAGCAAGCATACCAGAAGATTATAACTGACAAATATCAGCAGTTATCTTTTTGGATAAAAACAAACATCAGCCGTATCAAGGCTCCCAAGGGCAATGAGACCAAAGAGAACTTCACATTCTTCAGGATGTTAACCTTCAAAAGGTACATGAAGATAGAAGAAGAATACGTGAAAGAAAGACAAACCAAAAAAGGAAAACTTATAAGTAACAGCCAAAAAGCACGAGACCTATTATAACTATTTTCACTTAAAAGTCTAAATTGAACCCTTTGAACAACAAATGAGAGGGAGGAAAGCTCAATAAATTAGTCAGATAAGACCATTCTGTAGTTGAAATTATGAGATACAAATTCTATTAAAAAGTATACGAAAAATCAAATGGAAAAATTGTTTGATAGAAAAAATCAAGATAAGCACTTGGATGTAGCTTTACATAACTTCCTTTAATTGCCAATTTGCCAGCAGCCATGCTTGTGTCCCAACAGTTGTAAGTAACATTAAGTTTCACATTGATAATGCCATAATACCTTCTTATGGAACCAACCCAACACCTTGAGGAAGTCCAATTTCATAGCACTCTAATATCCAGAAGAGAAGGGATGGAGGGAAGGGACCAGGACCATAAATTAATCATCAAGATCTACAGCATTAGTGCCCTAAAACCAATACTTTGCCCTCCTTATCTTTTCCAATGTGAAATGGTCCTCTACAACTCCCTATCCCAAATATAAATGGGCTACAGCTCAAGACCATCAGCATTGAAGTGTTACTAGGGAACCTCATAAAGCAGGAGGATCTCTCTCTCTCTCTTGATACATGTGTATATCTTTGGAAAACAAGGACAATATCCTCATTCCTCCATAACAAGAGAAACAATTATGTTTCTCTCTTTCTTAACACAGGCAATCCTACGAGAAATATAGAAATTGTAAGATTTACCCTATTGGACCCACTTGACTTAAGTCTTCAACATCTTCCACCCATGAACAAACCGTGCATAATTGCAAACTTATTAAAAGTACATTTCCAGAAACACCAATTTGTTTGATCCTAATCTCTCACCACCTCAAAACAAGAGAACCAATAGGAATCTCATACAACAATAATGCTTCAATGCCTGACATTCCTTAAACCTCCCAACTCACCAAGAGCCCATTCTATAATACAAGTAAAAGAATGTGAAAGCATTTCATCTCTATAAGAAATCCCACAAACCTAGAGTTTCTCATAACATAAAAGAAGTTAGACATGCCTAGCTTCAATTTTGTTAATACAGTGTAAACAAGTGGAGGACCGACTTCGAGGATTTTCAACAACTTAATGAATACTTAAGACTTACAATTTCTTCCGTGGCTGTCCTTGGAACCGATCCAACAAATAGCTTGGCAAAATTGCTTCCATCGGAATGATCTGAAGATAGAAGATGACGAAATTAGCAAGCTGCAAGACAAGTGCTGCCTGAAATACATGAGAACTACACAAAAAATATATCTCACATTGATCACACTGAAAGGAGAGTAAGTGTTTCTTCTCAATATTCGTTAACATTGTCTTTCTAAGGTTTGAAACAATTTCATTGATGAATGAAATAGCCAAAGATATAGAAGGAGTCCATTAAAGGGTTGTTTCCCATTTTACCCTAAAGAAAGAGAGATTATGGCTTTCTATACCCAGTATATCTTTACACCAAAATGTTTATCACTCAATAACTAAAATGACAGCAGACTGAAAGGTCAATGCCTCTCATAAAAAGTGGAATTACGATCACTAGAAAATGAGAAAACATTAATAGACTTTAGAAAGACT
>CM046893.1:22410758-22463439 GCA_025688845.1 Cucumis hystrix
CCCCCCAAATTGATGCCTAACGGTTACCATAAGCTTTCTTTTCTTTTTCCCCCTTCTGATGGGAGCTAATTATGATCAAAGTAATCAATATAACTTCTCATTAACAATAAAGTTCGATTTTTTAAGAACATAATTCAGACATTGTATAAAGTTTTAATAATGTCTCAAAGAAAGCCCAAAAGGGTGAAGTAAGCACAAAAATCATTTAGAATCAACGAAGCGAAAAGTTGCGTGAAAATAACTGCAAAAAGATCACCTAATGTTCTTATCAATAAACGAAATAAAAGAAACAGAAATTGAATTAATCCACAAAATCTAACCTAACCTGGAGAACTTCCACGGCCGGCAAAAGGGTAACCCCGTTTCTGTCCAACAACAGGTGGCGGCTGGAAACCGGACCCAAAGCCACCATCCCCAGGACCAGGAATTGGACGGAATCCCCCGGCAGTTCCCATCGGGCGAAACCCAGCAGCAGGGGGAGTAGAGTATCGAGGAGGGCTGTCGAAAGGGCGACGGTTAGCTCCAGCAACGCCACCACGGAAGTTGCTGGGACTCCGTCGAGTGTCGTGGTGGTTCACAGGGGCGTCCGAGAAGCGAGAAGGAGCTGCAGAGTGACGAAAGGGGTGGGAATCTTGGTCGGGGCCATAGCGGTCTCCTCTGTGCCTATCCAGCTTTGCGGAAGTGAGAAGACGAATACCCAAAATTTGTAAAGTCCTGTTGGAAAACGGTGAAATGGAAATTCCAAAATCTTAGCACTCGGTCGGTACCTTTGAGCGAGGCGAAGAAGAGAAAATGGAGTCAGAGTCGGGAGCAAAAAGAGGAATCCCGCCCTGTCACGTAGAGGAGAGAAGTATATTTAATAATAAACAACGATCATTTATATGGGCCGGAATGTAAATAAGCCCATCAAACCCATTGGGCTGTTTTAGCAGCCCATTCCGATCTAGGCTGTATTTTGAGTCCGTCATAATATTGTTGTAGCAAGGCGCAAGATTGGTCCGTAGACTAATTTTTGAGAATTTTCACTCCGTAAAAAGTGTATTTTAGCATGATTTTATGTACCGATCCTATCTGGAATCCATAAGATCGGTCCATTTTTCTTTCAGATCGGGCCTAAAGGTTATACGAACGGAAGGGGTACGGAAGGAAACACCCGGCCTAAAGGTTAAAGGTAGCCTGCCGGTTCATAAGGTAGCCTGTCGGAAAAAGGGAGACCTCCTCCTCCTCTCGGAGTGATACCGAGGTTTCGGCCTAAAGGGATATGACCTTAAAAACGAAGACAAGAACCGAGAAGCTCTGAAAAGCCCCCAAAATGGGGAAACACCCGCGGATTGATAATATATTTGAAGAAGGGCTAAATTTGAAACAAACCCACAAAAAGAAAAATGGGAAATAAATAACTATGAAGTTTTAGTTAATATGGGATATGCATATAAGTTTGCTCAATTTTAGTCTCGATTATGATAAATGGTACATCTAATTTTTATGTTGCCTTTAAAAAATTGTCACTGGCATAAAACTAGTTAGCCAAAAACTTATAAAAAAAAACTAAAAAGTTTGTATCCAACTACCATTTCAAATGTTTCTTTTCAGCTTCTAAAAAATTGAAAACTATTCGTGATAATGACCATTTCATAGTGAAATTGACATTTTAAAAAAATTACTAGTTGAATGGTTAGCATGGGCTGTTTTTATAGATATTTTATCATGGTGCTATTTGCTATAATTTTCATTTTCTATGTATTTTCGTCTTAAAAATATATTCACGTGAGTACAACTTTTGTGGCTAATAATTAAGTGATGGCAGTTATTTGAAATAATTAAAATACAACAAAACTCAGTGTTGATTGACTTGTCACTAATATAATATGTAGTTGACTATTAGTGATGTAGTTGCATTTCATAATTGAATTTAAATTTTATTATACATGTGAATGATCTTGCATGGTATCGTGTTTGATAATAGTTTGGATCATTGATATATCTGCATAAATTTCTATTCACTGTGTTGTAATTACTGTCGTTGTTCAGTATAACATTTCACTATAAATTAATGTTTAGGCAGTTAAAATTAAAAATGATCGAAAGTGTGAAACTACAATGACAATCAAGAGTACATTGTCTATAATAGAATGAAGTTTATGAATCAAAACAATGTTTTAGTGTATATATATATTTATTTATCTTCGTTGGGTTCTTGAACTTTGTAAGATACAATTGATTAATTTTCAAGTTCATGACATCCCTCCAGTGGGTTGAAATTAGTTTTTATACCTCATGAAACTTTCGGGTTGGAATAATTAGTTATCTAACTGAAATTAAGTGTTCGTTGGTTTTATTTGTGACATTCATCGATGGGGATATATGTTCATAATTTTTTTTTAGTACGTGGAACTATACTACACATGAGTTATCCACTCACACTCTAAAACTCAGTCATTATAAAATATGGCTTGATGACATTTATACTTAACAAATTTGACATTTAATCTTGACGTGTTTCGTTCTCAGTTTTCCTTGCTTTATATTGTACTAAACAAACTAGTGTACTTACAAAATCATTTGGTTGTTATCTAATAGGTCATCAACCTTGGACACTCTAGAATGTGATGAATTATCAAATATAAAAGTTAACATTCTATCTAACCATATAATCATCAAAATTTTAAACAACGAACACATTACAAACTTATCATACAATAAATTGAAAATTTTTAAACAAGTCAATCATTACATCTATATATAATGGGTTCGTTAGACATAAAATATAAAATTTTGATACCCATATACTTTTTTAGATTTAAAAAACACAACAAATAATAAATTCATAATATAAAGATTAAACTTTTTTTCTTCTTCTTTCTCACTTTCCCATTCAACAACGAAGAGAAAATATGGTATTCGTGAAAGGTGACTTCTTTTCCATGAACCATCGAAAAATGTTTATTTTTAATTAAATAAACCAAACACAAAAATTCAATAAGCATACATTAATCCTCCGATAACGAAGATAATACAAATAAATCATTGAAAAAAGGCAAAAAAAAAAAAAAAAAAAACTAAAATTGCTAGATTATTACACATATATATGACGAAGAAAAAGTCTCACTATTCAAAATTAATCATCTATATTTTACATTTTAGAGTGCAATAATTATGAACGAGAACGTAGTCTTCTAACTCGGAGATTATATAAACTATCAATAACTAACATCTCTTTAACCTAATCATCGAAAAAATTGTGTTTAGAAATATAAAAGGTAGAATCATATAACAAAATTACAACTATAAACAAGGGAAACAATCCCTAATACGAAACAAAGTGGCTAGACAACATTTAAAATTGGCCATCTAATCTATATTGTTATTCAAATTCTAAAGATCGGATTATTCTATAATCGTAATTAGCGACATAACTAACCATTAATTATTAATTTTTAAACAACACAAACTTTATTATATTTGAACTCCCCATGCATTTGCAAAAAAAAAACGTAGAAAATAAATGAACCAAGCTTTGACTACACCGCCAACGTCTCCCCCTCCGTGCCGCCGCACATGGCGGTGCCAAACTCTCGCCGCCCGAAGAAACTCCGGGCGGCAGCTTCCGCTAAAGCCTAAACCAAATTCACGCCGAAGACAAACTTCAACTTAAAGTTTTCTGTAGTGGTGATCTTCGGCTTCTCTCGAATCGGTTTCACTCTCAGTAACTTCAACGTTAGAAACTCTTTAATTTGTGGTTATGGTTCCATTTATTGTTTAGAGGTTTCTTCTTTCTTTGATTTACTGTTCTTCTTCCTCGTCTACACACACTCATATATATACACTTCCAATGGAACACTTCTCTTCACTCGCCTTCTTCTGTTTTCTTCTTTTCATTTGCCAGCGCCAAAACGTAATCTGTAATGCTTCTCGTTGTATTGTAAGCATTTCTTCTCATCGACTTCTTCCATTTCGGATTTTGTCGGTAATTGACAGCAATGGCTCTACTAGGCCCTGTGACTCACGCCCAGGTTTGTATTCCAGTCACATTCCAACTATTTCAATTCATTAGATTATCTTGATACCTTGATTTGGAAGAAGCTAAATTCTAATGTTTTAGTTTTTCTTATGATTTCGTTCGCCAGCTCCACTATCTATTAACGACAATTCATTATGAATGGAACCTCGTTTAAAAGTCATTATGGATTTATACTGTCTTTGTCACTTGGTTGATACAGGTTTCATGTCTTATCGGATTTGTATCCTTTTTCGTTGCGTGGATTTATTCGGAGTACTTAGTATTTAAAAAGAAGTCTTCCAAAGTGTAAGTTGAACGATTCCTTTCTAACTGTAAATTTTTGTTGTCCTCTCTTTTCTTAAGACATGTTCATTTTCATGTCATCTCTCTTCTTTTAGCATACTTTTACATCTGTTAATCAAGAGGAGCGCTGAAATTAGGTTTATTAGGAAGAGCTACATTACTTTTTTGATTAGAAATTCAACTAAATTTGTTTTGTTTTTTCTTTTTACCCATTAGACGATATATTATTAAATTTATCTTCACCCATCAGGTTAACCTTTTGGGTTAAGCGGTAATTTAAGATGATATTACAGCAGGTAGTTTAGGAGATCTTGTGTTACTTCCTCTTCAATTAATATCAATTTCCACCTATTAAGTCTTGTACGTATTTCAAACTTACAAGTGAGAGAGTGTTAGATGATTATAATATTAAATTTGATTTCACTCATTAGTTTAAGCTTTTGAACTCATCCCCTTTCTTGTTTCCTTGAACTCAAATATAACTTTTCATTGATCACTAAAGGGTTTGGTTTCTTGTTGAAAAAGTAAACCAGCTTAGTCAGTAAAAAGAAGACTAATAATTGCTAACATTGAGAGAATGTAGTTTATCAGAAAGTGGCAGTATCTGGTGCTTTTTGTTATATATGTTGGCTCTAAATGTGAGGGTATTTGAGTACAAAAGTTTTCATCTTTTAACATTTTCCATGTTGAAACTGGATTATTTTTCAGAAGGCATTCTGATATTGGCTTGGCTGAGGTAGAAAGTCTTACTGGAAAGGAAGATGATAGAGCTGCTTTATTAGATGGGGAGGCTATCAAGTCTATTCCTTATGGAGCTCGAATTCCACCTTCCTTCTCTAGTTTTATCAGGTTTACAAAAGGAAGCATTAGTTTCTTCCTACTTCAGCTGCTGTTCCTTTAGGTTTGCTTACGTCTGTTTGCTTTTGTTTATTTTGCTTGCTAGGTTCATTATGCTGGAAGAGTCATTCTTGATAGAAAATCGAATGTTACTTAGAGCAGCGTACGTAAACCCTTGCATTGAATTTAGCTAAATATTTACACGTGCATCTCTCCAATGTTGAATTTTGTTCCTTTTTTATTAATACATACCTCTCTCTTTCTCACTCAGATCCGAACTTGGTCTTCTTTTAGCATACTTCTACATCTGTGACCGTACTGATATATTTGGAACAGGAACAAAGGTGTCTTCAATTTAAGAAAACTCCTTTTCTTCCAATTTCTTTTAGTAATTTATTTATTTATTTGTTTTTCTTTTTACATTGTTCATTAGAAAACCACTTTGATATGTTCTTATCACAGTAGTTGTCCCTGGTCTAATCTTTCTTACATCGTCAAATTTTGCAGAGTTACAATCGAGATCTTTTCGCCTTCCTCTTGCTTCTTCTCATCACAGTTTCTGCAATTACTACATTCAAAATACATCAAGATAAATCACCATTTTCAGTGAAACCCTTGCTCTTCTTGAATAGGCATCAAACGGAGGAGTGGAAAGGATGGATGCAGGTCAGTCACTCGTACACATATTTATTAGCCTTTTCTTCATTTCTCTCGATGAAAGCACAGTTTTTTTTATCAATATGTGTGTGTATGTTTGAAATAAGCTTAAAAAAATTTGCATCCATTTGACAGGCAGTTGTTTATATGTTAGTTGCTGACTCACATCAACCAGCAGATTTGAATTTAGTGAAGCATGTTTCCTATTTACGTTTAGTTTTATTTTCATCTCTAATCTTGCAATTCTTAATGTGAAGTTGTTTACAAAGTTACAAGTGCTAACTTCATTTTTTTTTGTTCCTCTATAGGTAATTTTTCTGATGTACCATTACTTTAATGCAAGAGAAATTTACAATGTGGGTCGTGTATGTGTTGCTGCCTACGTGTGGATGACTGGATTTGGGAATTTTTCATATTACTATGCTCGTAAAGATTTTAGCCTCTCTAGATTTGCTCAGGCATGTTCTTCTGTTGATTCTTCAATTTCTTGCTAGTAAATTTTGAAAGAAAAAATCTTTGTGATCAAAACTATTATTTCATTGACTTTTTATATCTTTTTTGTTGAGCAGATGATGTGGCGGCTTAATTTCTTGGTGTTTATGTGTTGCATAGTCCTTGACAACAGTTACATGTTATACTACATCTGCCCCTTGCATACCTTTTTCTCTCTCGTGGTATATGGCATTATTGGTGTTCTTCACAAGTACAATGAGATTAGAGCCGTCATTGTGGTGAAATTTTTTGTTTCCTTTTTGGTCGTTGTCCTGGTGTGGGAAATACCTGGAGTGTTTGACGTCCTTTGGGAACCATTTACCTTCCTTCTAGGTAGCTCTAGATCTATTTTATCTATTAAAGGATAGAGAATTTCCTCCAACCAACCTAAACTTTCAAATTTTTATTGCAGGATATAAAGATCCAAATCGAAAGGTAGAAAACTTGCCCCTTATGTATGAGTGGCACTTCCGCACAGCTCTTGATCGCTATATATGGATATTAGGCATGATATATGCATACTATTATTCAACTGTAAGTTTAAACGTGCTCGATCTTGTACTATCTTCATGTTTTTAATACCTGAAAATTTTAGTTCTTTCATGGCACATAAGCCATCTTATCATCCATTTTCCTTCAAGAAATTATTTACAATGGAATGCTTTTGATAGATTGAGAAGTGGATTGAAAAGTTAGATGATGCAAAACTGAAGCCTAGGATATTCATCAAAACGACAATTGTTGTGACATCTGCAACGGTAGAATGTTTATTACTTTAACATATAGCGCAGTCTTGTCCTGGTTTTACCTTCCTCTAGTTCAAGCCGTTTTGTTACTTTTCAGGCCGCATATCTATGGTTTGAGTACATATTCAAATTGGACAGCATTACTTACAACAAATATCATCCTTACACTTCTTGGATTCCCATCACGTATGTGAACCTTTTCTTATATGGAATTTGAAATAGAAAAGCTATATATATGTTAGTTAAGTACTGTCTTGTTCACGTGGAGCAGGGCCTACATATGTATACGAAATGTTACCCAGAGTTCCCGTAGCTATACGTTGACCCTTTTCGGGTAAATCTTCTTGTTTACTATTTTATTTGTTATTTAAAACCCATTTACTGCTTTGTTTTATCATGTAATTTTAACTTTTAATTACTTTAAACCCATCCAGTTGGATTGGAAAGATTTCACTGGACACATACATCTCGCAGTTCCATATTTGGTTAAGGTATGAAACTATGAACCTCCTTTTTCAGCTAGTGTTTTGTTACATGCATAAATTAGTTTACAAGAAACGCAGTACATTTTTATGAATTCCTAAATTCCAAATTCTGTAGGCATAACAATTTATTAACAATGAAACTGGTAATTGGAAACTGATCTTGTAGACTGGCTATTTTGTATATCCTTTAGATTATCTCACTCATCAATGAAATCATTTCTTATCCAAAAAACGATCATACCCTAATACATGTATATTAACTCTAATAACGGTCTTTACTCTACGCTTTAACTTTATCTTCCAGATCAAATGCTCCTGATGCCCAGCCGAAGAAGTTGCTCATTATCATCCCAAATTATCCCTTATTGAACTTCATGTTTACGACTATCCTATTTATGACGGTAATTAGTACTAGTTATTTACTTTTACGTGTTGAAGCTTTTGAATGTGCACATTTTGATCCCATGTGTTTCCTTGCCTCGCCTACAGATTTCTTACAGGCTCGCTGAGCTGACAAATACATTTAAAATGGCTTTGGTACCTAACAAGGACAATAAGCGCATTATGCATAACATAATTACCGCAGCAGCAATCATGGGCATCTTATACTCCTTGTCATTTCTATTCCTTTAAGTTTCTCCAATGTTGGTAAGTCACCTGATCTACTTGGTTTCTTAAAATATTTTTCCGTTCTTTTCCTTCATCAATTTGATAGCTTTTTTAAAAGGACAAGAGATAGAGTTTAAAAGAGCATAACTCAACCGACATCATCACAAGTATATACTCTCAATCTCGAGGTTTAATGTTTGATCTCTCCATACTACATATTGTCATTTCGAAAGTTAATTTCGAATGGTTAAAGACAAGTGTGGGATGAGTTAATCATTTCAAAATCAAATCGAAACTTGCTCTTTTAAGTTTGAAATATAAAATTGACCATTGATAATCCAAATTTATGGTGATTCAATTTGTAACAACGAATTGCCATTGTTGATATTGCAGGTTTGAGAATTGATGATAATGAAAGATTGTACAGAATGGCACGGCAGTGTACTACGATTTTTTCGTTGAAGACACAAAGGAGCATTCAATTCAAAAGAAAAATGTTGAATTATGGAGTTTTCTCACAAGAAAAGAAGAAGAAAAGAAAGAAAGAAAAACGAAATTTGTTTGATTGGTTAATCCACTTTG
Source organism: Cucumis hystrix (assembly GCA_025688845.1). Lineage (NCBI taxonomy): Eukaryota > Viridiplantae > Streptophyta > Magnoliopsida > Cucurbitales > Cucurbitaceae > Cucumis > Cucumis hystrix. Next base: position 22,419,470 of record CM046893.1, read on the forward strand.
TTCTTAGTAGGTTATTAATTGAAATAAAGTACATGTTGCCACTACTTTAGGCCATAGTTACTGAAAATTTAGACGAGGACTCCCCCATTTTTGTTGTAATTTTGTAATGTTTTCATAGTGAAATAAATTGGCAAAATCATCTTTTTGATGTGCATCCCAATTTACTTGCAATGACTTGTATGTTAGTAGTTTTGACGATAAAGTTGTTCGTGATTTAAATGCTTTAAATGCTTTCATCTCTTACAAGGCACTATCTTGCATAAAATATATGGTGGACTTTTAAATGTTTAATAATTTTTTAAACTTTACAAAGTGTTTTATTAGTTAATAAATTGCTAAATTTTTTTTTGTATAGATTAGATCTCCAAAATATTAAATGTATGGTAAGTTTTGAGCGTTGAAGAGTGTAAAACGTGGCACACTTTTACTTCTTGACAATCGATATTGATTGAAATATTAATTAAATCAATCATAACGAATTCAATATTAGTTTAATAGAAAAATGACGCTATCGATTTCAATCTATGAGTGCATGTATGAATGTTAATCACTATTTTGTATGATTTTGTGTTTACCTTTTAAAAATATTTTCAAAATAAAAGCCAAATTTTGAAGAGAGAAGAGAAAAGTTATTGAAAGAAGAGGAGCTGTCCCGAAGTATATGAAGATTGGTGTATCTTGACAGAATTATGGTTTGAATGAGCTGAGTTCTTCGGATTTTGATCGTGTTCAAAGTTTTCACTTCAACCATTCTTCAACGATGTATTTGAAAGAAGGATGTTCCTTATTGATGAAGATTCAAAAACCCTTAATACCCTTCGTGCTAAATTCCAACCCCATCATCAATCCCCGTGATCCCAACAAACAACAACTTCTGCAAGAATCCGACGTGCTCAAACGATTGAAAACGGATCGGAATCTCTCGTCGGCCTTAGGATTCTTTAGCGCCATAGCCAATTCAAATGCCTTCCAGCACACCGCTTCGACGTACAGAGTCATGATCGAGAGGCTCGGCCGTGAATGTGAAATGGATATGGTGCAGTACATTTTACAGCAAATGAAGATGGATGGAATTAATTGCTGTGAAGATTTGTTCATATGTATAATCAATGGTTATAAACGCGTTGGCTCCGCCGAGCAGGCGCTTAAGATGTTTTATCGGATTGGAGAATTTGGCTGCAAGCCGACGGTGAAGATATACAATCATCTTTTGGATGCATTGTTGAGTGAAAACAAGTTTCAGATGATTAATCCATTGTATAATAATATGAAGAAAGATGGGTTAATTCCTAATATCTTCACATATAATATACTTTTGAAAGCATTGTGTAAGAATGATCGAGTTGATGCTGCACACAAGCTGTTTGTTGAAATGTCAAATAAGGGATGCCCACCTGATGCGGTTACCTACACGACTATGGTGTCTTCACTGTGTAAAGCAGGCAAGATTGATGATGCTCGAGAGCTTGCGGGAAGATTTAAACCGAGCGTTCCTGTTTATAATGCTTTGATTGATGGGATGTGTAAAGAAGGAAGAATTGAGGTAGCAATTAAGTTGTTGGGTGAAATGATGGATAATGGAGTTGATCCCAATGTGGTCTCGTATTCATGTATTATAAATTCTCTTTGCGTTTCGGGGAATGTTGAATTGGCTTTTGCATTATTAGCTCAAATGTTTTTGAGAGGTTGTGATGCTAATATCCACACGTTTACGCCATTGATAAAGGGTTGTTTCATGAAAGGAAAATTGTATGAAGCTCTTGACTTGTGGAAGCTTATGATACAAGATGGTTGTGAGCCAAATGTAGTTGCTTACAACTCTCTGATTCATGGTCTTTGCAGTAACGGGAGTTTGGAAGAAGCCTTACAAGTATGTGATCAGATGCAGAGGAATGGCTGCCTTCCTAATGTGACTACTTACAGCATTCTAATTGATGGTTTCGCTAAAAGTGGCGATTTGGTCGGTGCATCCGAGACATGGAATAGGATGATATCTCATGGTTGTCGTCCTAATGTGGTGACTTATACTTGCATGGTGGATGTTCTTTGTAAAAACTCAATGTTTGACCAAGCCAATTCACTTGTGGAGAAGATGACTCTCGAAGGCTGTACTCCAAATACTATAACATTCAACACGTTTATCAAAGGTTTATGTGGAAATGGAAGAGTAGGATGGGCAATGAAACTGCTTGAACGAATGCAAGGACATGGGTGTCTTCCTAATATCACAACTTACAACGAGTTACTTGATGCTCTCTTCAGGATGAACAAGTATGAAGAGGCTTTTGGGCTATTTCAGGAAATTGAAGAAAGAAATTTACAGCCGAACTTAGTGACATATAATACCGTTTTATATGGTTTTTCTCGGGCTGGCATGATGGGGGAGGCGTTGCAGCTTTTTGGTAAAGCACTTGTGAGGGGAATTGCCCCTGATTCCATCACGTATAATACAATGATACAGGCCTATTGCAAGCAGGGGAAGGTTAAGATCGCAGCTCAATTGGTGGAACGAGTTAGTTCTATGAAGGAGTGGCATCCAGATATCATTACATACACTAGCCTCATTTGGGGTGCCTGCAATGGGATGAATATAGAAGAAGCCATGGCTTTTCTTGACAAGGCAATTAATCGAGGAATCTGTCCCAACTTTGCCACATGGAATGCATTAGTTCGGTGTTTCTTCGACTCTTTAGGTCATATGGGACCAATTCATATTCTGGATGATATTTTGAGAAAGGGATAAGATGGCCGAGTTTGGAAGATGATCAAACAATCAACTTCAGATGTTGCTGTGACCACATATTACAAATATATTGAGAGATTTTTTCTTGAACCCACTTGTAATTCTCTACAAAAAAACAGGAGCATTATATTCACAATCATCAGGTATTTCTCTGCTGCAGTTTTGACCACTTCAATTTCATCTGTGTATAATCCTGGTTTTTTTAGGACACTTGCCTGACACATAAATCATATATATATATATGTATGTATATGCTTGGTAGGTTATGCTCATCTTCTCTTGCTCTCTAAATAGAATAGTGGTGAGTCAACTTACATGGCGCTCGTGCCAGTTTAGCAACAGGCCAATGTTAAGTTCTCCTCGAGGCACATTCTTGTTATCATGGATAGCATCTTCTTGCAATGTTTTATTGCAAAAATAAATCGACAAGGTAATGTCAATTCTTCTGGCCTCAGCCAAGATGCGTATATCTTTTCCCATGAAATGCATTATTTGTAGGGTTTGCACTACATTCATTTTAACATGGTTTTTTTTTTTTTTTGTTCTAATAGGATGCAGACGTAAATCGTGATTACTATTGAAACTTTATTTTATCTAATTATTATTATTATTTCGGTAGATGAGCTAGGAGGAGATAGATGACTCCATGATAAAGAAAGTGAACTCCTCTTTATTGATGATCTATAAGTAGAAAATACGTAGAATAGCATTATTTGCTATATGCCATGGATTTAGCAATGTGGCCATCGGCTCCCTTTGGATAGAAACCCCCAGGAGCATGCTCATTACCCCCACCATACACAATCCTTAGAATCTCCTGGGGGGTTCTTGGATATGCGAGTGAGTCCTGATCTCCAGCAAGCACGTTCCCTGTAATCTTACCCTCAGCACCCTCGTTTTTGGGTACCACAATGCCTTCATCTTTTATACCTGCGTGTCCTAACTTATTCCGCAGATCTGAAATGCGATCCGTGAACTCGGCCACTGTCACTCCATATGGTTCAACCTTTTCGGCTGCACGTTGATAAAGTAGTGCTCTGATGACTGCATCTTGACCCGATTCAACACCCAGAAGTCCTGCAACAAGCTGAAACATTGGCTCGTACAATTGTGGTCAGTGTATGTGTGTGTAAGAATTAAACATATCTTTGAATTTCAGGGAATATAATAGGAATACTAAGCATTCTTAGGGATATTATAAAGTATGTTAGTGATTAGTTAGGGAGTTCATTATGGAGTTTGGTTATAAATAAAGATAGTAGGAAAGGAGGACGCTAGACGCTAATTCAATTGGTTGTGATCTTGTAAGTTCTCAAACACTTGAGTTTATCTTGTAAGTTCATCTTTTACATTGGAATATAGTTCTAGTTTTCTTCTGGTTCTATTAGAATACCTTCTTGGCGACAGCAGATTCAAGTCTTGGATTTGCTCCAACATAGCCAGTGAGTCCAACATAAGGAACCAGGTAGGATGCGAGAAGGAAATTCAAGCCATTAGCGTAAGGATTAAAATGTGGTTTCAACTGACGACCAAATGCTTTATCCATCACTTTGGCAAATGACGCTGAACTCAAGTCTAGCAATGGCCTTGGAAATCCTTTGACTGTAGTTTTAATTGCCCTGCATAAATTGTGTGATGTGAAATGACCTGCAGAGACTCATATGAAAGGAAAAAGTCATTAGTGGATGTCAACTAGAAAAAGAGAAAAAAAAACAATACCTCAAATGACCAACTTCCTGGTAGCCAAATTGCAATATGATGTCCCTGATGAAAGGATCCAATTTAGCCCTTTTAGCACCAATGGGAGGTGGCCCTCCCATGGTTAGATTTGGTGCAACTTTATCCAAACCATATCCCAGAGAACCATATAAGAAGAATTCTGCTTCTAGGTACTCTAAATTCAGTGGAAATTCTAAAAGATCAACATCTCCTTGGGGAATGAAATTGTTTTCTCTTCTGACAATTGCATTACAATGAATTGGCAAATGAAGGATGATGAGGTAGCTGACAGCGGCAGCGGTAATAATGCTCATACCATATTCTCCCATGGTTTGATATTTTACTTTTTTACTGTTGTAGTGTAATAATATGGATTTCAACCTCAACTTATGTCCTTTTTATAGGCTACTTACTGCTTGGAGTTGGTAAATAAATGAGAAGATTAGATGGCAGGCAGATGGGGGCAGATTTAAAGTTTGATTGCCATGTTGATTTGATATGCTGACAACAAGACCAACTGATGCAAGAAAAACAAGGTAAGTAGGTGGGTTCTAACATCCTCATGAATGGATGTTGTCTTTGCATGGCCATTAGGCAATCTTGTTTTATGATTACCAAACTTAAAACTCAAAACATTGGTTCTACTCAAGTAAAAAAATAATTCAATCAGTTCGTCTATCTTAATTCCACTGTCGAATTCGAGTTACTTCACCCAACAACTAATCGTGAAAAACCCAATGAATCACATTGTAATTGCAAAGAACTTCTTTCATTTATTCCCATTATCTCCCTCTTGATCAATGGACAGCTTTCTTATGAAGTAATTGTTATAAATAGATAAATAGTTGCCATGAAAAGGAGAATGGATAAATCCATCAACTTCCCTTGTTGTGCCCCTCTCACCTTTCTTATTTCTTGGGTTTATTGGTTAAAACATTTTAAGCATTTTAGTGTTCTAACTGAAATTTCATTTCATTGCTTTCAAATGAAATTTAAAAATTAGTTTTTTTTTTTTTCAAACGAAATTACATCTTATGATATTAATTGATAAATATTCGATTCCATCATAAAGACTTCTTTGATAAAATCATTTTATTAAAGAAAAAGAAAAGTTGCTTTTAGATTTCATGAATAATATTGTACAAATTTTTCTTTTTTTGCGTTTAAACATTTTAATGTTGTACGTATTATGTACTATGTCTTAATTATTTATTTATGAAACATATAAAAAGTCAAAAGTTTCATAAATAGGAAATTAATTTATTAATTATTTTAGACCTTTAGGTGTTACTTTTTAGATTTGATGTTTAATTTTGTTGTAAGTTATAAATAGGATACGATAATATTATTTTATCAAAATCTTATCAAATAAGGAGTCATGTTCAATCTAATTCGTTCTTATTCTTTTTCAAAATTGTAACGAATGAGGGATCATGTCCTATTTGATTTGTTCTTTTTTTTGTTAATTTTCTCAATTTAATTTATGTTTGACATCGGAGGTCTATAAAAGATTTACAAGTTGTAATTCTAAAGCACATCGCAAAATATATAGAGTTCTTTCTCTTGTAAAACTCCTAACATTATGACTGCTTCTTTGTAATATCAATTCTAATTCTCTTTGCTAAGAAAACACAAATATGAATATTCTTCCGAAATTTATCAAAAATCGGTAAATAAAAATAATTTAGTTTTAAGATGTTTAAAATCAATATTAATTTTTAAGATATATTAAAAAAAACGTAAACTGAAATTGGATATTTGAAAGTAATATCTTATCATGCAATACTAATTAAAATGTTATTTTGAACTATTTCTTTAAATGAATAAAGGTTGAAATAAACTCAACTGCACTCGGGGTTGCAAGCTGTTGGCAAACACCAAACTTCGTACTTATAATTGCAAGCCTCATCATGATTGAATTTATTTCTGTATACCAAAAGCAATAATTGCTTAATGATAGTGTTAAATTTTCTTTTATTTAAGATGCTATTGGATCAATTAATAGTTTAAGATGAGTATGGTGTCAATAAACAAATTGGTTAACTTTTTGGTTAATTATATGAATATCGCTAATCAAAACAAATAGCAAAACGTTCCTTTCAAAGTAAGCCGGTAAAAGGGATGTTTTTTATACACTATTAAAACGTGATTCTTCAAGAGATGACATAATTAATTGTTTGACTAAATTTCTTTAAATATTAACGACTCTTTTAAAAGAACTTGATAGTAAGAAAATATGTAGGACAAAAAGATCTCTGTGACTAATTTGAGTTTGAGTTTAGTCGCACATTGTTAGGTAATATTTCTAACAAAAATAACACATTGTAATAGATTTTCGATATGGTCCAAAGTGGCAAAGTGGCAAGATTTTAAATCTTCCCTTCCATCCTCTTAGTCTCACTCTTCGTGTCATTTTTCTTAAAAAATGTTGCAACTTCCTCATCTTACTTTCAATGTCATTTTTTTATTTTCATCTTTTTGCTCATTATTTCATCTTTTATTTAAACTAACAATAATTGTCATGACCTTTCTTCTAAATTCCCAATCTGAATACTTGTTGTTATTGTAATGAAAAACACTAAATAAACATAAAACTCAAATCCCACCTAATAACTTTGAAATCCTAACACTATATATTTTTAAAGGAACTGTTTTAATAAAAAGTAAAAATAAAAACAAAAACAATAGCAATATTAATGTAATTAACATCGACTAGAATATTAGTAATTGAGAACTACGATCCGTCTCACAAATACGTCCGACTTTGCAAGCTCAACTCTTAGAAAACGACGTTCCTAATTGTGTTTATCATTTTTACTTCCATCCATATTATGGCACTAAAATTCCTAATTTTCTCATCCATACATCATCACCATGTTTCCCTTAGAATTTGAAATCACTTCGATATGGACATAAAGAATGATTCGACATGTACCTTTGGTTCCTATGGAGAAAAACTGGTAATGAAGATGATTTCAAAATTGGGTGGCATGTGGTTCATCGACATGATCTACAACACCTCCAAGCCTTTTAACTGTGAAAGGGCAAATGATTCAGGAAAAAATAATGGCAGTTTTCAGAACTTAATACCTGAAATGAAGCAAAACTCCACCACGGATTCGTAGAATTAGCTCAATGAATTCATAGCAAACTTCAAAGCCAATGCCATGAAACTCACCACAACTTCTACTGCCAAAATCGAAGCTGTCCATTCATTTTTTAGTTCTATTTCTCAAGCCTCTGTTCCCTGTAGCAGTTGATTTGGAGGTCGTACTTATGCTGTTATCGTCGTTGTCGTTGTCACTGTCAACAATGATAATCCCATCATCTAAACCATTGTCATAATCATCCAGCTCCTCCTCATCATCCCATTCCATTTCATCGTCACTGTTGTAATCATCCATGTCATCTTCTTCATTGTCATCATCATCATCATCTATTCCGGCACGAAGAGTATGAAACTCAGGAGGGGGAGGGCAATCTTCGGTGATGGCCGTATCCCTCTTAATCACAAGATGTCGAATTACTCTTTCATCCATATCTAACATGCTCTTAAATTCATTAATCCATTTGGCCTCCAGTTCAAAATTCATCAATATGTAATGTGCATATTTGGCTTTCTTTATCTTGTACGCTAATCTTCGCATTCCCCAGTCACTCAGTCTCCATACCTTCCCTTTCTTCTCCCTTAGAAAACCTGTAACAGCGTTTATGTTTCAATCAGAAACTAATGGAAAATTCTACAAAATTCAAAAGAAACATGGATGCAACTCGGATCAACGGGCTGGTCTTGAGATGCTGAGCCTGATTTTCGACTTGCACATGGAAAGGAAATCACATTCACTTCAACAACGCTACTTACAGAAAACATATAGCACTAGAACTCGAGAGAAAAAAAAAAAACAGTTACGAGATTTCACATGCTGCACAAATGGGCAGCAAAGAATCATGGATACAAATATCAATAGGCTGTTCTTGAGATGTCGAACCTGATTTTGGACTTGCACATGAAATGGAAATCACATTCACCTCTACAATGCTACTTACAGAAAACATAGCACGCTACAACTCGGAAGGAAAAAGAAAAAAGAACTGTTATGAGATTTCACATGCTATGCTACACAAGTGAGCAATAAACTGGAAAAACTGTACAAGGCTCAGAAATGCAACTTCAGCCAAAATGGAGTTTTGAAAGAGAACTAAAGCTCATGACCACATTCCAACAGACACCTTAGCAGCACGAAGTCACTGCACAATAAAGCCAAAGTGTCAAAATAGTACATTACCTTGAACTTTCTCAATTACACTCTCGACCTCTTCTGCGTTCTTCTCGTGAATTAAAAAGACTATCTCATAGTGACGCACTGCGGAAACAAGGTACAACGCAACACATCACTTCAAATATAGGATAAAACTTTTTCATCTTTAGAGAATAGTTGGACGAGAAAATTACATAAACTAAATAAACACAACATTTTTCTGCTTGTGTCTGTAATTAAAATATCAACTCCCTATTCATTGTGTTATATCAATCATACTTGACCAGAATAAGCAGAAAGTAAGCTTACTTTGTTCAACTTTGGATTCACTTTCCAACTGGAGGTTTAAATATTCATAAAGCTTTTCTGCAAAATGAGAGCAAAAGTGAATTTGATAACTCCTGTTCATAGCCAAAGCAATAATTTTCCAAAAAGAAAGGAAATGAATGGATCCAAATTGGAAGATATAATCACCTTCTTCGGCATCAGCAAATTCGGGAAGAAATTGACCATCTTCTGCAACTTTTTTCTGCCAATTAAAACCAAAAGTACAATCAAGAAATTTATCACTTACAAAAGTATATAAGCAGTTTAAACGTCAGTATATCTGAGCAGCTTCCTATCAACTTTAACTCAAAGACAGAGTACGAAAAGTACTACAACATATATCCTTCCTACCAAACTTTCAATTCTCATTTCTTAGACGTTTCTCGAGTGGCATATCAGAAGGTAACCAAAAGAAACCGAATCGTTCTTAGACTTCTTACATAGGTAACCACGTTCTAACAAACCACCAAGAATTCCCGACTAATTTAATTTCGGCCTCTCAGTTCTTAGGTCGAAACTGGTTGGAAATAGTTTAAGAATCGCAGAAAGTTAAAGATAAGGAACACCAAGTATGAAGAAAGAGTAGTATAGAATTTCACCTCCTTAAGTAGAACAGCTTCGGGGAAGAAGCCGGTAGACTCGTCAGGTTTGGGAAGGGAGCGGTGAGCGTCGTCCTTGTTAGGCTTAGCGTTGGGCCTCTTAGCAGCGAGAATGATGGATTTTCTAGAGAAAGGAGTTGGAAGATTGAGAGTGGGAAAAGAAGAGCATACATTCGGAAAATCAGAGAAAGAGCGAGAGCCATTTCGAAGAAGAAACAGATTAGGAGACTTCAGAGAAGAATGAACTGAAGAAGAAGAAGGGGAGAAAAGTGTAAGAGTATCCATTGGAGCCAAACTTCGACGTTGAGAAGGGGGAGGTTGTTGGGCTCTTTATCCCAAGTACGGAAATGGCAGAAGAAGAAGAGGGGCGAACCCGCTCAATTATTTTTCTAGAAATAAAAGTTAAAATAATAAATTGTGCAAATTAATGTAATTTGCATAATTTGATTATTTGCAGTAGCTTTTTAAAATAATTTTAAAATACTATTGTTTTTAAAAAAAAAAAATTAAAACGGTAATATGAACTATAATTTTGTAAAATGAAGGTAATATGAACTATGAAGTGTATTAGTGTTAGTAATATGAAGTGTAATTGTGTTTGCCAAATTTAAGCTTTATTATTGAATAACTTGGTTACGCGTCTTAAGATAAATAAATATTACATTGTCATTTCTTTTATGAAGTAACTAAAATAATAGAGTTGTTTTTCAAATTTAATAAAATGAACTAAAATATTTACTAATACAACAAAAATTGTATTTCCTAAAATATAGAAATCTATCTTTATAATTAATAAATAATTGTTTAAATAAATGATAGTAATTGTAAATTATAAAATTGCTAAAAGTATTTACAAAATATATAGCAAAGCTTTAAATTCTATCAATGATTAACTCCCATAGATTTCTATCAATTATAAATACCACATTATTAAATTGTGAAAATATAGAAATCTATCCAACGCTATAATTTATAATATAGATTATAAATTATAATTTAAGTTCATCCATTAAACCAATCTGAATGAAAAAGAAAAAGACCATCATGACATGAACTGAATATAAGTGGATGGTTAAGAAATAAAACTGTCGGCCAATTTACAAACAAGAGCAGAGGCAATTTGCATTGTTTACTCCAGTAAAGGATTTTTTATTTTTTTATTTTTTATCAGATGTACGAGAATCGATGAAAGAACGTTTCGACTTCTTTCATCGAGTAATGGGAATCGAGCTAGTCCTCAAAAATGCTTGTTCACATGTAAGGGAGAAAGTGGAGAAATATGCAATGTGGGCAATGAAGGAAACAGCCATTTTGAGGCCATCTTCCAAATAATTCTTCATATATAAGGTTAGTGCAATTACCTCTCAGGGGTTCAGGATACACATTTCCAATCTGTCTAAACTTCAGGGGTAAATCAGGCCATTTTATGACAGTTAAAACCGCTACGCTCTCTATATACAAACTCTTAATGCCATCCTTCCCTTCAATGCCTTTCCAATCTTCTCTTCTCTACACCATTCATTTTTTAAATTTCCTATAAGAGCTACCATAACTTACCTTGTCTTACCTTTACCTTGTTGTATATTTAATAATCACTCAGCTACCATACACTTCAAAATTATTAGCATGTTTAACCAAATAACCTCCCCATAATCACCACTGCTTCTTTCCTTTCTTCTTTTTCTTGTTACCACTGCTGCCACTATTGTTACTGCTCTTGCTAAAACTTCCTCCTGCTTTAGATGGTGGGCTCTCCGTGGCGCTACCACCAACGTTGTCAAATGCACCTGTCTGCATGGCATTCTGAAACCACTCAAAGAACTCTTCTTCTGTCATGTTCTCTTCTATATTTGATGCAGGCATCTGTCCTCCTCTTTGGCTAGAACTTGATCCTCTAGTGGTGTTTTGCTTAGAGGTTACACTTGTGTTCACGTGAAAACTTGGCTTGTGGGTGTTAGCTGGACATCTCATCCCCTGCACCAAAAATCACCAGTATACAAAGTTGTTGTGGATGATGCTATATAGGTAAGAATGATTTCAACATTACTTGACATGATCGTTCATGACATTACCTGACAAATATACCATCCGGTTGCATCATATATTTGGCTCTCTGCGCATACGTATGCACAAGGAGCATCTACCTGCACAGAGAACATAGTGTTTAGCGTTAAAGGAACAATATAACATGCATCCTTCAGTGTAACCAAATACCACAACTTTTTTCACTGAAATTAGCCCAGTAGGTACAGTCTAATCGGATAGGAGTATTTGGTTCATTATACCAACAAAGAGTTCAAAGCTCTCAAAAGTCGAATTATGATGCATGTTACTTGAATTTCTTGATAAATCACACTACCTAGTTCGTGTATGATCAAATACATCTACGTCAATACCCTTAAAATCAACATTAGAATCATCAGTACGATACCATGTAGCATTTTCTATAAGCATCGTATTAATGGAAATAGGTAAGTCAAGTAATCAACAGATGTCCACAAATTAAATTATGTCACGTCTTGATAAGAAGCCAATCCACAAGTAAGCAAAACACACCTTTTGCAGCAATCCAAAAAGAAAAGGCTGTGAAGATTGCTCCACCCACCCATCCCCATCCTTTGCTTGATGAAAATCTTTGCATTCCTTTAAAGAAAGAAAATGTACAAAACAATACACAAAGCATCCAACATAAGAATCTATCTTTTCTCTTAGAAAACGTGAGCACAGTACCATCAAATGCATCACTAGGATACTAATAGGTCAAACCTAATTAAATCAAGAGTCGGTCTAAAATAGAAGAGAAAAACCTGGCACCATCTTGCTTGAGATTTCAATTTCCTTGTGTGTATCCATAAATGAAAATTGTTGCACTTTTTGCAGGCTATTCGTCTTGATTCACCGAAAGGATCCTCTCTATTTGTTGCCGAACGTGAAAACCCAAATGGACCACCCTAAAAAAATAAATGCATCCATAACTTGTATAAGATACTCGAACAAAAAACTTGGGCATGGAAGCTATCATCGAGTACTTAACTGCCCAAGTCTAAGTTACAATGAAGGACAACATCTTTATGAAAAGTGAAGTGTATTACAAAGAAAATGTTCAGGTCTTCTCTGATAGGCTGATAGCCTTGTCTTAACTTCAATTTTGTTTTCCTTTTGTTTTCGAGTGTTTTTGCCTGTGTGTTTCTCTCTTTTCTTTTCTTCATTTTATTTGTCATGGTAGTTCATCAGTAGAAGGAGCCAAATGCATACATGATGCAACTTAATTTTAAAAACCTCAGGTGAAATATTCAACAGAACATGCCGAAATGTGAAAAGAAAATGATGGAACCAAAGCAAGTTGTTTTGTTTTTTGTTTTTGTTTTGTGTCTCTTGTTTTTTTTTTTTTTTTTTTTTTGGTTTCTTTTCGGGCAAATGAATGGGTTCACATAGCCAAGATCCCAAGTCAAGTCGTGATTTGGTGTTTCTCAGCAGCTTGTCTTATAATTTAATTACTGAAGACACTGTCACTCAACTTCGTTTTTTTTTTCACCTTTCTATAAATGAAGATGGGTCAGGAAGGCTAAAAGGAATTTTTACAAGGAAATCTCTCTTCTATCTTTCTGTGGGTGGGTGGGTGGGGATGGGAGTTATACCTTCTGTGAATCACTCTGAAACCTCCGGAAAATGTTTAGCAGCTCTTCCCTTCTCAGCTCATCATCATAGGTTTTTCGTTTTATCGAATCAAGTAAAACCTATGAAAAATAAATAAATAAATAAATAAAAATGACTTACGACTCTTCAGAAACAAAATAATACAAAACTCAGAAGTATTGCATTATATGTATAAAAGTGTTACCTCGTATGCATTTTGAAGTTTCTTAAATGCTTCGGCAGCCTTTTCATTGCCCATATTTTTATCGGGATGGACCAACATAGCCTGATAACCAGTTTACAAGCTCATTCAACAAAAATAGGTCATGATAATCAAGATCAAATTTAAAAAAACACCTAATTTCCCAAAAGTACGACACCACTAATAAATACAAGTGAGATTTTCTTCCATTAATCAATACAAATGGCAGTGTTAAATAACAGAAGGTCATGATCACCAACATGGCAAACAAAAAATACGCCAATCCAACATAAATATACAAGAGATGGAGTCAGATCCTCATGATTATAAATATTAGAACAGTGAATAGATCATGCAAACTGTAGCAACATCAATGCAGAAGTTCACCTTTTTCCTATACTCCTTCTTGAGTAGGGAAGTATCTATATTCTCATACCGAGACAGTCCCAAAGCTGCATAGTGATCTGAGCAATTCAGCAAACGAACAACTTCATCTTCGGAAGATATCTCAGAATCAGCTCCACTGGTTGAGGGTGTGCCTGGACACCGATCAGCAGCAAAACCTGTACCGCTAAATTCAGAAGATGATGCTTGCATGGGATCATCACGAGAGAAGCTAGACTGATCTTGCATCCCAGTTGTTTGTTCAGGATATCTGTTTGATCTCCTATGCTCATTCATGTTGTTCTTTAGGACATAAATCAGTGCATCGCTTGAAATAAATGACAAATTCAGGCCCACAAGCAAACCAAGCCATCCAGTGCATACCCATGCACAATAAACTGAATATAAAGTGGTGATCGAAAGTGCAACTCTTTCATGGCTCAATATAAAGGCCAATCCTGAAAATTGTGAAGTGACACCTCAATGAATAAGCCTTGACATGATGTTGGCATAAATGGAAAAATTGTCACGTTCCAAAGTTACAGAAATTACCTCCAAGGAAGATAATCAGCATTGTCATCCAAAAGTTTCCGTAGAACCAAAGAAAAGCTGCTCCAGAGATAGCGATGACCAAAATAGAAAAAGCAAAACCAACAAAAATTCCAAGGGAAGCAGCTACTACCTGATCCCATGAATTATTTACGAGTCAACATGGGGAATTTGGCAGCATAATCAATACATGGCTATCTCAATAGTCAATTTTATACCAACACCTTTTTGTATCAAATTTGTCAATCAAGTAATACAAACTACAAAGTATTGCACCAGTTGGGAACTTTATCACAAATCTACACAACAAACAGTAGTTAGGACAAACGACTCATTGATGCCTTTCTTTCCTAAGGATGAGCAATTGAATTTTCCATTGAGAACAAATGAAAAGATTACATGGGGCATATAGAAATAAAATCTTAACAAAAAGAAGCCCAATAAAACAAAAAAATGGCTTCAATCGAGCAAACTAAGAGAACTAAGGATAGTAACAAAAAAGACTTATATGCTGAAGCCCAAAGGAAATATGAAACCTAACAAGGGACTACATCCTACGTCTTATTGAAGAAGAGACTACACATCCTCCTTTAGACCTCTCAACCCTTCTTAACAGTCGATGTTTCTCTCACACCAAAGATCCCATAGAATAGCACAAACACCCACAAGCCAAACAAAGAAAAATAAGTCACGAATGTTACACATAAATACACAAAGAAAAAAGGACCTCAGCATAATTTTAGTGGTATATGTGTCTTCTCCATGTACATCAGTTGTGGCCATTAGAGGATTTTCAAATTGTACTTCAACTTGAAAATGAATAAAATCATCTTAAAAATAACTAGGAAAAATTGCCATTTTAGTCTATGAGATTTTTGCAATAAATGTGTTTGGTCCCTAAAAGTTTAAAATGTACGCTTTTACATCCCGAGTTTTTAGGAATAGGTTTAAAAAGCCGCTAGAAATTTTCTACTATTATTTTAAATATTGACCTACCAGTTCTCTCTCTACTCCCTCCTCCCTCGGCACTCCTCTTGCTTCTACTTCTTTAATCGTTATTTTTAATTTAAAAAGTGAAATCAACACTTAAATTAATTTTTAAAAAAAGTAATCAGAGATCTTCTAAATCAATTCTTATAAACTCAAAACTAAAAAAAATACATTCTGCAATCTTAAGATCCAAATGCACCTATTGTTAGAAACTCGATGACTAAAAATGTAGTTTTTCCAAATAACTTGAATGCCGAGATTCGAGAGTCCACAAGGAATTTTATTTTTAATAAATGCTTGAAAACAACCATGTGTACAGCCACATAGCATTGTGTTTCATCTGATATAAAATTATAATGAACCGCGTGCTTCGCCTGGTACCGTTCCATAAATTATGCTTGGACTAAAAACTTGGTGATTTAATTATTCTGAATATCCACAGGATGGCTGCTGGAGACTTTCTCTAGAGGGAAAGATAAAGAAAATAAAAAAAACTAATATTCATTTTCAAGATATTAAACAAGACAGGAAGCAGAGAAAAAAAACGTAAATAAACATGATAAAACAAGATAGGAAGTGACACCTATACAAGAGTATTTCAAGAGCTTACCAAGACAACAATGAATTTAAGAAATCCAACCATTGCAATCGTTGAAAGAATGGAGGACCATATAACTGCAAAGAAGGATGTGGTCCCCATACGAATAAAGGAATCGATGCCCCTGAGGGCACAGTCCAACCATACAATCGAGAAGAGAAGTATTATGTTCCCAAAATGCATCATCCATTTCAGAACAATGGGATATGCTGTCATAATCTTCTTTACCACATAGTCACTTGTGTTCAGTAAGTTGTTCTTCATAGAATTCAACAGAGGTCTATGTTGCTCCAAAAACACATGGGATGCTTCAAATATTGATGACATAGATTCCACAAAACTTTTCACCAAAACATTATCTGAAAAATTCAGATTAGCCATCACACTTCTTATGTGTTCTCCATTCAATAAGAAGTTGAAGCTACCATCTACCTGAACCTGGTCCTTATCACCAGAAGACCCCTTGTATTGTTCTCCTACACTAGAGCCCCCGTTATTTCCATCGCAGTTCTCAGATTCTTCGGAGGGAAATTTTGGTTCCTCTGGAGCATGAAGTCCTTCAATTCCTTGTTTTTCTTTTCTCAAGGACTTTGCAGACTTTTTTAGATTCTTCAAACCCTCTCCAGAGTCACTATTCATCATCCCTTCCTCGAATGGTCTACTATGCTCGTTTTCATTTGGTAGTTCCTCTCCGGGAAATACCTTTATTTCTTGTGCTCTTCCCTGCCCCTTGGACTGCAAATCTGAACCTTTTTTTCTACTGTTCGATGCATGGCGCTCTGACCCTGTTTTCTGTTGGTTACCCTTACGAGCCATTGAAAAGTGAATTTAAGGTACAATTTCAAGAAATATTCAATTCAATCATTTTTAATGACAAACGAGGTCCAGAGCAACCAAGCAGGATTATAGCCTGTAGACAAAAGAAGTATATAGTCAAGGCTGATTTCTTTTCCCTTTGATATTAAAGTAACAAATACGTTCACCAAAATATAGCCAATCACGTTAATAGATTGAAATGTAATCTAGCACTGCAGGAAAGAAAAAATGACAATAAAAATAAAAAAATAAAATAACTGAGGGAGATCGGTTGTAACTTGTAAACATTCACGACCAGTGTTGTTAGAGGCAAAACTTGAACATTTTGATGGTGAGGTTTCACTATGGTGCACCTAACACTCACAATCCTTTCCCTTTTAACTTATGCAGGTCAAGGTTATGTAGTAAGTTCCTTTGCGAAAAAAAAAAAAAAGAAATGTAGTAAGTTGGTGTGTGCTTTTATATTGCATGACTACAACTATATCTATTGTTGTACTTCTTTAGTTTTATGACCAATTGTGTAATAAATCCTATACTTATTGTATTTCTTCTTGTGAGAAACATATAAACATCTCTTGATCCCAAACGACACAAAATCAAGACAGGAGTACCCATTTTCCAGAGTACAGCTGTGGTGAAGAGCGTCATCAATGAAGTAGAGCCGTCCAAAAGCAAAAAAAAGTATAGACAATCAAAATAATAGAGTTAACTAAAACGAAAATAACACAATCTGATGGATGATACAAGTCCATAATCCATATTTAAGGAAATCCCTTATCTCCATTACCAATGTAGTAGACAGATGAATACGAGTGACAAAGATCAATCACAAAGTTAATTTAACATGCATTCCCAACCCGAACCAACTACGAAAAGATTGCATGTAGTAATTCAAGAATCACATTTTTTCCGAATCAATATATACCCAGGGAGAAGCACGTAATTCATTTTTTTCCTGATTTATCCATATTGCATATTCCAAAAAGACTAGGTAAAAGTTAAGAAGCAATAAAAATTCAAAACAAACAGAGAGCATCGATATTTACGATGTTAGGCAGAAAAAAAAGAATCCAATGAATGAGGAGAAGAAGGAAACAGCAGAAGAATCCAAAATGCCAAAAAAGATAGAGAAATGAAAAAAATAAACCTCAAATTTCAGCAGAAGTACGGCAATGGAAATGAGAAAAGTGCAGGCAAGGCGAAAGAAAACCCTAATAACCAGAACTCAATAAGAGCATGAAAAGCGAAATTTGGAGTCTAGATCTTCAGAGACAGTGAAGTTGATAAGAAGGAAGTTGTAGCCGCGGAAGAAAAGTTAGGTTGTGCAACAACGACCGGAGAAGAAGAGTAGGGAGATAGGGAAAGAGTAGGAGCGGAGGGCGGAGAAGGTGGAGTTGAATCCAATGTCCAAGAAGACGGCGGCGTTGGGGGAGTGGAGGTGATAATCTGAGGGAGTCGGAACTTCAATCTGTGCGTTGAAAACACGGGGTGAGAATTCCGTATTCCGGTTAAAGCAATCTCCCCGTCCCCATTATCAACGACAAAAGCATAAAAGAGTTGGAAATCAGCCTCCCCCAATGAAACTTTAGATAATTTTTTATTCATATTTTTTCTAATTATCACGTGATATCTCACGTGACTTCAAACTGTTTAATTGGTAATTACTCACTCCTCCAATGTGGGATTTTCTTTTCTTTTCTTTCTTTTTTTTTTTTTAATGAAAACTAGCTTGCGATTAAATTATAATGAAAAATAGCCTTATGATGATGTAGTGAAATTATCGAAACATTCACATCCACACATGAGGCTAGTACACAAGGAACTTTTTCTCGCTTCACATTCTCGTTTTTGTTATTCTATTGTAGCTTCCTCCACCGTTAAATGTTTAAAGTACTTGTTCCGTGTTGATTTCGTGATTGGAGGTGTACTGTGCATCAGTTTTGTTGGAGGCTACCACAATCTAGCCATAAGCAAAAACTCCTCCTTCGAGAATTTGACATTCACTCCATTGATGTTAAATCTCATCGTGCCTACGACTTTCCTTGATAGAATGTGATGGACAAGAGGGCTAAAAATCAGTCAACACTGTCAATCTTAAACAATTGTAGCTAGGGGTGTCGAAACCATAAATCTTACTATTACTAGCATACTTAAATACCAATTAAGTAGTGCTCAATCTGAAATGATTTTCCATTTTGTAAATGATTATGATCATTAGCAAGCCATCATTGTTTCGATACAACAATTTTCAACTTTTATAATATAAGGATTATAATTTGGACTTCTCGTGTCTCGTATCATCCAAAACAAACTTATAGAAGCCTTTTATTAGTTCAATAAATAAAATAGAAGGACTCGAGCTCTAGCTTTTAGATAACAACATACGTCTAAACCAATCAAGTCATATTAACGTTGATATATAATTTTGTATAATAAAATAAAACCATACCCATTATTTCTTTGAATGCAACCATATACATACACATACATGGTTGATCAAAATATAGGAATAGAATTAGTTGATGAGACCCATCATTAATTTGATAGTTTTGATAATGGCTATCCGTGGAAGAGGTAATTCGATTCATCTATAAAATTTAATCAACCATATTCTCATTCCTTATTCTAAGGACTCCTCCGACTTTTTTTGTTGATTACCTTACATATTTACCATTTATCTCGAATATATAAATTAAACTCCTATTCCTTTATTATTGTTATTATTATTATTATTATTATTATTATTTATTACTCATTTATAAATTCTCTCATATTTATCTTTTTAATAATCTATGGTAATGATTAACACAATTTAATCGTATGAGATATTACAATTTTCTAAACTTACATAAATTTATAAATGTAATCCAATTCGTAAATCGTGAAATAAAAAAAAAAAAAAAAAACTATTCAAGTGGCATTCGTTAATATTAAATATCAAATGAATCTAATGAAAAGTAATTTTTTTTTCATGAGTCAGCAAACCCTCAATTGATGGATTAAATTTGTAAATTAACCTAAATAATATTATGTCAAGCACAGAAGTAGATAAATAATGAGGCATTTGTCAAATCGAACATATTTAAAAATTATTTTGAAAGGGTAAAATTACTTCCCACTTTAAAAATCATTTCAAATACACACATTTAGCACCCAAAATCAATTCAAATTTTAGTTCTAACACTCTTAAACACAACCATCATCATCCTATCGAAATTTAATTATTTGCATTAGAGACTCTTCTAATCCTTAAAGACTAAAGTTTAAGTTTTACTCTTTTTCCATACTGTTTTATTAAACTATAAAGTACTTTATAAGTGTAGTTGACTAAACTAAATGTTCAAATATTCAAATTCTCTAAATTTCAGTCCAATTATAAATTCTCATTAAAGAAAGAACGGTATGGACTTCAAAACCAAAAGTTTGTAGAGTCTAGTGTTCTAGGCCAAAGCCTAAAAACATATCCTCCAATTCCTACAAACCCCAAGGGACGAAACACAACAATATACAAAATTTCTATCAAACAGGTGCAAAATTTGGTCTAATTGCTACAAAAAAACAATCTACAAAAAGATAAAATAAATTTTAGCCTTTTCTTGCCATACCAGCTTTCTCCCATTTTTTCAAAATATAAAAGTCAACACCATTATTACAAGTTGTAAAGAAGAAAATTTAATTCTGCATTGAACCGCATTTAAAGTAAAAGTCAATCACTTAATTCGAAAGAATATGGCCTAGATATTATCAAACAAGTGTACTATAGGAAAAATTAGTTTACCTGATTAGCTGTTTTGGAGGGCTTGAATGTATCCAAAATTACTAAGAATCCAAAAGGTGTTGGAATGAATGAGGAATTCAAGGATGAAAACGGTAGGAAAGATGGTTGGGTAGAAAAATGTGGTAGCAAAATGAGTTACGGGTCCAGGTAGAAGTTTTCTTAGTAACTATGAGATGATACCAAAGCAGCATGCAGCAAACAAGCAAACATATAGACACTTGAATTAAGATGGTGAATGATGGTTCAATCTGTCTATTTGACTACAATATCACCCATATCATCTTAACTTTGTTCGTTCGTTACCTAATACGAGGAGAAAGGCTCTCCCTACAATTTATCGACTCGTGGAATTCAAGAACAACCCGAGTACCTGCGATATCTTTTTTAAAATTATACTTCTAATCAAAGTTTAGAGTTCAAGAGGTCTAAGAAGAAGCCTCGTTTTATCCTTGGCAGTTTTCTTTTTCTTTTTCCTTAAAACAGAAAAAGGCATAAGAAAGGATCTGTATAAGCGACTTAATGGGTCCTGAAGCCCTTCCATCTCATAGTAACCAAACCGCCAGTCTCTTTTGGCATAAGGCCGTTGGATAGGCTCATCAAGGCCTCCTGTAGCAAAAATAAATAAGAATCACAATGATAAGTTCTAATTTAGCAAACTGCAATTCCATAAACTTACCTGCATACATTAAACCCTGTTTATTAACAGCACGATAAAATGGTCGAGTCATCTTCTGTTTAGCAGCCAGGTGCAGATCACTCCACGCTTGAATACGATCTTCGCGAGTAATTTTACCAGAGTTTACTATCTGTTTATGATAACCACCAAGTGTTCTAAATGTCAGAAAACAATTGTTATGAGGGGTAGATTTTAACGGGAAAATAAAAAAGGAAAGTTATCTACTTTAGAGAATAGGTGATAAGATTGACGTGGAATTCGAGCAAGATCATTGGCACGATCAACTGCTACAAGTCCAAATTTAGGACCATAACCATCAGCCCACTCCCAATTGTCAGAGATAGTCCAAAACAAATAGCCAAGTACAGGAACACCCTATGAAGGTAATAAGCAAACTTGACTCTTAAACCAATTTTATTTGTAAAATTAGAAACATAAACTAATAGTGTGACAAAAAAGCTGAACGCAGACCTTCATCATGGCAGCATAAACAGCAAGCAAATGTTCGATCAAATATGGCCGACGAATCAAATCCGTTTCATCGGATACCCCATTTTCAGTGATTATAAATGGAAGATTCAAATGTTTGTACCTTTCATGGTACTGAAGCAACATGCGATACAACCCATCAGGATACACCCCACGTCCAGATTCACTATACTCGTCTGACTCTACGAGTTTTAGTCCAGTCCCAGATACCACTTCCTGATTCATGGAAGAGCAATCTCAAGACGTCAGATGAGTACAAAAGCATTACTTTATAATTGAACCGATATGAGAGAGAAAAAAGAAAGAAACCTGCCCGTAATAGTTTATGCCTATAAAATCAAGTTTTTCTGAAATGCTATCTATATATGGGAAAAGTGTCAAAGTGTTTGCCAACGTAACAGCGGCAACATCGAAAAGGCCATATGGCCGCATAAAAGAGACGTGGTGTGCGACTCCGACAATGGAACTTGACGAGTTACTGCAAAAGTAAAAAAATGAACTTCAATTCAAATACAGAAAAGAGAACAGAAGAGATATGGTTCCAATGTAATTCTGTCTCCAGATGTTAACTGTGGCCAACGAACTTTTACTATCCTTCCCCATTGATAAAGCAATTAGAAAGGTCTTTTCGAATCTCAAACTTCCTCATCACAAGAAAATATTGCCAATTTTTTTCTATGTATTTATGCTGTTGTTAATTATTAATATTTGTGTGGCGCGTGTGAGAAGCAATTGTGAATCTTTTGACGTCTTCCTGTTGCACAGGCTGTAGCTAGACATAAAATGAAGTTCTACCAACTGAATTGCTAGTGCAACGAATTATGAAAACTGAACTTCTTTCAAGTGAAATATAAGTAAACGGGAAGTATGACATAGGTGAGCATGAGTTGCTGCAGATATTTAGAGAATGCAGCAGTGCTCAAAACATATTTACGCATATTTTTCATAGTTTTTAAGGGTGAAATATACCTTTTCTCATGGATATAGTCATAGGCCTGCAAGTGTGCAATGGTTATCCAATGCATTGCCTGTTGAAAAACACCAGTAGGCAGTGCAGAGGTGGCAACTTCAAGCATATCAGGATGACCTCCAGGCCAGGCACCGGCACAGTAGGTGAGCATGCAAAAGACATGAGGCTCATTAAAAGTCACCCAATAATCCACCATATCCACTGTGTTGTCGACTACTAGCCTACAAAATAGGAGCTAATAGTATTGGATCAGCAGCAAAACAAAAGAACCCAGGGGAGATCTACAAAAGTATCATCAACAGACAGATGGTATAAATCTAGACTTCACTTCATAAGCATGCATTCCGTTACATTCACATCTCTCAAATAGCCTCAAACATGTCCTTTACATTCTCCAAAAGAAGAATCATAGAAATAGATCAATGAGAGTTATACAGTTACATACTGTCAGACAATTTGGCAAGAAACGAAGGAAAAGAACTCAAAATTTAAAAGTAATTTAGATTAAAAAAGAATGATATATCCATCAGCAGTTTGTCTAGCCGCTACAAGGTATCTAGCAACTTTTCTATCAGCTAAAAAGCCAACATAACGTTTCTAGTAGCTACAGGGCATCAATTCATTGGGGTCAAAACACTATCCAAAAAATAACCTTGCCCTAAAGTTGGAATCTTTTGGAACCACCATCCATAAGCAAATGCTAACCAACTAAACTGCAAGGACAGAGTTTTGTTTGCCTTTCATGACAGATTTCCTTTACCATCTTTACAATTCAATGTTTTGAAGAAGTTTGACAATATACGTTGAGACATTTGTAGAAGCTGAGCTGAGCTTTGGGCTTTGCTTATTTGACTGAATTTGCTAACCGAGAGGGTTTGGAATATGAGAGTATTTTGAGATGTCCGAAAGTCAGTTTATATATCCATCGCTCCGAAGCTTCTTCATTAATAAGATGCATGAATGCCTTGTGAAAGTGGATGCAAACCAACCTTGGTCAAACCACTATATAAGTCCCATGTTTCTTTTCTTCTCTTACTCTTTAGTTCTTTTGGTTGCTAATCACATTCACAGTGGGCTAGTTTCCTTATATTGGTCAACTTAAGTTCGTGGTCATTCATATCGGTTTGATGCATTTTCCAATTAAATAACTACTAGGATTGAACCCCATTCATTTCGTGCAACAAAATTCTCAAGAAAACTATCCCTCACAAAAAGAGGAGGCACTGGAAGGGGGAGTGGAAGTAAAAGAGCGATACACCCCAACTAAAAACTACCTACCATTTCTATATTCGAACTCAAATGAAAACTAAACCATATATTTGAATAATTTTTTATTCCTAGTCGTCTGTATAGCATACATGCAGCTACATGATACATAACCCATACAGCATTTACAAGCACTAAATAATAAAGAAGGCAGGTAAAACCACCACCTGAAGGATTATGATTAATCACAAACCTAGTGAATTCCAAGAAATAATCAGCGGTTTTTTCTAGCTTCCACCCTCCATACTCCCCAGCCCACGGAGGCAGGGAATGATGAAACAGTGTGAGCATTACTTTCATCCCATATGAACGAACCCTGTTGATGATCCACTTATATCGCTCCAATGCTGCATAATTAACCTGAAAGGTAACATCATGAAAATGACTTGGACCATGTTACATCAATTAAAAACTTCTCCAAATATAATATTTAGTGCATTGTCATTTATGAACAAGAGTAAGTCATTTAATGTGCTTCACAAAATTATCCAGCATGGACTAATTAATCGAATTATTTCCAAGTAATGATAAATGCATGTGAGCAAAGTTATGGAAAAGTATTTGTGCATCACAGTCTTTGCAGTCTACACTCAATAAAAGAGATGGGAGCAAATCAAATGTCAAGCTAGGGTGACAAATAAAATTGAACTCACACTAGCTTTAAGTCCATTAACTGGTTCTTGAGTCATGATTCTAGACCAATCTATTCCCATCCTAAACACGCTGCTCCCAGTATTTTTAGCCAGTTGCAGCTCTGTATCAGGATCAGACCAAAACCTAAGTCTCTCTTCTCTGAAATAAGCCCAAACAACTCATTCAACATTCTGAAAGACAAATAATTTTTGCATTTATTTAACAATCAATAGTAAGCTAGCAAGAAATGATTAATCATGACAATGATTTACAAGCGTGGAGGAGTAAAGGATTTGTGCTTACGGGTGAGGAACATTGTGCCATGCAGCTACGTTATGATGACATTCATCACTTATTACAACCTCCTCTTCTTCTCCCACATACTTCTTAAATCCTCGAATCATGGCTTCCATCGCTATCTTAAGAGGCTTTCCTTTATCACTTATCTTTTCAGAATATGCAGCCTGCTGAGACCCACCATCGCCAGCAGCAGACGCCATCAAAGCATCTGCTGGCTGCATCCCCTGTTGCGATTCCGATGTATCACAGGGTTGTTCTTCAGCAAACTGAAGCCAAGCATCGTTGAGCCGATCCTCAACATGGGCAGGGGCAGTCGCGAGACCAAAGAAGAACTCACGTTCGCCCTCTATAAAGAACCACAAACAGACAGAAACAATAAATCAAAATTGAAAAATAACAAAAATCAACATTAAGTATTCAGATACACCAACTGTAAGAATCTCAAACCCAAAAGACATACTTCGAAGTAGAACCAAATAACACCATAAGTTAAGAAGACACCTCGGAAATGAAGTATTCACGAATCACTCGGCATTCAAGGCATATAATAATCACTGAAATTCTAGGGCTGTTGAGTGAAGATACAAAAGAAATGGCGTGGAATTTACATGAGGAGTTGGGAGTGGAAGAGAAGAGAGATACCGGTTAGAGTGAAGTCGGCGAGAACATCAGAGGAGTCATCAATGGGGGAAAGGAATGGGCGGAGATTCTTTCTCCGGTAACGGTGGAAGGAGAAGGCATTGGCGGCGACGGTGAGAGTAACCAAAACCCCGGCTATCTTGGTGGCGTAAAGGAAGAGAGCCACAAGCGTCATTTGAAGCAAGCCGGGAAAAGTAAAGTGAGCAATGGCTATAGCATAAGGAAGAATAATTTCGGTAGCTGCTTCTGTTATGTTCTATGCACGTGTCATTATCATATTGAAGAGTGGTTCAAACTCGCCGATTATTTAATTTCGCTCGCAACTTAAAAGGTCGTTAGTCCGCTCTGATGCTTGGATTTCTCTATTTCTTTATTCATTTCTTTTTCAATTATCAAATATATTTTATTTTTTTTATATAAATATTCATTTTTTTTGTTGTAGTGTTAATGTATATGGATTAATTTAAATTTTAAAAAAATATTTTAAATAATAAAATGATTGAAAATTTTACAAACACAGCAAAATATCATAATTTATCGGAGTAAATTGCAATAAACTACAATAAACTATTATAGTTTGGGTCTATCGTAGCATAGATGGCCGTCTTTTATAGTCAACAAATGGAAGAAAGTAAAATTTTGTTATATTTGAAAATGTTTGTGTTAATTTTCCTATATTTGAAGAATTTTTTTTGAAAATAACTATCAAAATAAGGATAATTGTTATAGATAGCAAAAAAAATAAAAAAATTGAAACTATTTAGTTAAAAACTCAAATGGTACTAAAAAAAAAAAGTTTCAAATATTTTTAAAATTGTTAATTTTGTTGTAAATAGTTTAAATATTTTTCTATTTTAAAATTTAAACCCTATATTTAGTGACTAACCTTTAAATTTTCACATCTATTTGGATCGCTTCCAAAAAAAATGTTTTTCAAAAACTCATCTTTATTTCAACTTTTTTTTAATCAAAATTATTTTAAATACAAAGGTAAAAACTCTATTTAAGAAAAATGATTTATTTTTTATTATAAACATATCTATAAAATATGTGATTTTTGAACTTTTAAAATTACTTATTAAGTTCTTAAACTTTAAATTTTCTCTTATATTGAAATTTTAATTTTGTATCAATTTGGAAAATCTAATAATTATTTTTAATAAAATTCTAATTTAACCTTCAAAATATAAAATTCATGAAAGAATTTTAGCATATGTTTCGTCTAGAACTCTCCTACTCCTTTTGTTTCTTCTTCTTTAAGTTTTGTTTTATTCGCCAACTTTATATGAAATAGTTTTTCTAAAAAATTGTAGTTTTCATCATTCTCCTTCACGTCCCTATATCTCACTTTATTGTGTCTTGTTATTTAGTGAGGCTATATCTACAAAATGTCTTATTGAGAATATGATACCTTCTTTCCAATCAACATTATAATAAGTTAGATTTTGTAACTTTTCAAACTTGAAATTTGAATATGTTAAAATGATTGATGATCTAATCCTTAAAAAAAAAATAACTGATCTAAATATCTTCGTAGTGCGAAAGGAATGAGGAACAATTATAGAGAGAAGACGAATGGACATGGGTCAACTGATTCGTAAAGTGATCAATAAATTGGTCTTATGTGTGATGAATAGTCCATTTCAACGTGTTTCGCTAGGGTGTGGTGTGGTGGACTAGTTGATTTTAAGCTAATTTAATGTCGCGGCTTTTGTTACTACACATTTAAAGATGGTTTGAAACATAACAATGTATGATCAACGAACAATATCATTATCATGATAATAGTCCTGCATCTTAAATTGTCGATTGGCCTAAAATTTTAAGTTGATGAATGAAAATAAATTTAATACTATATTGCTTAATACTACATTCGATCCTTGTAATTTGTTGGCACTTGACAACCTATGAAACAATCATTGGTGACGACCCTCCAAACATATTTACAATTGTATGATATTGTTTACTTTAAGACATAAATCATCATATATTTTCATTTTTTATTTCACTTAAATAACCAATATGGACCTTTGGTAGCATTCCCTACCGTCTATTTCAAACAAAAAATCTCTAGTCCCCCCTTAAAATAGCCATCCATTAGTCGAACAACTCTTGTATATGCTAACTCCTCTCTACCAACACAACTAAAATAATTCAGCCACAAATCACAACGTGACCTACTTTCCAGACTCCACTACATATCCATTGATATCCGAAAAGGATTCTCGAAAGTGTGGCTCTAAAATATTGAAGAAAAAGTAGGCATTCAAAACACACATAAAATGCTTGATGAATTTTTGAAAACAATGGACGTGCTAATGTCTTAAAAAAATGTCAATATTAGGTTAAATCAATCTTTGTTATGTGATGGTAAAAGTATATTAAGAAAAAAAAGCAATTGAAGTAACTTGGTTTATATTTGTTAATGGCTTAGAAATGAAAACGAAGATAAGGGACGCGGAATGAGAGTTGCCCAAAGGACCACTAGGCTTATGTTAATGGGCCTATTTGAAAAGCCCATAAAAAAGTGACACGACATGACGGCAAACGTAAATCCAAGAGTACGATTCGTCGGATGCCATTTCTGTTTCAAGGTTCCAAATGTTTTGCGCTTTTTCCATTTTACAACATTATTGGTTTCCTGATTTGGTTACTTTTATTTTTCCCTTTTAATTTTAAATTTAATTTCAGAAATGCCAGAAATGCCCTCATTCATCCATCAGTTCCACTTTTCCTCTCATTTATTGCCTTTCTCAGCATTTGGTTTTCCTTTTTCTCCATTCATTCATCCGTCACTTTCATCTTCCATTTTCGTCTTTTCCCTTTTTTCTTCCCATTTTTAATTACACAAAATATTTCAATTACTTTCATTTCTCAAAAATCTCCCTTTAATATATAATTTTCTAAAAAATAAAAATAATAAAAAATATAACATTTTACAAAATATTTAAGCTTCAAGAAATATCAAGAGTGTAAATTGTTGGTCGATTTTGTCTGTTTTTTAAAACTTCCCATTTTCTACATATTTTACTCAAAAAATAATTAACTAGTAACAACGTTTTAAAAAATAATATATGACAAATTTCATCAATGATGACTCTTTAGGGTCTATTAGTGATAAATCAATATTTACAATATGATCTACTAGTGCAATTTATTGATAAACTCTTGCGGATTTTGTTATATTTGTATTATCTCATAATGTTATTATATATGTTAATATTTTGAATCTAATTGTTATATTTGTTGTTGTTCTAAACTAAAAAGGTCTACGGAATATAATTTACCAATGACGACTTTCATTATATATAATTTAAATTATTGCTAGCATTCAATTTAACTTAAAAAGATATTAAATACGTCATTCATTATTGTCATTTTTGTGTGTAAATGGTTACATTTATTTACATGAATTGTATTATTGATTATGCCGTGTGCATAATGTTTACCCACCAGTTACTTTGCTAGTTATTTATCATTTAAAAATAAAATAAAAATTTATGGTTGCACTTTGAAATACAATTTTAAAAAATAACAGATTTGAATTTAAAATCTATCTAAAGTTTAGTGTTGTATACATATATATATTAGTTGCATGTAACTCATAAAACAAAAATTAAATAGAAAACTATTAATTTTTGGTTCTTCCATTGCCTCTAAACTTGAAACGGCGCAGTTTTGGGCGGGGCTCGTATTTCCACGGGGAACAGTGGGGTTTCCAAAATCATATTTTGTTTTTTTGATATAAAAAAGATAATATATTATTATTGTAATTGTAATTTATTAGGTTAATCTAAAGATATATTTTCGTTACAATATTTAAGTGTTTTCTCAAATTTATTATTTTTGCTTAAACACACACATATTTTCTTCGTGTATAATTTAAAAAACACGATGATAACGAATTACAGACGAAAGCAAACTCAAATTTGAAAATTGAAATATAAAGTCAGAAGCATTTTTAAATATAAGATTATGATAACCATATCGCTATAAAAGTTTCCAATCAAATACAATAAACATTTTACTACATTTTTTACCATCTTACCTTCATTAATTATTTGTTATATTATTGCTGTTTTTTTTAAACTAAAATAATTTACCCTCCAAACATACACTATTATAACTCAAATGTCATCCGAAAATGGAGAGTAAGATCAAATAAAAACAATTCAAACGTCGAAACCTAAGTACGCTATTATTTTTTATTTATTATTATTTAAAATATTTGTATTTAATCTTTTGTAATTTAGTATTTTAAAAAAATGATTAGAACGCAGGCCAAGGCCTAGAATCGGCTGTGTGTGTTTGTTTGACTTTGACTCACCCTTGCCCTTCGAACTATGTGACGCAACCCTCCACAAGTACCTAACCCTTCATTTAATAATTCACATCTTAATTAATTTAACTTCACTTTCTTTACTTATAACATTTAAATTTCTTATACTCTGCCATATTTCCCATTTCATTAGTTAGATTTTTTTTTTCTATTTTGATATCTAACATTATAACATGTTTTATAGTATCTAAACTTTGAAAAACTAGTCATTCATGTCGTGTTTGTGACATAAGTTAAGAGATACAAGAATACGTCGTTAAACATATTCGTTCAGTAAGGTTTGAGAGCAATATGTACCCATCGAAGGTTATTGAATCCATGACTATTTATTAAAAGCTGTAGAATATATATAATGGTCTTCTCCTAGTGCACAAACATGTGATTGTGAGTCACGTCGTTGTTTGAAGGTGTTGAATTTTGTTGAACCATAAGTGAAGTGATATATTATAGTTAGAGATGAGAGTTTGTTGTTGACGATATGAAAGTCCTTGGCTTAAAATTGTCGAGAAGCTAAGTCTCCTTCACTTACACCCACAATTGATGTAATGTCTTAACAATACGAAAATAAATAACCTTAATCTCTTTCAATTCAAAGGTAATTTTAAATGACTAATTTTTGATTCAATAAAAGCAAACAAAACAAATAGAAAAATAAACTTAGATGATTGAAATACATAGAAACAAAGTAAAAGATACCAAAATGGTATTTAGACAATGTAATCAAATCATAAATAAATAAAATAGACAACACAATGGCCAAGGAGTTGCAGCATTTGTCTTATTAGATATTCACTGTTGTAATAATTAATATGAGAATCATACTCCAAAACATTATCATGTGGATGGAAATCTTGATACTCAAATGTGGGGCGATGAGCAGTTACAAGAGATTTCCCATTCAAACAAACACTTACCGAACTAACTATTATTTATACTATATAGCAAAAATATATTACACTTGATTTTATCATGAAGGATAAATATTTTATGGCCCAATTTATTTTTACGAGTGAAAGTATCTACATTTACCATTAAATTTGACACTGTAACATTTAAATTCTTAACTTTTACAAAAGTATAATATCAATTAATTATCTCATCTTTTATGTTTCTAAACTCTTGAGTCATTAATCAATCTAAAAAACGAAAATTATTACTAAATAAAACAACAATGCAAGAGTTTAAACAAGTGAAAATCTTAAATACATCGATAAATTGATAACATATATCCATATATAAATATATATGTCATTGATATAATTTAAAATTTTGCTATATTTTAAAATTATATAAATATTTTGGTAAGTTGTTTTATTGTTTAATGTTTTTTATTTAGTTGTTCACTTGGGTATTTTTTTTAATTAAAATTCTATTTAGTTTTGACTTAGTCATATATATATATATATATTTGTTGTAGTATATTAAAAAATAAAGTAATAAACATAGAATTTGGAGATGGGTTGGAGGTTGGAGTAGAAAATCAAGGAATTGTAAGAGATGGAAAAAGCCGGAAGTTAGGGGCCAAAAAGATTTGTTGAAATCTTTGAATTCTAAGCAATGACCAACGTCGGCACGGATATTTATCCCTTCCACCTACCATTTTTCCATAAAGAAAAAAACAATTTACCAATTCTCTCCATGCATCTATCTATCTATCTATCTTTGCTTAGTCTACAATATTTTAAATAGTTTTCAATTGAGTTTTTCAAAACTATTAACTATTGATTAACAAACATTGAATTTGAAGTAGTAAAATCATTTTTTTTAGATATAAAATAATAATAGAAACAAATTCAGAAACAAATTCACATGTTTCAAAATCAACTTGATCAGTAGTATAAAAATTGCTTGAATGTATAAAATAATCAAGCATATGTTTAATTTTTAATAATTAGAGACAATAATTTTACGTGTTAGTAGGGTCAAAATTGAATAAGAAACCATACAACGTATAATAATAATTGTACACTAACAATATCGAGATTATTGCTTATTGAGCATTTTTTAGAACCAACAACTTTTGTTGTTAAATTTGAATATAGTTTCGATTAATCATTGAAATTTAAGAAGATATATTATATGTTTGATTGTAATATTCAAAACGTATTTAATTTCTTTTTTTATCATAACAATTTCAACATTTCATTTATTTTCAAAATTGAAATTCAATTTTTTAATTTTTTTCCTTTTTGTTAGGATTTTGATATCTCTATTCTTGTTATGAATTATCTTTTGTCTAATTGTAATGTATAACACTTTTAGAGCTAATAATTAATAGCAAAAATTATCATCAATGAACTTTATACAGATAAACTTCTATTGCGATATGTTACAGTATACTTTAAAAATTGTGTCGTATATACCAATGTTTTGGAGTTTATTGTAATATTTACAACGGTCACTTAAAGAAGAAAAAAACTCCAACTCCAAATAAAATTTATATTCAAATCTCAAGGACCAAAAGTGTATTACATCGTAGAGGTACGAAAACCGTTCACATTATTTATGGGCCTTTAGATAATATATGTGAGACTAAGGGGAGAGCCCAAATTTTCAATTGTCTCTTCCCCTTTTCAACCTCCATAAAATCCCATCTTTCCCCTTCTCATTTCTCTCACTCCCACACATCTCAACAACAAGCACAAACAAAAAAACCACTTCCTTTCTCCATTATCTCTCTCAAAATCCTTTCCTCCTCCTCAAAAGGTCAACCATTCTACATCTATTTTCTTTAATTATTCCCCCTTTCTCTTTTCACAATTAATTAACCATCGTTAATCTCTTATTTAGTTTCACTAATTCCACACCAAAATGGTGTAAAATTAATGAGATTTTCCTTTTCAGGTCGCATGCATGGACCAACCGAGGAGGCAACTGCCATGGCGGCCGGCGTTTCCGGTGGGGTTTTCCCATTGGCATCTCCTTTTAGGAGATATAGTCACTGATTCTTACTAGCCATGGCACTATCCTAACTGAGCTTTTTATACGTTTTTTTTTTCTTTTTTTTCTTTTCTTATTTCCGTTTCTTTTTTTAAGCTTTTGAAATGGAGTCTTCTTGACCTTGTAAGACCTTTTCTTGACCTTGTAAGACCCAACACCATAACCTTTCCCTTTACCATCCATTTCATTTCATACTCTATTTTGGGTAATACCCATATGGAGTTTGAGTAGAATCTATCCCTATTTCCACCCAACTCATCTTCTCCTTCCTTGTCTATCCCTCTTGAGCTGCATTTTAGTTTTATCAAATTAAATTAATTAATTAATTATATACTAATAATAAATAAATTTAATCAAACCCCACCAAGCCATCCGGTGTAGAAGATCAAGAAGAGCAAGCAAACAGCAGGAGGATGATTGAGCTGAAGAAGAAGAAGAAGAAGAAGAAAGATTATTTCTGCTCTTTTGTCTGTGAGGATCGGAGTACTACTTGTGTGGAGTTTTTTGTTTGTTTTTTAAATACATTTTTTTTTGTAATGATAATAATAATAATAATAAAAGAATTGTTTGTAAAAGAGAAATGATTGTGTTGAGAAAGAAGGAATATATGAAATAGAAAAGTGAATGAAAATGGTGTATTTGTGAGGGGTGGAGGAAGCAGGAGATGAAGTAATTTGTTTGGGTTTTTGTTTTACGTGTTGTTTTTGTTGTTGTTAATGTTGAGGAGAGAGAGAGAGAGAGAGAGAGAGAGAGAGAGAAGGAATAATAAATATTCTCTGGGAGAATAAGCTAAGTAATTAGAATAGTGGAGTCCCACCACCACTCGTGACTGCTCAATGCTCATCACTTTGTACCTTTTGTGTGTTTATATATATAATTATATTCCAATTTTACTCTATCTATTTTCTCACCAAAGTTCTAATTTAATCGAAATAAGAACCTTTTTTAAATACTTTTTTATTTATTTATTTAAATATAGAAAAATAAATAAATAAGGAAAATGTAAGAAGTTGAAAACGAAATTGATTAAAATAATAACAATAAGGAAGTTTGATGGGAAGAAAGTTAAAAGGCGAGAGCTGATGTTGTGAAGGGGAATAGGATATATTGATATTTGTATTTTGTATTTTGTATTTTGTATTGAGGGCTGAAGCTGGGAAAAAGTATGTCCATGTGGGACAAACTCTTTTTCTTTCTACTTTCTACTCATATATCTAATAGTCAATCCCTCTAATTTGACTTCTTTTTCAATTTTATATATATACATATATATATATGATAATATTTATTTCAAACTTGAGTGAATCCAGAATGTCTGAACATACTCTCAACCTAAATTCAAGTTTTTCCTTTTTATTTTCTTTCTTTCTCTCTATGGATTGCGTTTTTGATGTAGTCGTAATGAGATTTATGAGTTTAAATCGTTAACATAATTATATTGTTTTTCTTTTTTACATATACTCGAAATTATGAATTTTGTAAAATTTAGTGTTATTGTCTTGTCGTAACCTCTACTTAATTCTTAAGGTTAAACGGTATTAGTAACATTAAAAAAATTCAACTGCAACCATAACAATAATGAAGCTGGAACAATATTTTTGTCTCTACTTAGTTTTATTTTCAATATTTACACGTGGGCAGTTTTTTAATTAAATTCAAACGGTTTTTTTTATTCTTGATAAGACTTAAATTGTTATAAATAGTAACGTACAACATTATTTTGAGTGTTATATATATATATATATATTGAGTTGGTTTGTTATAGCATGTGAATTATAAGTGTATAAACATTTAAAATACAAAGTATTATAAAGTGTATTATCAAAGTCTAAATAACAAACACAGTAACATATAGATAAGAAGAAAATAGCAAATACATTAAAAAAATTTAAATAACAATATATACACTGCAATTAGTTCTAAATAACAACGGTTAAAATACTAAAATCTTCAAACATAAAGTGAACTATAAAAATCTTCTAATCCCGATTTAAACATTGGCACTAAATGCTCCATTAGTTAAAATTTGTGAACAACAAGAACCTAGAAATGATTTTTTTTTTCTACACCTAGAGATAGCATAAACTTTTTGGTGGCAGCTGAGGATGTTTAAAGTCAATGTCAATAATTATTGGCTCATGTGAGTCACTGCCTCAAAATGTTAGTTAGCAGTCAAAAAAGTTTTTTTTTTTTAAATTTTTAATTTTAAGAATTATTGTTATTATTGTTTACTTTATTGTTGCTTAAAGTGTAGGAGATTGAAAGAGATTAAATATTGTTTGAAGACTCCTAAGTAAGAAATAGAGAGTTGATAGTCAATGGACTAAAATAATAGGAAGAGAAAGAAAAGGAGAGTAACAAATTATTTTGGTCGATTGTTTTTAAATATAGAAAAATGAATTGTATGTATCCTTTGTTTAATGATATACACAAGTAAACTATTATCGTATATCAATATTGGTAGATGTATATTGGTGTTTATGATTGTTTGTTAGTGGTAAAACGAAATATTTTATCTGGTTTTGTTATTTAAAACATTATAGTTGTTTTGGTTCCTAGATGATCTATTGTCAATGTTGGGAATGACCATCATTGTACTTTTTATAATTGATATTTCAATTGGAAATTAATAATTATTATTAGTTAATTTATTTTATAATTCTAATCATTATTCGTTATATATATATTTATTGTAAAGAAATTTTTTTGGGGGTTTAGTTGTTCTTCTTGTCAAAAACTTCTTCCTCTGATTCATCTGAGCAATTATTTTTCTTTTGATTCCATTTTTAACTTTGGCGAGTGCACGCATGAGTTGGAAAAGTTGTGTTAACCTTGGGGAGCAACCGGCATAAGCGATTTAGGGACCAAATTTTGCTTTAAGGGCAGTGTTTCGACACGACACAACTATGATCATCATTTGTTTTTTTTACAGTCAAAATTTGATTTGGTTCTTAGGTTTTCAATTGCTATGCTTTTAGTCTTTAAATGTCGATCTCAATTACAATTCAGTCTTTAAATTTCATAATGTTATGATTGTAGGTTTGGATTTTGTTTCAATTAAGTCTTTATATTTCACGATTTCACTTTTAACTTTGATTTTCATTACTGTGAATTTATTTTCAATTTGGATTAAAATAAATACAATTTTCAAATATAACAAAATATAGCAAAATATCACTCTCTATCGACGATAGACCATGGTAAATCAAGATAAACTACTACATGTGTTTATCTATATAATGTTAAATACAAATAGTAGTCTATACTGATTTATCACGTATAGATCACAAAATTTTACTATATTTATAAATAGTTTCATAAATTTTGTCATTTACAATAATTTTTCTTAAAACAAAGTACACATATTAATTAAATTTCTCTTCATAATTAATAATAGACATTCACATCAAATACTATGGTAAGTATTTGACCAAAATTAAAATTAAAAGTGTAAATCTTAAAATTTAAGTATCCAAACCACCAAATATTAAATCGTAAACTAAATTGAAATCAAACTAACAAAAAAAATGCTAACACGTTCAATTTTACAATTTAACGACCAAATATAAATTATTAAGCAAAATATGAAACTTACTTTTTTATTTTAGAAAAAAAAAGAAGAAGAAGGAGAAGAAGAGAAGATACTTAAGAATTGATATTGACATATCCCACTTGCCCAAAATACAAAGGAGTGGGAAATTGACAATGATTCACGGGGATTGGTATTTCTTGTGAAAGAGATTTTGTTTTTGGTAGCATCACATGAACATATTATTGTTCTTTATTACTTATTATTATTATTAGGACGGTGGAGATTGTGACTCTTTCTCTTTTCTTTTTCTTTTTCTTCACCCCATAAATATTATTTTCAATTTATAGTTTTACTCATCAAGATTCCCAATCTTTACACCTTCATAATTTAACTATATAATCTTATTTTTTCCAAACCCTATTTAATTTTTTTTTTATCACTTTTGTTTTGTTTTGTTTTTTAATTTATAAACTCTTCCCAACAACACTAAATTGAGAAGTAACTACTTGAGTTCAACTTACAAATGAGGAAGATAATAGTTATACGTGAAAAATATTAAAATTATTTTATTATTATAGTGTGAGATGTAAACATGAAATAAGTTTTAATAGTTTATTCAATTAAAGGTACTGAGGGATTAAGTGCCGTCTTGATTTTTTTAATTTTGTGTTTTAGAAAAATGTATGTGTGTTTTTTGCAAACTCGGTTTGATGTTTCTTAGGTGGAGGTTTAGATTTATTGTAAAAAAATTAAAAACAAAAGGACATGTATTTTTTTTTTTTGGTGAAGTTTTGAAATTTTTGTTTTGGTTTGAAAAAAATTATGTAAATTAGCCTACAAAAACAACAAAACTCGTGAGGGAAAATGTTGGAATTTAAATTTGTTTTTTTTTTTAAAAAGTTTCGAAGGGAAGACTATTTGAATTTTAGATTTATTTTTATTTATTTTAAGTACGCTCCACAAACGTCCATCAAAACATTGTTACAATGAATCGTTATCATGCTAGATAAGTTTTAACCACAATTATATCTTTCATCAAATCTCTTGTTGTTATCAAATTAATCATAGAGTATTAACCAAACGTACCATAAAAAACTTAAATTAAACCATGAAAAACACACGTACAAATCATTTCAAAAACCGAGTACAATCGATATTTTACAGACATTTCAAAACTACTTTTAGAGTACAAATCTTTTCAATTTCGAACAACACATAAGATCGAAATCAACTCTCTTCTACAACTGCACATTTTAGCTTCGATCGAACCTCGACTAACGACCAAAATTATAACAAAAAAGTCTCATCCGATGCTTAACAACCAACAATAACCACCGACGAAAGAACTTATCGGATTGAGTAATATCTTTGCCACTTCTTTGAAGTCTTAATTTTCTTGGAGTAGAAAGTTATGTATTTTAGAATTTTACTGAGGGTAAAATGGTAATAAAAGGGTGAGGGAGTGGGGGTAAAGAAAGATGAAAAAGGTAAAGCTGCAAAAGAGAGGGAGAGGGAGAGGGAGAGGGAGGGAGGGAGAGGGAGAGAGAGAGAGGACATATAGTGAGTAGTGGGAGATAATGATTATGTTGCACAAGTGGGGTTGGGAAAAGCTAAATTCCTTTTAATAATTTGTCTTCAAGTGAAGGAAGAGGAAGAGGAAGAGGAAGAGGAAGAGGGAAGTGTGTAAGTAAAAATAAGCAATAATAATAAGAACAATAAAGAGTGTGTATTGCAATGGGGAATGGGGAAAATGGGAAAATGGCAGTCCATTCCCAAACCCCATATGTGACAACAATAAAGTTACAAACTTTCAATTTCAATTCATCCACTCTCATCATTTCATTCTCAATCATCAATAGACCCTCACTCCATTCCAAACCCTTTAACACTTCCTTTTTCTTTTTCTTTTTATCTTTTAAAATCAAATTTCTTCCAAAATACACAAAAATCTTTTATATAAATAATAATTTAGTTCATTTATTGACGAGTCTAAGTCTTAAAAATTGAAAAATAACGTGAAAAATGTCATAATTAATTTTAGGTTATAAATCGTTCAGTTGAGTTGATGAATATATACCAATCAAGAAATAATTGAATTATGTTTGGTATAACGCCTTGCAACCTTGGTCCTGTCAAACTACATTGACATTGTCTCAGTTACATATTACATGTATCCGTATGGAGAAGGAGGCTATAAATAATCTCGCTCGATGACTACAAATGAGAAGAGTAAGTCGTTTCTAAAAAAGAGTCGTTGTCTTACTTCTATGTGTTTAATTGAAGTATATAGTCTATGTATTGATTTAGATATCAAAGTGTAGTTGGCTCAAAATACATATTGATGTACTTGAAATAAAAGATAAACCTAGGAAAAGTGGGACATCAGTCAAGGATGCTAGAGAACTAGATGATGACAAACGTGTGTGAGTTTCCCACTCCAATGAGCTTGTAGTGATTTAGTCATCGTATTTTTTAAAATTATAACAGTCACTACAAGAAAACGTGCATCGAGATAAATATGAAAGACATCGAAAAATGATTTTTTCATCCATAAATTCGAGTCGAAATCAAAGTCGAAAAAAACAAATCTTGAGAGAATCTCCCAACGCACAAAATATAGTGTAAGGAGATCCCTTGTCATATTCCGACGCTTTATTTTTTACGTCATAAAAAGAATGTCAGGTATCATGTAGTGTTACAAAAAAATATAACACATGTACATCTATACTTAGGAATGGTGAAATATTTTAACAATATACTCTAAATAAAGTATACAACTATACAATCATCTCAATATGTGACCATATAGTATGTTACAATGAGTTGTGTTGTGTATTATTTAGTCTAATTCTAGTTTTATAGAATAAGTTTGCTTTATTTGACTCCATTAACTTTCTTTGTGATTGCTCTTAAAAGAAAATCCATCAACTTCTTTTCCAACATCCACCTCCATTGACCTACTAACTATAGGTTACTTTCATATGTCAATGCTTCTTTTAATTCATACTAACTTTTTAAAAGTTTGGTTGTTAGTGTGAATAAATATTTGAGTCTTCCATTCTAATTTATTGTTTGAACGATTTAATATTAAATTCGTCTCATCGGATAGTTTAAGTTTGCAAGTCAATTGATGATTTAAGATGATATTAGAACAGATAATTCATAGAAGTTTTGTCAAACTTTATCGTTTTTGTTTTCTCTAAACTTAAATTCATTTTCACTTGCAAATGTATTCTCTCTATTTTCAACTCACTAAGAAGTGTTGAATAATAAAATATTAAATTTGTTTTTACCTATTAACTTAAACTTTTAATGAATCGAGAATTAAAGATAATATCAGAACAGATACTTAAAATCGATCTTCACTTACGAGACATTCTTCATGTTTCTAGTTCAGAGAAATGAGGGAACGTTAATAAATTAAGCTTTTGAATCAACTAATGATTTAAAATTATTTTTATCAATTAAGACACGTGTCTGATCGAATGTGGTATGTTTCAACGTATAACTCAAACATACACTAAGCAAATATATATTTTTTCAATAACTTAAATTTCTATAACTTATTTGAGATATAGCGATGAAAAGTATTAGGGTTCTTCGTAGGTGAGGTTAAATGGGCTGTGCTCTAGTTGTGCCTTGTGAGTGAAGAGATCACGTTAGACGATGAGCTATGCAGTTGAACTCAAGTGTCGAGAAAAAATAGAGCCCATGTTGTAGAGATCAAACTCTCGTCTCGAATAAATGGACGTGCGTGTGGGCTCGTGGGAGCCCACTTTTAGATCACCTTTTATATGTGTGTTCCCTAAGTTTCAACATATTTATTTAGTTTAATTTCAATT
The DNA here is from genome assembly GCA_025688845.1 of Cucumis hystrix. Taxonomy (NCBI): domain Eukaryota; kingdom Viridiplantae; phylum Streptophyta; class Magnoliopsida; order Cucurbitales; family Cucurbitaceae; genus Cucumis; species Cucumis hystrix. The sequence goes on from CM046893.1 coordinate 22,459,696, forward strand.
TTAAAATCTTACAATTCTATCGTTAAATTTTAAGTTTTGTTTCTGTTAGATACTAAATTTTAAGAATCATAATTTTATTTTTGAATTTTTACTAAATATTTATATTTCATATGTGAAAATATTCATTTTCCATAATATTGATTGATTAGTTCAAATTAAAGAATTTTAATTTAGTTAATTAACATGGAATATTTTTCATCGATATTAAATTTAGATGTGAAGGCTTACTTCGTAGTTGTCTTTAAATTAAGATTGAGTGAGTACGTATGAACTAAGGTTTAAAAGTGCAAATCATCAAATTTAGGGACAAATTTTGATAGTAAAATTGTAAATTTGAAACGTGTTGATTAGATTGAAATTAAACTCAAAACTTGAGTACTACTAATGTGTCATTTTTTGAAACCTATGAATCAAATAGAAGCTAGACTAAGATTTTAGGGACAGGTAAGATAAATTTCTCTTTTGTTTTTACGTTACGTGATATGAAAAAATTTAACAATTGACTTTGAGGTCAAACTATGAATTACTTGTTTATTTAAGATATGGTTATCGTGGTAGGGTTAATTTCTCTCTTAGAGGTGTGTGATGACATCTTGCTTCCAATATTATTTCAAGACCACTTCAAACCTTACCTCATTAGATAACTATTTAGTCCTTTAAAACTAGGCTATACAACCTCATTTTTAGTTGTTTATAAATTGGCTAAGAAATTAAAATGTATGGTTAGAAAAAACGGAAACCACGGTATGGAAGTCGTAAGAAAACAAACTCAATTTTTAAAAGGCACACGGTAACAATATGTGTACTATGGTTTATGTTTTGATAAGACTTTTGTTGTTCTGAAGGAATCATTTGAATATCTTATTCATCTTTATGGAACACACTTGATGAAGTTGGAGCAGTTGTCTTGGTTTTCTTACTAGAGTTGAACCTATCTAGTATTTTGATTACTTTTATGAAAATATAACTTTACTTACTAGATTATATGTGTTACTTCATTAGAATATAGCAATTCTGACGTTTCCTGGCCTCTTTCTTTAACAAAGTCAGATATGGCAGCAACATCAACAACTATTTTGTCAATTCGAGCAATTGAATCACTTAATAGTAAACTCAACTCATTTTCCCTATCAAAGTCTGCTAGCTTAAGAATCAATTCACACGAGACGCTTCATAGCTTATGTGGCCTCGAGGCAGATTCATCCCTTCATTTTGACTTAGAGTCGTCTTTCTTAGGGAAACAGAGCAGAGCTGCCCTATTGCGTCATCTTGCTCAATCAGCACAAAGAGTGAACTCGAATGCACACAAAAATCTTCAACATAACCTCAAGCCTCTTACAAAGTTGTTGTTCTTGGAGCTGCCGGAGGAATAGGTCAACCTCTGGCCCTTCTCATCAAGATGTCGATGTTAGTTGCTTCCTTGAACCTTTATGATATTGTAAATGTTAAGGGTGCTGTTGCTGATATTAGCCACTGTAACACTCCCTCAAAAGTTCAGGATTTCACTGGACCTTCTGAATTAGCCAATGCTTTAAAAGGTGTAGATGTTGTTGTCATACCTGCTGGGGTTTCAAGAAAGCCCGGTATGACTCGTGATGACCTTTTCAACATAAATGCTGACATAGTGAAAAGTTTGGTTGAGGCTGTTGCTGATAATTGTCCTAATGCTTTCATCCATATCATTAGCAACCCTGTGAACTCAACTGTTCCAATGCAGCAGAAGGACATGTATGATCCAAAGAAGCTTTTTGGTGTTACTACTTTGGATGTTGTTCTGGCAAACACTTTCGTTGTCGAAAAGAAGAACCTTAATCTGATTGACGTTGATGTCCCCGTTGTTGGGGGACATGCTGGAATAACAATTGTTACTTTGCTATCAAAGACACGCCCTTCAGTAAGTTTTACACATGAACAAATTCAAGAACTGACTGTTAGAATTCAAAATGCAGGAATCGAAGTTGTGGAAGCGAAGGCTGGGGCAGGATTTGCCCCTCTCAATGGCATATGCTGTAGCACAATTTGTTGAATCATCTTTTCGTGCTTTGGACGGAGACAGTGATGTTTAGAAGTGCACTTTTGTGCAATCTAATCTAACTGAGCTTCCCTTCTTTGCATCGAGGGTTAAGCTTAGGAGAAAAGGAATTGAAACCTTTGTAACGTATGATCTTCAAGGTTTATCTAAGTATGGGCAAAAGGCACTTGAAGCTCTAAAGCCAGAACTGAAGACAAGCATTGAGAAGGGCATTGCTTTGACACAGAAGCAAGCTGTAGCTGCTTAAAAACTGGCATTTCCAGAATATGCTTGGAGAGTAGATTGAATCCCAATAGTCGATTTGTGGCTTTTCTTTTTGTTTAGTAGTTTGTATGTTTTCATTTTACCTCGTAATTATCAAAATAATGCAATCGTTTCATTAGGAATTCTTAGTAATTGAAAATTTTGTAATAACATGGTTAGCTTAATCAATCAACTTTTCTCTTCGTTTATGATTTGGGTTGCTTGATTAGCTTTTACAGAAGCTTGTGAGCTCTATTTTTGCACTTACTAGTCAGCTCTCTTTTTGAACTCAACCATTATACTTACAAAAAATGTAAATTATGGTAAGCAATAAGCAAAAAAAAAAAAAAAAAAAAAAAACTATTATATAACTATCCCTAGCTACTGTAATGCTATTTCAAATTAAAAATCTTCTCGTAAACACTGTTTCAAAACACTTCTAATTTACTATCGTTTCAAACTCAAAAATCAAACTCAAATTTGCATTATTTATTAATTTGACTAAATATCAACAATCTTTTAGCCATTTTATGTTTCAGATAACCTGTTTTCAATTATTTGGCACATTATTTATGTCTTAAAAAAATATAATCTCTGTCAAATATCATAAGATCGATAATGTTTTTTAAAAGAGAAAAATATATAATGTGCGACACAAAATTTCCTTCAAAGAAAAAAAAGCAAATTAAACCTGTTCCATGCTTTCTTTTTGTAGTTTGTGATCCTAACTAAACTCAGGTTAAAGAGTTATGTTTATATTTGTATATTTTAATGGAGTTAATTGCAAATACAACGATTAGATACAAAATATTTGCATATGTAACACATACTATATTGCTAATATAAATACCACTTATAGATTTTGCTATAATTATACTTGTTTAAACATATGAATAATAATTAAGTATATAACAATATCTTTTAAAAATTGTAAATGTAGCCAAATATATTTGTAATAGATTTATATCGTTAATAGACTCTTATGCTTTATAAGCGATAAACATATGTGATTTAAAATAACTGCAGCAATTAGTTTAAAATGTTGTTACATATCTACGAATTTCTTAATTGTTATATTCATTTGTAATTAGTTGTATTTAAAAGGGATGACCAGAAAAATAGTAAAACAAGAGGTTTACTTTTGATAAAAGACAAATTTAAATTTAAATTGCTAAAATAGAAAAAGCGAAAGATATGGAAAAAACTACTACAACAATTTCTCAAATGCCCATGTCTAAGTGAAAAACTTGCATCCCAAATACAATTATTCAACAAACCACGACCGAACTCAAACTCTCAAAAAACAATGATTACATTTATTCCCTAATTTGTCTATATGAACACAATCAAATCAATTAACGTCTATCAATATCCTAATTTTCTAATTCATTTTGAACTAGGTTTATTTTTGGCACAACAAAAAATTGAGGTGTGGAACAATGATATTATAAATGCGAAAGAGTAGTTAA
>CM046893.1:22465936-22482984 GCA_025688845.1 Cucumis hystrix
TTCTTTAGTTCTCAAGCAGTCATGCTAAAAGATCTCAATCACATTAAATGATTTTTGACAGGATGTTGTTTTACCCTTCTTCCTGTAGGCCATGTTTGAAGGAATTCTTGTTGATATATCTTTTGCAACATTCTTCTTGAGCAAGTTAAAACAGAAGTAAGGTTTTTAAAGATTTACTGTCTTACTGTTTTGTATTTTGTGCTGATCCACTAATCGTAGTATTGATGGTCATGACAATGACTAGTTGCAAGTTCCTTGAATTTTTAGGGTTCTAAAAATCTTACATTTTATTCTGGGTGCACTGCCTACTAATGAGATTGTCAATTGCTAACTTCCAAATGTCGAATTTGGGATTTCCATGCTACATTCACTTTCTTGATCTGCAATTACAGAGCTACTCTATATTGGAATAAAGTCTCATCTGAACCGTACATTGCTTTTGTTAAGGCTTTAGCCACAATTTTTTTTTTTTTTTGGAAACGGAGACAAACTTCTTTATTAATAATAATAAGAGCTCAATGGACAAGAGAATTATACAATGAGCTAAATAAAGAAGTCCAAACAAGTGAAAAAAGAAGAATAATAATAGGGATCAGAAGGTGCACCCGGACATCTCAACTAGGTTGACACCTCCTTAGCACCAAAACATCATGTCCCATTAAAATAAGCCTATTGCAACAATGAGAACAAAATCCGACCTACTACAATAAGAGTAGGATCCAGCCAATACAACAAAACTAAAAAATCATTGTAAACTAGAAAAGAAAAAAGGCCAAAAAACAGGTGAGCCTTATTAGTAAAACTAAGATACTACATGAGAACTCAACCAAGCTGCTGCATTACATTGCACTGAATTGAAAATTTCTAGGCTTGATCTTTTCTTGTCTTGAAAAATCCGTTGATTACTTTCAAACCACAATTCCGCTAAAAGAGCTTTTAATAGATTTAACCAAATCAACCGAGGCTTATAAGGAAGAGGCGGACCCTCCAATAGCTGAAGCACTGAGGAGCTGAGGGAGACGTCGAATACCCAAGCAATATCAAAGATGGAGAAGAAACTATTCCAACAAACAGAGGAAAAGGGGCAAAGTAGGAAGAGATGAAGTAATGACTCATTAGCATTCATACAGAGAGGGCAAACGGAAGGCTGGAGGCATCTGCTTGGGGATTTCTTTTGAAGAATTTCTGCACAATTTAGGGACCCGAAAAGCATGATACACATCAAAATGTTCACTCGCCGAGGGCAGCTTGATTTCCCTAAGGCTTTGAAGAGTTTTTTATCCATTGGGGAGGCAGAATTTAAGTGGGCTGAGAGAGATTTAACAGAGAATCTACCTTGCTGTCCAATTGACCAAACCTTTGAGTCATCAAAATCAAACACTTTTTCTGGTGCAAGAAGAGCTAATAAGGAACCAAAGGCTACTATTTCCTCTTCTTTCAAGCTTCTTCTAAAGGAGAGGGACCAAGAGAGGGTAGAATGATCCCAATGATCAACAACTGAGCCTTGTGGTAATAAAGCAATTCTGAAAAGCGAAGGAAAAAGTTCCTTTAGAGTAGAGAGACTGACCCAGAAATCTGTCCAAAAACCAATTCTGCTGCCACTGCCAAGTTTAAGGTGAGCTAGATGCTCCACTAGCCTCCACATTCTAGAAATGTTAACCCAAGGGCTCCTTAGGCTATTTCCAGATTTTCCCAAAGTGAACCAATCAAACATATCTTTGCCATGGATACTGCAAATAATTTTCCTCCATAAAGCTGAATCTTCCTTAGAATATCTCCAGCCCCACTTAGCAAGCAAAGCTGAATTTTGGGTTTTAATGCCCCCTAGACCGAGACCTCCATCTTTTAAAGGAAGGGAAACCAAGCTCCATTTTACTAGATGATTGATCTTGCCACCTGCAAATCCTTCTCAAAAGAAGTTCCTCATGATTTTTTCCAATGAAGTTGACACATGAGCTGGAATAAGGAACAAGGACAGATAGTAAGTTGGGAGGCTGGCCAAGACAGCATTGCATAAAGTTTGCCTTCCTCCTCTAGAGATATTAAAGCGCTTCCATCTGTCTAATTTCTTATGAATTCTATCAATAACTGGCTGCCAAAAATCCCTTCGCCGAGGGTAGCCTCCTTGGGGAGACCTAAGTAGAGAATAGGTAATTTTTCTGCCTTGCAACCAAGCCGGGCTGCTGTTTGAAACAATTCATCATCATTTATATTTACACCACTAAGAGCTGATTTCTCCCAATTAATCTTCTGCCCCAAACACCATTCAAAAAGTCTAATGGCATCCTTCAACTTGAGAAGCATTTGATCATCATACTTGCAAAAAAGTAGGGTGCCATCAGCAAATTGGAGTAGGGGAAGATGGATTGAATCCTTACCCACAAGAAAACCCTCATATTGCCCATTATATTGAAGATTATTGATGATTGCTACTAAAACATCACTTACTAGAAGGAAAAGAAAGGGGAGAAAGGGGGTCCCCTTGGCGGATGCCTCTTGAAGCTATAATGCAGCCCCTTGGTTTCCCATTAATGAATATTGAGGATTTAGGGTTCTTTAAGCAACCCATCATCCAAGCAGTCCATTTGGCACTGAATTTTTTCTGGTGTAAAACCTTCTCAAGGAAGTTCCAATCTACTCGATCAAAGGCCTTTTCAAGGTCAAGCTTGAAGATCCAACCCTTTTTCTTTTTTGCCCTATAATCTTCTACAGCCTCATTAGCAATTAATATAGGGTCAAGTATTTGTCTTCCTTCTATAAAAGCACTTTGGTAAGGGCTGATGATTGAGTCCATTACAGATTTTAACCGTTCTGCTAGGACTTTAGCTACTACCTTATAAGATAGGGTCGTGAGACTGATTGGGCGAAAATCTTTCATTTCCAAGGCCAATTCTTTTTTCTGTACAAGGCAAATGAAATTTTCTTTGATACAAGCATTCAATCTACCATTGCTGTGAAAATCTTTCAACAAGGCTTCAAAAGTATCTTTGAAAATAGGCCAATGCTTGATGAGGAATTCCACGGTAAAACCGTCGGGCCCTGGGGCTTTGTTCCTGCCAAGAGCTTTTACTGCCAAAAATATTTCTTCTGTTGGAAACTGGGAAGTTAGTGCAGCATTCTGAGCTTGAGTGATACAAGGCCAATCCATGATGAGAGGGATGAATCTATTACCTGGGATTTTAGTATAAAGACTACCAAAGAAGCTCAACACTATCCTTTCTATATCACAAGAAGAAGCTGTCATCACCCCATTAGTATATTTCAATTCTGAAATTAAATTTTTCCTCTTCTTTGCATTCAGAAAACGGTGGAAAAACCCAGAATTTTCATCCCCAACCGATAGTCAATTAAGCTTGCTTTTCTGGATAAGGTTGCGCTCTTCAAGATGGTAAATACTGAGTAATTCTGCTTGTAATGCTGATCTGAATACACACTCGTCCTCATTTAGGCCTATTGAATCTGCTATAGCGTCACAAATTTCCAGCTCCGCAAGGAGAGATTTTTCTTTTTCTTTAAGCTTGGCTTGCGTAGTGGAATGCCAAATTTTAACAGCTACCTTTATCTTTCTCCATTGCTCATGTAGAATAAAACCAGCCCATCCATGGTGAGTGAAGTTGGATACTGTTTCTTCAATTAAAAGGTTGCACTCATTGGACAACAGCCAACTGTTGCAAAACCGAAAGGGAGAGGGACCCCAGATGATGGCACCAACTTCTAATAAAATGGGGAAATGGTCTGAGAAGATGCGGGTTTTGCGAGAGACCCGGGAGTTTTCAAGAAGGTCATCCCAATCTTTGTTTATAAAGAACCTATCAAGCAATGATCTGGAAGGGGAACTACCATCCCTTGACCAAGTGAACCTCCCATTTTGTAGGGGTAATTCCGTGAGATTAACTGCTGCAATGAATTTATTAAAATGATGCATGCTTCTTGTGTTTCTGTCGAAAGGGGATCTTTCATGAGCCCATCTTGTAATGTTAAAATCTCCACCTAAACACCATGCCTCAGCTGAGCATGATGTAAGGGCTAACAATTCTGGCCAAATCAATTTTCTTTCACTATATCCGCAGGGTCCATAAACATTAGTGATCCAGAAGATCCGATTACTTAGGGAGACACATTTTATTGACAAGGAAAATCTCCCTTTAATCACCTGTATAACAGAAATTATACTGCTGGCCCACATTGTTAAAATTCCTCTGGAGGCACCTAATGATTCCACGAATTCCCAGCCGATGTCTCTAGAGCTCCATATTGATTTTATAATGACAGAATTGATGGCTTCCATTTTTTATTCTTGTATCAAGACAACATCCGGATCATGATTTTTTATGAATTTCTTCAATGCTGCTCTTTTTGTGATGTCATTTAAACCCCTAGTGTTCCAAGAGATTATCTTCATTAGGCTGAATGAGAGGGGAGATGGCTTATCAATCTTTCATTAAACCAAGATGATGCCACAATCATTGACTAAGGGCAGCAGATCCATTGGCAATTCTGAGGGAACTTTAATTGGAACAACACTTGCTTCATCAAATAGGGAAGATAGGTCAGCCCCTTCAATTTCTTCATTATTCTTGAAATCGAAACCATTTGGAAACCCCAAGGACTCCTCACTACTGACACTAAATGGAGACTCCAAGGTTTTGGAGGTCGGCTTGTCAATGGCGGCACGACAAGGGGAGCCTCGCAACAAATTAACTTTAGAGTTAATATTGGGGAGTTTTGAGTATTTGAAGTGCTTGATAGGAGAGCATGAGTTTACTGACCTGGAAAGACAATTAGAAGTCTGAACTTTGGCGCTGCAAACCTCCAAAAGGTCAGGATTGTTTGCTGAAATAGAAGGCTTTAAGTTATGCTTCCGAGGGGGGGTCGAAGATGGAATTTTTATGTCACAGCCTCCATTCAATTCAGACTTCAATAAGGCAGTCCATAAATTATTAAAAGAAGTATGCTTCCGAGAATAGTGCTTCAGAATTTTCGGAGTTTGAACTAGGAGAGATTTGTCACCTTGTGAAGAGTTAGTCTTGTTGCAGAAACCATAAACTGAAGGAGAAGGAACAGAGGAGGCCAGATTAGAAAACTGCCGTTGGTTGGAGGGAAATTTTTTTTCTTTAATTACCTTTGAGGAAAATTCATAATTCTGCATGATATTAATTAAAGGAGATTTACCCTTTTTTCTCTCTCTACTTAGATTTACAGCTGCCAAATTCATTGAAATTTGATTACTAAGCGTGGGCCTCAGTTTCTTAATGATACAGTTGTGTTCATTAGGAGTTTCATTAATTAAAAGTGGAGACCTTCCAGGTTTCCCCCCAATGGAGTTGGCTGCCAACTGTGAATCGGAATCTTTCATCTTCTCTGGCGCCGGAGAGGTGGCCGGAAAATGTTGCAGAGATTGGAAAGGGTTTCTGCATTTTGGTAAGGTAGCAAAAACTGATATTGGCACATTTAACATCGGAGGGAAGAAGGATAAAGGTCACACCCTTCATCAAACAAAGCTTCTCTTACCCTTAGCCTATCAACGGAATTTCTAAAAATATCTTGCACATTGGGGGATTTTTTGGAAAATGAGGGCTTAGAAACTCAAAGTCTCCAAAATGTAGAAATATTTTTCCCCTCTTTTGATCTGAAATTTCAATGGTTGATGGAACAAAACCACATTGATTCTTCTTGACCTTAATGTGAGCTTCACTACAATTGGTAAAATTAAGGGTTTCAGTGACTATTTCTATGAGTCCTCCAAAATGGTCTCCAATTACTTCGAAAATACTTCTACACCAGAAATCAAAAGAAGATTCTTCACTTTAATCCAACCTCCATAGCCTTTCAACATCAGTGGCCTACTATGTTTCAAGCCATCCCATCTTTCGAATTTAAGGTGAAATTTACCCCATGCCTGCCATTTACCTACTGCACCAATTAATTCTCTAAGGGAGCCTTGATCAAGGCTGATAAGTGCATTGTCATCATAAAGGGGGTTTATAAAAATGTTGGTTTTGAATTTTGATTCCAGAAATTTGCGAATCCATATCCAATCATCATAAGCAAAAAGTTTTGAGATAATCCAAAGGTTATCAAAGTTTAGCTTAGCCACCTCATGGTTTTTAATTAACCATTGTTTTTTGATAGAAGAGCAATGGCAAACTGAACCCTGAGAAGGATCTTGAAGGATGGAATCCGAGCCTGGTTCCATTTTTCAATATTTAAGTACTGAATGGTTGGAGCTTTTGGATTTAACGGTAGCAGCATAACTTTGTTTCTCCATTGAAGGTTGGAAGAGGGAGCTTTAGTAGAAATGGTTGAGAACCAACGGGAGTAATCTACTATGTTTACATACTTATCCAGCATTCTACAGAAGGAGGACCAACCTTGCATATTGATTCCGGAGCATATTCTAAGGGTAGAATGACCTCCTGAGTAAGGCCAAATGTCACAGCTGAGGATCCATCCCGAGTTGGCTTGGAACTTGAAGATTTTCATTCGCCCTCTGTCAATTTCACCATCTTTCTTGAAGAAGCGGTCTACTGGATTATTGAGGAGAGTAGAAATAGTGTGCAAAGTCCATCGGAGTTGAGCTTCGGAGATTGAAATGGATTTTTTAGCTTTCACATCTTCAATAATAAAGTCTTCTTTCTCCTTCCAAATAGAGTAATGAGATTCATTAACTTTGTAGCTAGCAACTTCCATGTTGAGGGGCTGGTCGGAGAGGCTTGACTGAACCGGGGAGAATGGTGTAGGAGGAGGGAGGAAAGAGGAGAGAGGATTACCTTTTCCGTTTTGATGTGAGATTAAGATCCTTTGTCACAATTTTATTTATCAACTGTGGGGAAGGATTTGAGAACTTCCCAATCTCTCCACACTCCTCTAATGAGAGTCTATACCAAAATCATATGTCCAAAAAGATACCCATGTTATGATATATATATATATATTTATATATATATCATATGTCCTTTATTGTAATTGTACATAGTCTTTAGGGTTTAGTTTATTCTCTATATAAATATGTAACATTCCTTTGACTAAACAGAATAAGAAATATACTTCTCTGAATTCGAGATTACATGGTATCAGAGCCATTAGGGTTTCGAATGGCCATTAGCTTCCTCCTCCATTAGGTTTGAGTTTAGGTTACCTTCCGCTGACCTTTTGTCGACACCACCCATACCATAAGAAGCCCCACCTCCAGACGCCCAAGTTTGTCTTCGCCGATCGCCGGAAAACACCGCCCGTGGCCTTCAAGCGCAGCCGGAATTTCCTTAGTCTTCAACCACGCGCCGGCGCGTGAGAGCGCGTGAGACGTCCGATTTGTCCTCCGTCTTCTGGGCTTGTCTCGAACCATTGTTTCCGCTCAGTCTGTACCATTGGGTCTATCAAATAGCATTCGGGTTTGACGAAAACCGAAGGTTACGCTATTAGTTTTGGGTCCTTTTCCAATTTTGCAGCTGTTTGGATTGATTCTCTCTTTGTTTGTGTGGACTACAATCATTGTGACTTCAATATGGCCGACATAAAAAATTTGGTAGTCTCCAACGTTATTCCCTAAGCCTCTAAGATCACAGAACATAAGTTAAATGGATCTAATTATTACGATTGGCGTCGGACAATTTTATTTTATTTGAGAAGTACTGATATGGATGATCATATGACCGAAGATCCCCCAGATGATGCAAAGTAAAAGAAGGATTGGCTTCGTGATGATGCCCGTTTATATCTTCAGATCAAAAACTCAATTGAGAGTGAGATAATTGGATTGGTTTATCACTGTGAGTCGGTTAAAGAACTTCTGGAATTTTTAGAATTTCTATATTCAGGTAAAGAGCAAGTGCATAGAATGTTTGAAGTTTGTATGCAATTTTTTCGTGCGGAACAGAAAGCTGAGTCTGTCACCAGCTACTTTATGCGGCTTAAGAAGATCACCGCCGAGCTTGGCTTGTTGTTACCTTTTAGTCCTGATGTTAAAGTTCAACAAGCTCAACGAGAGAAGATGGCTGTCATGATTTTTTTGAATGGACTCTTACCTGAATTTGGAATGGCAAAGACACAGATTCTCTCTGACTCTAAGATTCCATCATTAGATGATGCCTTCACTCGCGTCCTTCGTATTGAAAGCTCTCCGACGGGTGTGTCTATTCCTTAACCCAATAGTGCTCTCTTTAGCAAGAATAATAATCCTCGGGCACCTCAGAGGAATAGTATTGATCATCGAAAACCAGATTCTGTAGAGATTGTTTGTAACTACTGTCGTAAGCCAGGCCATATGAAACGTGATTGTCGGAAATTGTTATATAAGAATAGTCAACGATCTCAACATGCTCAGATAGCCTCCACATGTGATATACCAGAGGCTTCTGTTACTATTTCGGCAGATGAGTTTGCTAAGTTTCAGAATTACCGAGATTCATTACAAGCGTCATCTTCCTCTACTCCGGTTGCATCCACTGTTGCCCCAGGTAATACAAAGTGTCTTCTTACATCATCTACCAAATGGGTCATAGACTCTGGTGCCACAGCTCATATGACAGGTAATTCTCACCTATTTTCTAGACCGTTGTCCCCTGCCCCTTTTCCATCTGTTACATTGGTCGATGGCTCCACATCTTCTGTTCTTGGCTCTGACACTATTCACCTTACCCCATCATTTTCTCTCTCTTCTGTGTTACATTTGCCTAACTTATCCTTTAATTTAATTTCTACTAGTCAACTTACTCATGACCTCAATTGTGTTGTCATGTTCTTTTCTGGTTATTGCTTGTTTCAGGATTGTGTGACGAAGAAGATTATTGGTAGAGGATATGAGTGGGAGGCCTTTATCTCTTTGATCATCAAGTATCGCAAGCTGTGGTGTGTCATGTCGTTCCCTCTCCTTTTGAAGTCCATTGTCGTTTAGGTCATCCATCTTTGTTCGTGTTGAAGAAACTTTATCCAGAATTTAGGTCTTTGTCCTCTTTAAATTGTGATTCGTGTCAATTTGCTAAATTTTATCGTCTTAGTTCGAGTCCTCGAGTCGATAAACGAGCAATTGCTCCATTTGAGTTAGTTCATTCTGATATTTGGGGTCCGTGTCCAGTTGTATCTCAAACAGGATTTCTTTATTTTGTTACTTTTGTTGACGATCATTCTCGTCTAACTTGGTTATATTTAATAAAAAATCGTTCTGAGTTATTATCTCACTTCTGTGCCTTTCATACTGAGATAAAAAACCAGTTTAATGTCTCTATCAAAACTTTCCGTACTGATAATGCGGGTGAATACTTTTCTCATTCTCTTGGCTCTTACTTGTGTGAACATGGCATTATTCATCAGTCTTCTTGTGCTGACACTCCATCTCAAAATGGTGTTGCAGAACGAAAAAATAGGCATTTACTTGAAATTGCCCGTGCTTTATCGTTTCAAATGCATGTTCCAAAAACCTTTTGGGCGGATGCTGTCTCTACAGCTTGTTTTTTGATTAATAGAATGCCTTCCTCTGTTCTTAATGGTGAGATTCCCTACCGTGTTCTTTTTCCTACCAAGAATTTGTTTCCTATTGCTCCTAAGATATTTGGTTGTGTCTGTTTTGTTCGCGACGTTTGTCCTCATCATACTAAGTTAGATCCCAAATCCTTGAAGTGTATCTTCTTGGGTTATTCACGTGTTCAAAAGGGTTATCGTTGTTATTGTCCTACCCTTAAAAGGTATCTGGTTTCGCCTGATGTTGCATTTTTTGAGGATACACCCTTTACTTCATCACCATCGAGTTCGTGTCAGGAGGAGGATGACAATTTTTTTATATATGAGGTTACCTCTCCCACACCATCCTTGTCTATTGATGTGCCTCCTTCCCGCCCGTTGATTTCTCAAGTCTACTCACGACGACCTCCACCATAACCTTCATACTCATGTCCTCCATCAATGCTTCCTTCATCATGTGATCCGGGGCCAAGTGATGATCTTCCCATTGCTCTTCGCAAAGGTAAACGCAAGTGTACTTACCCCGTTTCTTCCTTTATTTCCTATCACCAGTTATCTCCCTCCACATATGCTTTTATTACGTCTCTTGAGTCCACATCTATTCCTAACTCTGTTCATGAAGCTTTATCTGATCCTGGCTGGCAAAATGCAATGATTGAGGAGATGACTGCTTTAGATGATAATGGTACTTGGGATTTGGTATCTCGTCCTGCAGGAAAGAATGCCCTTGGTTGTAAATGGGTGTTTGTTGTCAAGATGAATCCTGATGGAACAGTGGCTCGATTGAAAGCTCGCCTTGTTGCCAAAGGTTATGCTCAAATCTATGGAACTGATTATTCAGATACATTCTCTCCAGTTGCCAAATTAACTTCCATTCGCCTATTTCTTTCCATGGCTGCTACCCATAAATGGCCTTTGCATCAACTTGACATTAAGAATGCTTTTCTTCACGGTGATCTTCAAGAGGAAGTTTATATGGAACAACCACCTGAGTTTGTTGCTCAGGGGGAGAGTGATAAAGTATGTTCGAAAATCTCTGTATGGTTTAAAACAGAGTCCTCGTGCGTGGTTTGGTAAGTTTAGTCAAGCTCTTGTATGCTTTGGTATGAAGAAGAGTACATCTGATCATTCGGTTTTCTATCGCCGATCTGATAAGGGTATAGTTCTACTAGTTGTATATGTTGATGATATTGTTATTACTGGAAATGATGCATTAGGTATTTCGTCTCTCAAAACTTTTCTTCAGGGTCAGTTTTATACGAAAGATTTGGGCCAATTGAAATATTTTTTGGGTATTGAAGTGATGAGAATCAAGAAAGGTATTTATTTGTCTCAACGAAAATATGTACTTGATTTGTTGTCTGAGACAGGAAAATTATGAGCCAAACCAAGTGGCACTCCGATGACGCCAAATCAGCAACTTGTTAAAGGAGAATTATGTAAAGATCCTGAGAGATATAGGAGATTAGTTGGGAAGTTGAACTACTTAACAGTGACTCGACCAGACATTGCTTATTCTGTAAGTGTTGTAAGTCAATTCATGTCTTCCCCTACAGTGGATCATTGGGCTGCAGTACAGCAGATTTTGTGTTATCTAAAAGCTGCTCCTGGACGTGGGATCTTATACAAAGATCATGGACATACGAGAGTTGAATGTTTTTCTAATGCTGATTGGGCGGGGTCTCGTGAGGATAGGAGATCAACTTCTGGATATTGTGTCTTTGTAGGTGGCAACTTAGTATCATGGAAGAGTAAGAAACAAAATGTTGTTTCTCGTTCGAGTGCTGAGTCAGAATATAGAGCTATGGCACAATCTGTGTGTGAAATAGTATGGATTCACCAACTATTATCTGAGATAGGCTTCAGTATTACCGTGCCAGCTAAATTATGGTGTGATAATCAAGCTGCACTTCATATTGCATCTAATCCAATATTTCATGAACGAACTAAACATATTGAGGTGGATTGTCACTTCATTCGTGAGAAAATCCAAGATGGGTTGGTGTCCACAGGATATGTGAAGACCGAAGAACAATTGGGAGATATTCTAACTAAAGCTTTAAATGGAGCAAGGATAAGCTATCTGTGCAACAAGCTGGGCATGATCGACATATTTGCTCCAGCTTGAGGGGGAGTGTTATGATATATATATATTTATATATATATCATATGTCCTTTATTGTAATTGTACAGTCTCTAGGGTTTAGTTTATTCTCTATATAAATATGTAACATTCATTTGACTAAACAGAATAAGAAATATACTTCTCTGAATTCGAGATTACAACCCATACCCTCCCACTCAAGACACTTAAGTAATTGCTCAGAGAAATAACAAAATACTTGGCCCCACTCTAACAAACACATTCCTAAGGGCCCACACAAATGGAAAAATACCAACTAACTCTCAATCATTCTTTCTTCTTCCTATTCTTGTCTCTACCGGAATACACCTTTACTATGGGAGGTCTATCATTACCCTCCCCCCAAAGAGCCACCTTGCCCTCAAGGTGGAATTGAGGAAACTGTTCTTGAATAAGAGCGGCTTGTTCCCACGTTGCACTTTCAAGTGTACCCTCGCTCCAACGGATCAAAACTTCTAAGTTGTCCTCCTTTTCTATTGTTTTGCGAACTCCCAATACTTCCACCGGAGACACTTGCATAGACAAATCAGCCGCCAAATCTTTTGGAATTGGGAATAATGGCCTGTCAAACCCACTACCTTGCAAAGAACAGAAACATGAAAGACCGGGTGTATAAGTGATTCCTTGGGAAGGGCCAAATGGTATGCAACCGGACCAATTCGTGCCACGATCATAAATGGACCAATGAATCTTGGGGCCAATTTGGGGTGCTTAAAACGGCTGAGAGAGGACTGTCGGTAAGGGCGTAACTTCACATAAACCCAATCATGAACCTCAAACTGCACCTCCTGTCTTTTAGCATTAGCATATTTGACCATTCGCTGCTGTGCTTTCAGTAAATTGGCCTTCAAAACGCCCAGAATTTCATCTCTTTCTTTCATCAAATGGTCTACTTCATTCACCCGGCTCGAGCCCTTCACATACGGTAATATAGAGGGGGGTGGTCGCCCATAGAGGGCCTCGAAGGGGGTCATCAATGTGGCTGTATGGACTGTTGTATTATAACTCAATTCAGCCCAAGCTAGCCATTTAGCCCACTGTTTAGGTGTGTTCATAGCAAAACACCGTAGATACGTCTCCACCCCTCGATTGACAACTTCCGTTTGACCATCCGTTTGGGGGTGGTAAGTGGTGCTTCGTCTCAACTGAGTTTCCAACAACCTCCACAACTCTTCCCAGAATAGACTTGTGAAAATACGATCACGATCCGACACTATACTTCGGGGGCATCCATGCAAACGAATAATCTCTCGCATAAAAACAGCAGCAACCACTTTTGCACCAAATGGATGTTTCAAGGGAATGAAATGTGCATACTTGGAATGACGATCCACAACTACCAATATAACATCATAACCCTCGGATTTGGGGAGGCCCTCAATAAAATCCATACTAATATCTTCCCACACACGGTCCGGAATGGGTAATGCTTGAAGGAAACCAGCCGGAAAGACAAGTATTTGGCTTGCTGACACACGGAACATTCAGCAACATAGGTGCGGATATGGGCTTTCATACCTCGCCAATAGACGTCCCTTGCTAGCCTTTGATATGTTTTCAATGCACCATGATGTCCCCCTATTGGGGCTGTTATGGAATTCAGCTAATAATAAAGGAGGAATAGTAGGTGAATCCTCCGGAAGAACCAAACGACCGTGATAGCATAGGACATCTCCTTGTAGCGAATATCCCTTGGAGCTGGCTGTCCATTTATCAAGGATAATCGAATATTGTTAAGAGATTCATTTCCAGCCACTTGATCGATGAAAACCAAAGGGTTTAGCCCGCCCACAATACTTATGAGGCCCAATTCAAATATCGGTGCGGTGGTAATCTCGATAAGGCATCGACCGCTTTGTTTTCCAATCCTTTCTTGTACTCAATCACAAAATCATACCCCAATAGTTTAGCGATCCATCTCTGATATTCTCCCCCGATAGCCCGTTGTTCAAGAAGAAACTTCAAACTTTTCTGATCTGTACGCACCACAAAAGGCTTACCCAATAGATATGGTCGCCATTTTTGAACAGCCAGCACTATTGCCATAAGCTCCGGTTCATAAACAGCCTTAAACCTATGAAAAAGGCCACTGGTCGTTGATTTTGCATTAGGACAGCCCCAATACCCACACCCGAAGCATCAGTTTCCAGCACAAAACTTTGTGAAAAATCAGGAATACCTAGCACCGGGACAGACATCATTGCTGACTTTAACTGCTGAAATGCGTTCTCGGCCGTCTCATTCCACTTAAAGTTACCTTTTTTTAACAATTATGTCAAGGGCAGCGCAATAGAACCGTAGTTTGCAACGAATTTCCGATAATACCCCGTTAGCCCCAAAAACCCACGTAGCTCCTTCACGTTCTTGGGTGCTGGCCATTTAACCATCGCTTCTATTTTTGTTGGATCCGCTGCCACCCCCTCTGAAGAGATAACATGGCCCAAGTATTCAATTTTGTCAACCGCAAATTGGCATTTTTTTAAAGTTGGCTACCAGTTGATGAGCTACTAGAGTTTCCAAAACCATTGCCAATTGGTGCAAATGCTCATCCAAGGACTTGCTGTAAATTAAGATGTCATCAAAGAAAACCAAAACAAACATGCGTAAATATGGGCGAAGAACATCATTCATGACTGATTGGAATGTTGCCGGAGCATTCTTCAACCCAAACGGCATCACAAGGAATTCACAGTGCCCCTCGTGGGTTCGAAACGCTGTTTTATGAACATCGGCCGCCCGCACCTGAATTTGATGATAACCTGACTTTAAATCAATTTAGGAGAATATGGTTGCCCCAAATAATTCGTCTAACAGTTCATCAACAACAGGAATCGGATACTTATCTGGTATAGTGGCAAAATTCAGTGCTCGGTAATCAACGCAAAATCGCCAGCTACCATCCTTTTTCTTAACAAGGAGCACCGGGCTTGAAAAGGCACTTTTGCTTAGCTGAATTATTCCGGCTAGCAGCATTTCCTTAACTAGTTTCTCTATCTCATCTTTCTGAAATTGAGGATAACGATACGGGCGCACGTTCACTTGAGCATGATCGCGAGGTGGGGGTAATTGATTGCTTGGTTCAAACACAACGCTAAAGGACTGAAGAACTTTTTGAATTTCTGGTTGTAGTTTACTCAAGTAGTCTGCTATGAGTTCCCTTGCTTCGCCCACTCCCCACTGTTCAACTGTACTTAATTCGATTAACACGCCTTGATCTTCCTTCTCAAAGGTTTTCTTCATCAATTTCAGTGACACTTGGGATCTTACTAAACTTCTATCCCCTTGAAGAATTACCACCCATTCCCCCAGTGAGAATTCCATCTCCGACAACTTGTAATCAAAAATTACTTTCCCTAACGTTTCCAACCAAGTAACTCCTAATATAACGTCAGCACTCTCGAGTGGTAGAGGGAGAAAATCGTGAGTGATTGATAAATTGGCAATTGTCAGGTTTACATCCTTACACACACCGGTTGCTCGGACTACGCCTCCGGTTCCCAGAACAACCCCATATGCATCCATGGTTTCTACTGAAATTTTTAGCTCTTTGACTACCTCTTCTGCAATAAAATTGTGCGTGGCTCCCCCATCGATCAGCACCACAACCTCACGTCCCCTTATTTCTTCTTTAATTTTTATGGTTTTCGGCGAATTGAAACCTACCAATGAATTTAGCGACAGATTCGCTATTCTGTATTGACTTCCTCATTCCCGTTGGTTTCGATTTCTTCCCCCACTTGATCGGTTTCGTCACTTAAGTCTTCCCCTTCTTGGACAGCAATGATGTTTAATTCACGTCTTTTGCAGCGGTGCCCTGGACTGAACTTCTCGTCACATCTAAAACACAAACCATTTTCCTTCTTAATCCGCACTTCGTTGTCAGTCATTCGGCGGTATGGTTGAGACATCATACTCTTCGCGCCCAATTCCTGCGGTGAAGTAATCGTCGTGGACGAATACGACGAATTTCGGCTAGGGTTAATCGTAATCGTTCGTGATGTAGCGACCCGATCTGAGGCCTTTGACCCAGTTTAACTTCCCGACCCGCTTGGCCCACTATTCGACATTTTAATTGATAAATTAGGGTTTCCACTTGCCCCATGAATTCTCTTCAATTGAACCACTTGATCATCTTCAATTATTTGGGCCATTGACATTTTAGCCTCTAGGCCCACTGGATTCAATTTTCGGATCTCACTTTGGATCTCTTCCTTCAGCCCACACACAAACTTACTTTCTAGGGCTGCATCACTCATATCTTTAACGCCGGCCGAAAATTGTTCAAATCGTCGCCGGTAATCCCTCACGGTGGTCTCCTGCTGTAATTTCATCAACCTTGCGTGTTTATCTCCCTGGTCGGACGCTTTGAATCTCGCCCACAGAAGCTGTCGAAATTCTGTCCAGCTGTCGATTTTCTTTCTATCCTCCTTCCATTGATACCAGTCCAAAGCTTCCCCCTCCAAGCACAGGACCGCCGCATCCAACTTATCTCTCTCCGTCAATCTATTCACCACAAAATAGCGCTCCACATGATGTAGCCATCCATCCATGGTCTCTTCTTCCTCCCCTTTAAATATCGGCAACTCCAGTTTTCGTAGCCTCATGTACGGATATTTGGTGCACATGGTGTACTCCAACTCCCTCATCCACCACCAGGTTAGTTTTTTGTTCACTTTTTTCTTCCTGAACTTGTTCCTCATTCATTATTCCCTTTCCCTTGTCCGTAATCGTTCTTTCACTGGATGTGGATTCTTTTGAAGCACTTCCCATCACTCCCATCCCGTGTATTAACAATTTCATATCCTCACTCAATTTTGACAGATTATCCTCAATCTTTTGTTCAGCCATTGTCCTTCGAACTTCTGCTTCTGCAAATTGTTTCTCCATCTTCCTTTCAAATGCTAATTGTTGTTCTTCTGCTTGTAAAAATTTTGCTTCTACTCTACTTTCCATTTCAGTCATCCCTGTGGTTACTCCCTCTAAACCTTCTTCCAGTTCAATTACCCTAGCTTCCGTCTTACCAACCATACCAGGAAAGTTGGCTCTGATACCAAAATTGTTAAGGCTTTAGCCACAATTTTATTTATCAACTGTGGGGAAGGATTTGAGAGCTCCCCAATCTCTCCACACTCCTCTAATGAGAGTCTATACCAAAATCATATGTCCAAAAAGATACCCATACCCTACCACTCAAGACACTTAAGTAATTGCTCAGAGAAATAACAAAATACTTGGCCCCACTCTAACAAACACATTCCTAAGGGCCCACACAAAAGGAAAAATACCAACTAACTCTCAATCATTCTTTCTTCTTCCTATTCTTGTCTCTACGGGAATACACCTTTACTATGGGAGGTCTATCAGCTTTCTATATAATTTATGAGAGTTTAACATTGCATGGTTGCATGGTATAAAGATGGAATAATATTTAACCCAACATTGAATATTT
>CM046893.1:22483084-22503349 GCA_025688845.1 Cucumis hystrix
GTTTTGGCAAATTTAGTAACTAGAGCCAACTTAATCTGTTGTTCAAAATGTGTTTAATGGTATATTATAAAATCATAAAAATAGTCACCGAACTTAATGTTTTTAATTTTGTATAATTATTATTTAACAATATTATATAGATTATAATATATTCAAATATACATATTTTAATTAAACAAAAATGAATTTAGTTCATAGTTCAGTATGTAATACTATATTAATGAAAGTTTTCTCTTTTAATGCAATATTGCATTATAAAACTTCACATTAATAATATAGATATACTAAAAACATAAAATTATTGTTACAAAATTTAAAACAGTTTAAAAAAAAAAATTGCTAAATGCATTTTTATTGAATCTAATCGACTTGGTGAATCAAAACATATAAAACAAAATGAGGATGTCAAGCCCAAAGAATGATGAATTCATCTTTAACCTGCCTTTTCATTTTATTTCTTCAATGACATGCATCAATTACATTTGCTTATTCGATATGCTCATTTAACCGATCTTTCAAATTGTTTCTCAGTGTTTGATGTTGACATTGGAGATGGTGAGCCTATTCGCAAACTGCCTTACAATTTAGCAGGTGACTTTTTTTACTGCATTTTCCATTTATTTTGAGTAATTTATTCTTCTGTCACAATATTTTTTTCTTTTTTGAAACGAAAACAAGACTATTCATTGATATAATGAAAGAGACTCCAAGTACATGGGAGGAAACAAAATAAAAACTACAAACTCGCCAATACAAGGCTAGAATCAAATTCCATCATAAAGACAAACTCTGAAGAAAAAATAACATTCCAATTTAACACATATCCCAAGATGAACACACATTCTGAATGGCTTTAACTCTAATAGACCCGAAATAAAAGAAGAAACACCTCCACCAGGACATCTCACAAAGATTGAACTTGAAATTATGAAGAACCAACTTAGAAAATTCCCAAACCAAAAGAAGAAATCAGCTGCTTCCAACAAACCGACTGCTGTCCCAATACTTAATATTGTTCAAGTTGAATTCTTATATAATGGAATTGGAAGGCTTTGAAATTGAATAAGGGTTATGAGTTTAATAAAAGGCTCAGTCCCTCAATCCATGGTGATCATCTACTTAGAATTTGATATCCTACGAGTTTTCTTGCACCTAAATGTTATTAAGTCAAGCGGGTTGTCTTGTGAGATAAGTTTAATGTCTTGTGAGATAAGTTTAAGGTGCGTGTAAGCTGGCTCTGACACTCATAGATATAAAAAACTAATAATAATAATAATAAAAATGAAATGAAATGGGAAGGCTTTCAAATTCATGGTTGGGTGCTTGTCCCCCAAAATGCACTTCTAAAGGTATCTGTAAGTGGAGAGGAGGGGACTATATTGTGTTCTTCAAAGTTTATCTGATTCTCTTATCACAACCTTTAGCAGGGAGGAAGCTGATGCCATGAGTTAGTTTAATAGTTTTGGTTAAATTCTTTTTCTTTTTCTTTTTCTCTCCCTTTGGGAGTTTGTATCCTTTAACATTTGCTGTTCATTATATCAAGTTGTTTCTTATTTCAATAAATAAAGCGCCAGTCTCTTGTATTTTGGTAAGAGTCACAAGTAATCCTTTGGATTATATTTCTGGAAAAATTCTTTCATCCGTCATATAGGCTTCACCATTTTTCTTTATTTAGATTAGCAGCCAATTTTCCTTTATGCAACTCCCTTAATAAATATTCCTGCACTGATGCACTAGGAATGTATATTCCTGCACAAGTGCCTTTTTTCTATATCGTAGTCTTGCATCGTTGAACTCATTACCCAACCAGCCTAAATTTGATAGAAAAAATGTTGGAGGCATCAACCTCAATCCTTCAGACAAGAAAAGATTGCTTCAACATATAGCATCTTTACATGATTTCTTGTCCTCTAAAAAAAGCAAATACAAATACAAGACATGGATGAGGGATATGACAGAACGCAACATGGATAGTGACATGATATTTTTGAAAAATGTTAGACACGAACATGACAAAAACAAGTTTATTAATATACACACACATATATATATATATACAATGTTATAGAAGAAGGAAAGTAAATGCTAGAAAGTGAGTTCGATGCATTTTACTCAAAATTTATTGAAAGCGAAGTGTTCAAAATATGTATCTAATAAATGTCAGATCTATATTTACTTTGTAGAACTGGTGTTTAACACATCCTTTGTTTGACTGCTAAACAAATGACAGAGTGGCTAACACGTGTCGAACATGGACTCTGGCCAACTAAAGTGTGTACTTCTTAACTAGTCCCTATTCGATGCTTAATTATGAAATTATATTTTCCAATTAAAATTATAGCATTAGTCTCTTTACATTTACTCAGTGAGAAGTCTCCTTTCCTGTTAATGAAAAAATTGTATTCCAAATAAATGGCATATTGTAATCAATTATTTGACAATTATTTTTAGAAAGTTTAAGAATTCTTCTGACTGATGATGAAAAGAGGACGACTTCTTATTTATTATTAAGTTGTGTTCACACTGCTCAAAGCCCTAACCCATGTATATGATTGTTGTTCGGTAGTGACATTTGTTTGTAGCTTCTCTGAACTTTTCACTGAGAAATTCTATAGGACACCTTCTAATGACTTAAATTCCCATCAAAATTGTGGAAGTATATATGACTTAATTAAACAATAATGCATCATTGCGTACTCTGGTGGGATGGTGTCATTGTCACACCCCCTCCCAAAGCTCCTTATTTCTTGAACAGCATCTAGCTCCGAAAGAGGGTGCGAGGGTTGGCAAGGATTGCCATACCTTGGCAAAATTCACCAACCGACTAACCTTTCTAACTTAACTAGCAGTTACAACATGAATGCATGCTCAAAAGGAACAGCGATACAAGCTACATTCTTTTACTAATAACTTAGACCACTAGTTACAACTATTGTGATACATCTGCAGAAGCTTTAAATATGACAGTGACCTTTTTACTAAACTAACTTATAACATTGGAACTTTAACAATAAACATAGACATGCTCATCCTGAACTTTTCTTACAAAGTCAAAACTAACTTTCAAAATGACTTTAACAATTTCTAGTAACTGGTCGGCTCTGCAGCCGTACGCTCAACATTAGGGAATGCATAATTCATACCTGAAAAGTGAGAAATGATTTGAAAGGATAAGTCGAAAGACTTAGTGAGTGACGATTTTTATAAAATATGCTTTCTAAAACAGTTAAGCATAAATCCTTGGCTTATAGAAACATTCAAGCTGTTGGAAATCATTTGAAACACATGATACTCGAACTTCATTCTTGATTATAAATTCACAACCCGTTCTTAGCATGAAGTCTAGGTAATACTAACACCTCATCGTCAAAAGACGGCTTAGGCATCGAAACACCTCTTCGACAAAAGACGGACAAAAGATACAGGTATCCTTCTCCTCAATGGGCTCAACAAAGTACACCTTTCCTGATGAATTCAGCATAGGCTCGTCAACTTTCCCATTAGTAGTAGAGTTAACCAAATGTGCACGTAGAACCGTAGAGAGTACATAGAACATACGGGTTGCTGGTTGCATTGCATAGAACATCTGCATGCCCGAACATCCAAAATTTGCTCAAAATTTCCCAAAACACCAAACATCCCAAAAATTGTGTCATGACACTGCTGGCTGCATGGCATGGGTGCAGGCAGCATGCGCGCGCATAATGATGTAATAAGATAGTTAAACAGTTAGTTTGTTATTTCCTGCTATTAGTTGTCAAGATAGTTAGTCTGTTATATCTTGTTTTTTAGTTGAAACTAATTAGCTGTTAAAACTGATTCGTTATACCTACCTAAACTGATTGTAACTACCAATAACAATTCATCAATAAATAGCCTTTCTCCAGCTGAGAAATGGCAGAGAATTCATTTGAGAAAAAATTACTTCTACTTGAATTACACCAAGTGTAACAGAGCAGCTCCGATCCTCGGACGGATGGCTGGCCGGAGAGGAAGGATCTCTGTCGTGAGGAATAACTGCGAGTAAGAAGAGGTGGAAGAGACCGCCACCCTCTCGCCAAGGACAACCACAGTACGCTTGCTGGCCGTTGAAGACTCCTTGGGAGATTTGCACGACAAGATGAATAGAGTAATGAACAACTTGGACACCCTCACCCGAAGAATAGACGGGCTGCCGGCACCGGCGAGAATAGAAGACTAAGATCGAAATGGAGGAAATAGAGGAGGACGACGGGCACGAAGGAATTTTAGACACCTGCCCAATCAAAGAAACGATCAAAGGAGGAGACAAGCGGATGCCCCACCGCGATACGCCGACGATGATGATGAAGAAGACTATGACGATTGGCAAAACACGCAAGACCGCGAATCCTCAAGTGGAGACGAGCAAGGGAATATCTGGAATGACCACGAAGAATATCGAATGCCCCAAGACTTCAGAGGACAGGAGGCACGACGAGAAGCTCATCATGACTACAAGATGAAAATTGACTTGCCAACGTACAATGGTAAGCACGATATTGAGTCTTTTCTGGACTGGATTAAAAGCACAGAGAACTTCTTCAACTATATGGATACACCCGATAGGAAAAAGGTACACTTGGTGGCATTGAAGTTGAGGGGAGGAGCCTCGGCTTGGTAGGACCAACTAGAGATAAACTGGCAGAAGTTTGGCAAACCACCTATCCAATCGTGGGAGAAGATGAAGAAACTCTTGAAGGCACGCTTTCTGCCTCCGAATTACAAACAGACATTGTATAACCAATATCAGAATTGCCACCAAGGGAGCCGAACTATGGCAGAATATATTAAGAATTCCACAGGTTGAGTGCAAGAACCAATCTGAGTGAGAACAAACAGAATCAAATTGCAAGGTTCATTGGCGAATTACGATTCAATATCAAGGAAAAGGTGAAGCTGCAGACCTTTCGTTTCTTGTCTAAAGCCATTTCCCTCGCAGAAACAGTAGAGGAAATGATGATTGCACGCCTGAAGAGTTCCAATAGGAGGGGCACATGAGAAACAAATACCTCCAAGAAGCAACCGTACAGCAGGAAGACGGATGAACAACCAGCAACATCAGTGGCTGAGAAGGGTAAAGACATTGATACCCAAGAGACAAGCAAGAAGAGAGAAGGAGCAGTCAAGGGAAAGAACCTAAACAATTACACTTGCCCATCCTTAGGGAAGTGTTTCTGATGTGGTGAGCCCGGCCACTTATCCAACAACTGCCCTCAAAGAAAAACAATAGCACTAGCTGAAGA
This sequence comes from Cucumis hystrix, assembly GCA_025688845.1. NCBI lineage: Eukaryota > Viridiplantae > Streptophyta > Magnoliopsida > Cucurbitales > Cucurbitaceae > Cucumis > Cucumis hystrix. The sequence continues at coordinate 22,488,349 of CM046893.1, forward strand.
TGAAGGCAGTGGCATGAGCGAAGAAGGCAAAGAAGAAGAAGAAGAAACAGAGCTAATTGAGGCAGATGATGGGGACCGGATCTCTTGCGTTATTCAGAGGGTCCTCATTGCCCCTAAAGAAGAGACGACCCCCCAGTGCCACAGCTTATTCAAGACAAGATGCACTATCAATGCCAAGGTATGTAATGTCATAATTGGCAGTGGAAGCAGTGAGAACTTTGTCGCAAGAAAAATCGTGGTCGTCCTTAGCTTGAAGACAGACCCCCACCCTGACCCTTATAAGATTGGATGGGTGAAGAAGGGAGGAGAAGCCACAATTAATGAGATTTGTACAGTGCCACTTTTCATTTGAAGCAGCTACAAAAATCAGATTGTGTGTGACGTGATTAAGATGGATGTGTGCCATTTACTACTAGGCAGACCTTGGCAACATGACACTCGAACCCTACACAGGGGGAGAGAAAACACCTACAAGTTCCAATGGATGGGAAAGAAAGTAGTCCTACTCCCATTAACAAAGAAAAACACAGAAGGAATAAGGCAGAAGAAAAAAGGGCAGTTCTTCATCACAGTAAGTGGGAAGAAAATATTGAGAGAAAAGGAACAAGACCTATTGGAGCTTGTAGTCACTAATAAGTCCAAGGAAGAGGAAGATGAGGTCACTGATCCAAAACTAAAGGAGTTACTCACGGAATTTCCTCATCTAAAGAGAGAACCACAGGGACTGCCACCAACCCGTGACATTCAACACCAGATTGATCTCATCCCTGGGCCTTCACTACCCAACTTACCCCACTACAGAATGAGTCTAGAAGAGTATAAATCTTACATGACCACATTGAAGACTTGTAAAGAAGGGTCACATCAAGCCTAGCCTAAGCCCATGTGCTGTGCCCGCACTACTTACACCAATGAAAGATGGAAGTTGGAGGATGTGTGTAGACAGCAGGGCTATCAACCGGATCACTGTGAAATACCGGTTTCCTATCCCTCAAATTGGGGACCTATTGGATCAACTAGGCAAGGCCACTATCTTCTAAAAAATTGACCTAAAGAGCGGATACCATCAAATACGCATCAGACCAAGAGATGAATGGAAGACAGCCTTCAAAACTAATGAAGGCTTATTCGAGTGGATGGTCATGCCCTTTGGCCTATCAAATGCCTCTAGTACCTTCATGAGATTAATGAACCAAGTACTTCTCCCCTTCCTTAACAAATTTAGTTGTCTATTTCAATGACATACTTGTATATAGTACCAACTATGATGAGCACATACTGCACTTAAGAAAGTTATTCCAAGCCCTAACAGAGGCAGAACTATACATCAACCCAAAGAAGTGCATGTTCTTTAGAAGGGAGATTGCCTTTCTTGGCTTTATAATCAAACAAGGGAGCATAATGTCACGTGGTTAGGGTTTTCAACTAACCAACCGTGCAGCACTTGGCTTGACTATGTCGTCCTCGTAGCCAAGTAAGCCTTTAGAGAAGTTAGTGCACCAAGCATTATGAATAAACAACAAGAGGTTTGGTAGCGGAAGATGTTTAGTGCAACAAAGGCACCTAGAAAACTCAAAGGATTAGGCAAGAGAGTGATGGAGAGAATGTAGACAAGGTGTTTGATAAAATGTCTACAAGAACTCTTTATTAAAGATTTTGAGGATTTGGAGTAATTTTGAGGAGTTAGTACAAATGAACCCATTTGGGGTATTTATAGATGTTATACAACCGACATACTAGCTTAAAATCGCCTTACAAGGTCAGCAAAATTATTCTAGAAGAGTCCCGAGCGTGCAGGACACTGTGTGGGCGTCACTGGGCGTGTCTGGGAGATTCTAGAGCCTTCTGGCGGCATCTGGCGTGCGGGGGCCTTCTAGAGCCTTCCGTGAGTGCGCGTGTTCGTCTTCGCGCGCGCCTCACGATTCTTCTGGAAGCTTCTCGGCGCTTCTGGGAGTGGGACGTGCGGATGCAGGGACGCGCGTGCATGGTGCCGCGTGTCACAATTGTAGCGTTTCAACCTCGAGACTAACGATTGTGCGGTACTTGTTCTAACTCGATGAACAAGTCAGCCGATCAAAATCCGAAAGTTTTGGATAACCTCGACGTATCGTAACTTTCCTTGGCGTTCTTGGGAAATTTGTTTATAAAACGCTGGAAGGAAAGAAATACATTGAAATAGACGTTACAATCAGCACTAAAGACTGTCAGTTGCAAGGAAAAAGGGTTACTTGCAAAGAGTACAACCAATGCTTGGGCGGGGATTTAACTGGTATGCCTCCCCTATAGTACATTTTGAACATTTTCAGCTCTAGTAGGCTTGCATATGAAAATGTCGAAACCTCACACCGAAGCTTTATGACTTAAAAAGAAAGGCAACTACCTAAACTAGATTTGCAACATAAAGATAAGATAAACTTGGGGTATTCGGAACATATAATCATAGGTAAACACACCTTGGAAAAATATGATCGTGACACACTCCCCCACTTAAACAATTGACGTCCCCGTCGACTGGCAAAGCTGGAATCCTTCGTTCTTCTGTCTCCACGGTCACTGGTACGTCTTCTACTTCTTTCTTCCACAGGGAGGTTCTTACACTTCGCCTTGAACTTGTGTATCCTCCTCGTGGGTCTTCTATTTTTCCTCACTTCCTTAGCGAGGACTTCTTCTGCTTCTGTTAGTCCCTCGTGTCTTCTCACGAGGTGGTGATCTTGGTGTCTTCAAAACCGAGTCAGTTCAGGTCGTTGTTTGACAATGACTTGGTCTCCCACACACAAATCAAAGGGGCGATGCTTCTTAGCTGCCCACTTTTCCAGCCGCTTCGAGGCTTCCTCTCGATCGGCCCGAACGATGTCTGACTTCTGCTTCACCTCTTGGTACTGTTGCGAGCCTAAGGATTCTTATCAACATATGAGGGATCAACAGAGCGTGACTGTACAGAATGTTTGCCACAATTAACACAAAATTGGGTTAGCTTCCACAACTGAACCCCATTCTTTTGTTCCGTCTGACTGGTCTCAGCCAAACTCACATCAACTTCAGTGACAGAGTTTTTCTGCAAGGATTCCCTTGACGTGTCCCGCATTGGGCCATCAACTTGACGTGTTTGTATATGAGTCACCATGCACGGAATCACATGATCCTTTTGTTGGAACTCTACCCTCCAACAAGATTGCTTAAGATATATAATCACTGTATTGATATAGTAAAGGATACAAGATAGAAATCGAATTACCAAAGAGCAATTCGACGAGACAAACAGAAATTAAACTCTCACCCTGTAATTCTCTCTTTCAAGAATTTCCAGAAATGCCTTCCACTACAAAATAACTACTCATTCTCCCCCCTATTTTCCTATTTTCTTTTTGCTCCTAAAATAACTAACTCACTCTCCCCCTACTTTTCTATTTTCTTTTTCCTCCTACTATACTGATGGATTATTGGTGGTCTAACACCTTTCTCTGACTAAGGGCACCAGCTGCCTGATTACTCATTCCTGTCTTGGTTTTCGACTCAAAGTCAAGTTCGAGCTGGTCCCTCTGCCTCTTTGCTTGACTCAAAGTCCATTTCAGCTGAGTATCAAAGCGGTTGGTCACAATGTTGTTCGTCTCTCTTCCATGTGTAGATCCTTGGGAATGCTGTCTCCCATCCTTCAGACTATGTACCGTGGCCAGCGTTCCTTCCCTAAACATCATATAACTACCTTTTGCCGTACTTTGTTTCTAACTCTCAACTGCGATAGGGTGTCCATTCTGCACTAAGACACCACCTGACGCATGATTAGACGCATTAACGTAAGCTTCAACAGGTTGAGTCACACTTACGGACCCAAAAGTTGGCCCTCTTCTCGGGGCTTGCTTCAGGACACGGCTGTCGACACACAACCGTCCTTTCTCTTCTTTCTGTAAAAAGTCTTGTGCTCCATACAGAGCTTTTGCAGGTCTAGTGAATCCTTAACTCGACAATCTCTTTGACTGTCTCCGGAGTCCAGTTGACTCTGACTGCACCATACGACAACCATTCTTCATAGGCGATTCTGACATGCACAAACTATCACGTTTCCCATTACAACACCTCTCCACGACACACCTTGTGTCTTCTCGAACACGACCCTCTCTCAGTTGCATGGCTGAGATCATTCTCAGTCCTTTGGGTTGCCGAAGGTCTGTCTGCACAACGGTTGGGGTAGACCTCGTGATCACCAGACATCTAGGTGCAGGCATAATGATCACTTGATTTTCGAGAAGGAATTCCATTCCGAGAACTACATCAAAGTCATCCATGCCTACAACTACGAAATCAACAAAACCGCTCCATCCTCTCAACTGTATCACCACTCGTTTCATTACTCCAAGGACGGGAAGAGCTGTAGAATTCACGGCCTTCATTTTTCATGTATCCTTCTTCCAATGAAGGTTTAGTCGTCTGGCTTTGACCACCGTTATAAAATTATGAGTTGCACCGGAGTCGACCATAGTGCTCCTTGCATGCTTTCGGTTGATCCAGGTGTCAACATATATTAGGCCCCCTTTCGTACGTCCACTTGTCTCCCCCGCTTTCTTCTAAAGGGATGACAAGAGTCTTATGGCTCCCACTCTGACATTTTTAACTTCCTCTACTTGCCCAACTTCTTTCTCTGGTTGACTCGACGTGTCATCTGAGTCTGCAGCTAAAGAGGCCTGAAAGGAATAAAAGGTCATTTTATTCGGGCATTCCTTAGCCCGATGAGATCCATCACATATGTAGCAACTGAAGGGACGATTCGACATGTTTTGATTATCACGTCTTTTCCAGGTGTCTCCCGGATTGGATTGGGAAGGCTTGTGGTCTCCACCGGGACTTCTGTTTTCACTGGCAGCCTTGGGAGAATTCGGTCGGCTGTTTCTATTTCTTCCAGATGAAGAACTTTGGCGACGCCTCGAATCTTGAGAGTCACTAGACAAATCGAACAAATGTTCAGTTGTTGCATAGGCTGATGTGAGGTCTTGAACTTTCTGTTCGTATAACTTAGTCCTTGCCCACGGCTTCAACCTTTCAACAAAATTGAAGATTTTGTCCTTTTCGGTCATATCGGATATATCTAACATCAGCCTCGCGAATTGCTTCAAATACTCCCGAATGGTTCCAGTGTGTTTTAATTCCCGCAGTTTCCGCCGAGCCAGAATCTCGACATTCTCTAGGAAAAACTGCGAGCGGAGTTCTCTCTTTAAACTGTCCCAAGTATCTATTGTGCAACGTCCTTCCTGAATGTCCACATACCGGGATCTCCACCACAACTTGGCATCTTCAGATAGATGCATGGTCGCCAATGTCACTTTGGCTTATTCCGTATTAGTATTTGTGGCTTTGAAGTACTGCTCAATGTCGAAGATAAAGTTTTCCAGTGCCTTTGCATCTCTTGCCCCACAGAAGGGCTTGGGTTATGGGATCTTTATCTTGCCAACTGTAATTGCTCCTCCAGCTGGAGCTTGATTTGCCAATGCTCGCATTGTAAGGTTCACCTTCGTGTTCACCTCTGCGATTTAATTTCTAACGACATCCAGGGTGGCTCGAAAATTCTCTGTCATGCCGTTTATCATTTCCATTATAGCATTCTGGGAGTTATCTAGCTCCATAACTCGCTCCTCCATCCGGGCAGCAGAGCCCGATGAACTGTCCCCACGTTCGTAGGTAACATTTCCAGGTCTCATGACTTGTGACTCCAGCGTGTCAACTCTAGTCAACAAATCTTGTATGGGTAATCCGTCCAGACGACCGCACACCGCATCAATGGCATCGACTTTCTTTGAAATCTCATTAAGCCGGGTTTCTAATGAGCTGATGGAATCAGGAACTTCCACCAGATAGAGCATCTGCTCTTCGATTTCCACCAATCATTCATTATAGGTCTTCCCCATCTGTTTCACAGTCGACATCTTTCTGTCTCAACTGTCAATTAGCCAATTTGGCTCTGATACATCTTGACACAATCGGAGCGTTTCAACTCCGAGACGGACGATTGTGCGGCACTTGTTCTAACTCGATGGATAAGTCAGCCGATCAAAATCCGAAAGTTTCAGATAACGTCAACGTATGTCGTAACCTTCCTTGGCGTTCTTGAGAAATTTGTTTATAAAACACGGGAAGGAAAGAAATACATTGAAATAGACGTTACAATAAGCATTAAAGACTGTCAGTTGCAAGGAAAAATGGTTGCTTGCAAAGAGTACAACTAATGCTTAGGCAGGGATTCAACTGGTATGCCTCCCCTATAGTACATTTTGAACATTTTCAGCTCTGGTAGGCTTGCATATGAAAATGCCCAAACGTCACACGCAAGCTTTATGACTTAAAAATAAAGGCAACTACCTAAACTAGATTTGCAACATAAATATAAAATAAACTGGGGTATTCAGAGCATATAACCATAGGTAAACACACCTTGGAAAAATATGACCGTGACACCGCGCGTGCCATGCCGTGTCTGGCATGGGTGTAGGCACGTGTGTGCCCGCCTGGTGGGCTGGCCGTCGTGTCATGTACAGCTGCCCGTGCACATGGGTTGTCTGGGTGGCGTTGGTGCCTGACGCCTGTCTGGTGTTCGTGCCCATGGGGTGTACGTCGGTACACGCACATGGAGTTGTCGTGGGCACGTGTTGCGACATGCATGCGGAGCTCGTAGGCTGCCTTCCGTGGTCACATGCCAATGCCATGGGCAAGTGTCGTGGGCACATGTGGGTTGTCACATGGCCGTGTTGGGCTGTTGTTTGGGTGTGCTTCGTGTCACAATCGCAACTCTTCAGACACGATATGAGCGATTGTGCGGCACTTGTTCGATCCTCTCAACAAGTCAGCCGACCAAAATCCGCAAGCCGCGGACAACTTTAACACACGATTTAGCCTCCACTCACGTTTTTGGGAAAATATTTTAGAAAACGTGAGAAAGGAATAAATTCATTGAAATCGTTGTTAAAACAAGCTTTGAAGACTGTCAATTGCAATATGAAAGCATAGATTGCAAAGAGTGCGACAAGGCTTGGGCGGAGATTCAACAGGTGTGCCTCCCCTATAGTACATTTTTAACATTTTCATCTCTGGCAGGCTTGCATATGAAAATGCCGAAACGTCACACCCAAGCATATCGACTTGAAATTGAAAGCAACTAACTAAACTATGTACAAGACATAAAGACAAGATAAATTGGGAGTATTCGGAGCATACGGCCATAGGTAAACACACCTTGGACAAGTATGTCCGTTACATTCTCCCCCATCTAAACAGTTGACGTCCCTGTCGACTGGTGCAGCTTGAACTCCTCGATCTTCTGCGCTTCGGCTTCTAAGTCTTCGGCACGTTCCCAACTGGTTTCCTCCACAGGAAGGTTCTTCCACTTTACCAAGTACTCGTGGATCCTTCTTGTGGGTCTTCGGCCCTTCCTCACTCGCTCAGCCAAAATTTCTTCAACTTCTTTATTCTCTTTCTGACTGAGGTCGATGGTTGGTCGGACTATGACATTACGTTGCATGTCATCAGGATCTTGATGGTAGGGCTTCAAATTACTCACATGAATTACTGGGTGGATTTTCATCCACGCGGGCAACGCAACTCTGTAAGACGTGTTCCCTACCTTTTTCAGCACTTCTACTGGTCCCTCGTATTTTCTCACGAGGCGTTGGTCTTTGCATCCACGGAACCGCATCTGTCCCGGTCGTAACTTAATGAGGACCTGATCTCCCGCCTGAAACTCTAGGGGGCGGCGCCTCTTGTCTGCCCACTTCTTCATCCGCTTCGATGCCTTCTCCAGATAGGCTCGGGCGATGTCTGTGGTCTGCTTCCATTCCCTAGTAAAGTTGTGAGCTTGAGGGTTCTTCCCTGCGTAGGGATGATCAACAAGGTGTGGCAACACCGGCTGCCTTCCGCAAACAATCTCGAAAGGGCTCTTCCCAGTTGATGAGCTCTTCTGAGCATTAAAACAGAACTGGGCCACATCCAGCAACTGCGCCCAATTCTTTTGGCTTGCAGTGACAAAATGGCGCAAGTATTCTTCAAGCATACAGTTGAACCGCTAGGTCTGACCGTCTGTCTGAGGGTGGTAACTTGAGGATACATTCAGACTTGTCCCCAAGAAGGTGAATAACTCCGTCCAAAAGGTGCCAATGAATCGACCATCTCGATCACTCACAATACTGGTCGGTACACCCCACAGCTTCACGACATGTTTAAAGAATAATTGAGCAGTCAACTCTGCCGAACACTGCTTCGTAGTGGGAACAAAAGTGGCATATTTCGAGAATCGATCTATGATGACTAAGATAGTCTCATAGTCGCCTACTTTGGGGAGATGGGTGATAAAGTCGATAGAAACACTCTCCCACGGTCTCGTTGGAACTGGCAGGGGTTCGAGAAGTCCAGCAACCTTTGCCTTCTCGACTTTGTCTTGTTGACAGACGAGACATGTCTTCGTGTATTGCATAACATCGTCTCTCATACTGGGCCAAAAGTAACCCTTCTTCAGCAAGGCGTACATTCTCTGCCATCCGGGGTGGCCGGCCCACAGAGTGTCGTGACACTCGTGTAGTAATTTCTTCCTCAGGTCACCCCCTCTAGGGACATACAGCCGTCTTCCCTTTGTCACCAACAGGCCATCTTCGACCCAAAACTGTCTTGTCTTACCCACCTCAGCTAAACTCATGACACTTCGAGCGGCAGAATTCCCTCAACACATCGCGCATAGGACCATCGATCTGACTAGCGTAAAGGTGTGCCAACATGCCTTGAACAGCGTGTTCACCTCTTCGACTAAGCACATCAGCTGCCTGGTTGCTCACTCCCTTCTTATGCTCAAACTCAAAATCAAACTCGGCTAGGAATTCCTTCCATCTTGCTTGTTTTGAGGTCAACTTTGGTTGGGTAAAGAAGTGGCAAGTAGCATTGTTGTCTGTCTTCACAACAAAAGTTGACCCCAGTAAATACTGCCTCCAGGCCCTTAAACAGTGTACCACAGCGAGCATTTCTTTCTCCGATACAGCGTACCTCCTCTTCGCCACATTAAGCTTTCGACTCTCGTAGGCGATGGGGTGTCCATTCTGTAGGAGAACACCACCCAACGCGTAGTCAGACACATCGGTCTCAACTTCAAACGGTTGGGTCACATCGGCGATCCCCAAAACCGGCCCTTTGATCATCGCTTGCTTCAACTCGTCAAAAGCGGCCTGGCATTCGGGTGTCCAAGTCCATTTGTTGTCTTTCTTCAGCAAGTCAGTTAGCGGGCTTGCTCTCTTGGAGAATCCTTCCACGAACCGCCTATAATAATTGGCTAATCCGAGGAAGGAGCGCAAGTCAGTGACTGACCTTGGTACTTCCCAATCACGGATCGCGACAATCTTCCCCTCCTCCATACTGATTCGGCCACACTCAATCACATGGCCCAGAAAATTTATCCGCTCTTGCGCAAAGGAACACTTTTCCCTCTTGACATACAGCTGGTTCTCCTTCAATTTCTGAAAAACTCTTTGGAGGTGGTCCTTATGTTCTTCCATCGTGGAACTATAAACCACTATATTGTCAAGATAGACCACGACAAACTTGTCGAGGTATTCGTGGAAGACCTATATATATACACACACACTTAATTTTCGTTTTTCTTTTATTCCTTTTACATAAAAAAAATAATAATAAAATAGACCAAGAAACTATCGAGTTTACAACTTACCTTCCCCTTAGAAAATTTCGTCCTCGAAATATAGATGCCCTTAATTGAAAGTGTTGGGAGTCCTTAAGAAGATAGGAAATGAATCGTATAGGGCGGTGTTGCCTGCATGAATGAATTCATCAAATAGTTCATGTGAGCAAATTATAACCCTACCATCAAGACCTCGATGACAAGTAGCGCAACGACGGTATACGACCATCTGTCGATCTGAAACAGGAACAAGATAGACAAGTCGAAGAGATCCTTAGTGACAGAGTAAGGAAAGGTAGAAGGCCCAAGAGGTCAAGTGGAAGAACCTCCTTGTGGAAGAAACAAGTTGGGAACGTGTCGAAGACCTTGTAGTGTGGCAGTAGAAGATCAAAGAGTTCCAGCTTCGCCAGTTGACAGGGACGTTACATGTTTAAGTAGGGGAGAATGTCAAGAGCATGCTTGTCCAAGGCATTGTTTGCCCATGGCCGCATGCCCGAACATCCTTAAACCACCTTATATTTATGTATTGTACTTAGTTTAGCCATTTTGTTTCCTCTTGCTGTCGCCGACCTAGCGTGTGACGTTTCGAAATTTTCATATGCAAGTCTGTCAAAGCTAAAAATGCTTAAAATGTACTATAGGGAAGACATAGTAGTTGAATCCCCGACCAAGCCTTGTTGTACTCTTTGCATTCTATGATTTATTTGCAATTGACAGTCTTCAATGCTTTCTTTAACAATGTTTTCAATTCTTTTCTTCTCTCTCATGTCTTATAAAAATAAATTTCTCTCAAAACGTGAAAGAGGCTATATCGTACTACAAGTTTTTTGCGACTTTCGGATTTCATACAGCTAACTTGTTCACCGAGCTAGAACAAGCGCCGCATAATCACCATCCCGTATTTGAAAAGTTACGATTATGACAACATGAGGCCAGGTGCACGCTGCATGTGTGAGCCCAAGCCAAGCATGCAACTGGGCATTCTAATACGTTATGTGGTGTAATTCAAGTAGAAGTAATTTTTTCTCAAATGAATTCTCTGCCATTTCTCAGCTGGAAAAAGGCTATTTATTGATGAATTGTTATTGGTAGTTACAATCAGTTTAGGTAGGTATAACTAATCAGTTTTAACAGCTGATTAGTTTCAACTAAAAAACAAGATATAACAGACTAACTATCTTGACAACTAATAACAGGAAATAACAAACTAACTATTTAACTATCTTATTACATCATTCCACCCCCCAAGATGGAACTCGACCCTAGTGACTTTAGCCCGCTAAGTTGAAATCGTCTGGAGCATAGTATTGCTCTAAGTCTGCCACGTTAAAGACTGGATGAATGTGGAAGTCTGGTGGTAGTTCTATCTTGTAGGCATTGTCTTCAACTTTCTTTAGGATACAAAATGGGCCAAGTTGTCTGTCTTTGAGTTTATTGTATGTGCCAGTGGGGAATCGATTCTTTCGAAGGTGGATCATTACTAAGTCTCCTTGAGAAAAGCTAGCTTGTCTTCTTTTCTTATTAGTTGTTTTCTTATAGGATTCTGCTGTTTGCATTAAGTGATCATATACTTCTTTATGCAGTCTTTCAATGTTCTCAATCATCTTTTCTGCTTCATCATTAATGTCCACGACTGTAGGGAGTGTGGCAAGGTCAAACGTTAATCGTGGTTGTTTAGTATATACAACTTCGAATGGGCATCTGTCAGTTGCTCTATTCTTCTTATTGTTGAATGCTAACTCGGCCTGTGCAAGTGCCAAATCCCACTGTTTCGGTTTAGTTCCACTAAGACAACGTATTAGGTTGCCTAGTGTTCTATTAGTGACCTCGGTTTGTCTATTTGTTTGTGGGTGTGCTGTAGTACTGAACTTCAGGGTTGTGTCAAATTTCTTCCATAGGGTCCTCCAAAAGTGGCTTAGGAATTTCTCATCTCAATCGGACACAATTGTTTTTGGCACTCCATGTAGGTGTACTATCTCTCTGAAAAACAGATTGGCTATATAGATTGCATCATTCGTCTTTTTGCAAGCATTGAAGTGGGCCATTTTACTGAATCTGTCTACTACAACCATGACCGAGTCATACAGTCTTTGAGTATTTGGTAATCCTACCACGAAATCTACTGATAGGTCTTTCCAAATAGAAGTTGGGATGGGTAGTGGAGAGTATAGCCCGGTGTTGGTACTTGAGCCTTTAGCTCTTTGGCATATGGGACATCTTTTTACAAAATTGTTCGATATTCTGAGTTGTGGCCAATAGTACCTTTTGGAAACTGTTTCGAATGTCTTGTCTTGCCCGAAATGTCCAGCTAACCCACCTGAATGAGCTTCCTTTAATAGGGCTTCTCGTAATGAAGTGTGAGGTATGCATAGTTGTTCCCCTTTAAACAGGAAACCTTCCACAACATGGAAGTCTTCAGCTTTAATATAGTTAGTGCACTTGTACCAAACTTCTGAGAAATCTGTATCTTTCTCGTATAGGTCAGGAAGGTGTTTAAATGCCACAACTTCTGAGGAGAGAAGTGTGAGTAAGGAACACTTTCTGCTGAAGGAATCTGCCACCTTATTTTCTTTGCCACTTTGGTGTTTGATCACAAAGTCAAACCGTTGTAGGAAAGAGATCCATCGAGCGTGCATTCGACTGATAGTTCTTTGAAACTGGAGGTACTTTAGGGAAAAATGGTCAGTCAGCAGTATAAATTCTTTGCATAATAGATAGTGTTCCCACTGCTTGAGTGCCCGAACAAGAGCGTATAATTCCTGCTCATACGTTCTCCAAGATTGCCTAGATGAGCTCAGCTTTTCACTAAAATATTCGATAGGATGACTTCTTTGAGAAACGACGGCCCCAATTCCTGTCCCGCAAGCATCCACAGCCACTTCAAATGGTGAAGTAAAGTCTGGTAGTTGAAGTATAGGGCTAGAAGTCAATTTCCTTTTAATGTCGTCAAAGCTTTCTTGTTGCATTTGGGTCCACTTAAAGTTTCCCCTCTTTAGGCAGTTAGTGACCAGTGCTACCATTGAGCTGAAATTCCCGATAAATCTTCTGTAGAAGGAAGCCAAGCCATGGAAAGCTTGTATCTCCTTAGTAGAGGTTGGTGTGGGCCAAGTGTGGATAACTTTTATCTTCTTTGGTTCGATGCTTATTGTCACGTCCCGTGAAACGACCCCACTTTTTGCGTCAAATCGTGCTATAAGACTTCCAAAGCAAAGCCAAGGAGAAGCGAAGTGTAACGGACATACTTGTCCAAAGTGTGTTTACCTATGGCCGTATGCTTCGAATACTCCCAATTTATCTTGTCTTTATGTCTTGTACATAGTTTAGTTAGTTGCTTTCAATTTCAAGTCGATATGTTTGGGTGTGACGTTTCGGCATTTTCATATGCAAGCCTGCCAGAGATGAAAATGTTAAAAATGTACTATAGGGGAGGCACACCTGTTGAATCCCCGCCCAAGCCTTGTCGCACTCTTTGCAATCTATGCTTTCTTATTGCAATTGACAGTCTTCAAAGCTTGTTTTAACAACGATTTCAATGAATTTATTTCATTTCTCACGTTTTTTTCTAAAATATTTTCCCAAAAACGTGAGTGGAGGCTAAATCGTGTTAAAGTTGTCTGCGGCTTGCGGATTTTGGTCGGCTGACTTGTTGAGAGGATCGAACAAGTGCCGCACAATCGCTCATATCGTGTCTGAAGAGTTTGCGATTGTGACACGAAGCACACCCAAACAACAGCCCAACACGGCCATGGTGACAACCCACATGTGCCCACGACACTTGCCCATGGCATTGCATGTTGACCACGGAAGGCAGCCTAGGAGCTCCGCATGCATGTCGCAACACGTGCCCACGATAACTCCATGTGCGTGTACCGACGTACACCCCATGGGCACGAACACCAGACAGGCGTCAGGCACCAACGCCACCCAGACAACCCATGTGCACGGGCAGCTGTACATGACACGACGGCCAGCCACCAGGCGGGCACACAGGTGCCTACACCCATGCCAGACACGGCATGGCACGCGCGGTGTCACGGTCATATTTTTCCAAGGTGTGTTTACCTATGGTATATGCTCTGAATACCCCAGTTTATTTTATATTTATGTTGCAAATAGTTTAGGTAGTTGCCTTTATTTTTAAGTCATAAAGCTTGGGTGTGACGTTTTGGCATTTTCATATGCAAGCCTACCAGAGCTGAAAATGTTCAAAATGTACTATAGGGGAGGCATACCAGTTGAATCCCTGCCTAAGCATTAGTTGTACTCTTTGCAAGCAACCATTTTTCCTTGCAACTGACAGTCTTTAATGCTTATTGTAACGTCTATTTCAATGTATTTCTTTCCTTCCCGTGTTTTATAAACAAATTTCTCAAGAACGCCAAGGAAGGTTACGACATACGTTGACGTTATCTGAAACTTTCGGATTTTGATCGGCTGACTTATCCATCGAGTTAGAACAAGTGCCGCACAATCGTCCGTCTCGGAGTTGAAACGCTCCGATTGTGTCAAGATGTATCAGAGCCAAATTGGCTAATTGACAGTTGAGACAGAAAGATGTCGACTGTGAAACAGATGGGGAAGACCTATAATGAATGATTGGTGGAAATCGAAGAGCAGATGCTCTATCTGGTGGAAGTTCCTGATTCCATCAGCTCATTGGAAACCCGGCTTAATGAGATTTCAAAGAAAGTCGATGCCATTGATGCGGTGTGCGGTCGTCTGGACGGATTACCCATACAAGATTTGTTGACTAGAGTTGACACGCTGGAGTCACAAGTCATGAGACCTGGAAATGTTACCTTACGAATGTGGGACAGTTCATCGGGCTCTGCTGCCCGGATGGAGGAGCGAGTTATGGAGCTAGATAACTCCCAGAATGCTATAATGGAAATGATAAACGGCATGACAGAGAATTTTCGAGCCACCCTGGATGTCGTTAGAAATTAAATCGCAGAGGTGAACACGAAGGTGAACCTTACAATGCGAGCATTGGCAAATCAAGCTCCAGCTGGAGGAGCAATTACAGTTGGCAAGATAAAGATCCATAACCCAAGCCCTTCTGTGGGGCAAGAGATGCAAAGGCACTGGAAAACTTTAATCTTCGACATTGAGCAGTACTTCAAAAGCCACAAATACTAATACGGAATAAGCCAAGTGGCATTGGCGACCATGCATCTATCTGAAGATGCCAAGTTGTGGTGGAGATCCCGGTATGTGGACATTCAGGAAGGACGTTGCACAATAGATTACTTGGGACAGTTTAAAGAGAGAACTCCGCTCGCAGTTTTTTCCTAGAAGAATGTCGAGATTCTGGCTCGGCGGAAACTGCGGGAATTAAAA
>CM046893.1:22507458-22522440 GCA_025688845.1 Cucumis hystrix
ATCAACTACTATGTCTTCCCTATAGTACATTTTAAGCATTTTTAGCTTTGACAGACTTGCATATGAAAATTTCGAACGTCACACCCTAGGTCGGCGACAGCAAGAGGAAACAAATGGCTAAACTAAGTACAATACATAAATATAAGGTGGTTTAAGGATGTTCGGGCATGCGGCCATGGGCAAAACAATGCCTTGGACAAGCATGCTCTTGACATTCTCCCCTACTTAAACATTTGACGTCCCTGTCGACTGGCGAAGCTGGAACTCTTTGATCTTCTACTGCCACACTACAAGGTCTTCGACACGTTCCCAACTTGTTTCTTCCACAGGGAGGTTCTTCCACTTGACCTCTGTGGCCTTCTACCTTTCCTTACTCTGTCACTAAGGATCTCTTCGACTTGTCTATCTTGTTTCCTGTTTTCAGATCGACAGATGGTCGTATACCGTCGTTGCGCTACTTGTCATCGAGGTCTTGATGGTAGGGTTATAACTTGCTCACATGAACTATTTGATGAATTCATTCATGCAGGCAACACCGCCCTATACGATTCATTTCCTATCTTCTTAAGGATCCCAACACTTTCAATTAAGGGCATCTAAATTTCGAGGACGAAATTTTCTAAGGGGAAGGTAAGTTGTAAACTCGATAGTTTCTTGGTCTATTTTATTATTATTTTTTAATGTAAAAGGAATAAAGAAAAAACGAAAATTAAGTGTGTGTGTATATATATAGGTCTTCCACGAATACCTCGCAAGTTTGTCGTGGTCTATCTGACAATATAGTGGTTTATAGTTCCACGATGGAAGAACTAAGGACCACCTCCAAAGAGTTTTAGAAAAAATTGAAGGAGAACCAGCTGTATGTCAAGAGGGAAAAGTGTTCCTTTTGCGCAAGAGCGGATAAATTTTCTGGACCATGTGATTGAGTGTGGCGAAAGTATGGAGGAGGGAAGATTGTCGCGATCCGTGATTGGGAAAGTACCAAGGTCAGTCACTGACTTGCCGCTCATTCCTCGGATTAGCCAATTATTATAGGCGGTTCGTGGAAGGATTCTCCAAGAGAGCAAGCCCGCTAACTGACTTGCTGAAGAAAGACAACAAATGGACTTGGACACCCGAATTCCAGGCCGCTTTTGACGAGTTGAAGCAAGCGATGATCAAAGGGCCGATTTTGGGGATCGCCGATGTGACCCAACCGTTTGAAGTTGAGACCGATGAGTCTGACTACGCGTTGGGTGGTGTTCTCTTACAGAATGGACCACCCCATCGCCTACGAGATCGAAAGCTTAATGTGCGGAGAGAGTAACTGTATCGGAGAAAGAAATGCTCGCTGTGGTCACTGTTTAAGGCCTGGAGGCAGTATTTACTGGGGTCAACTTTTGTTGTGAAGACAGACAACAGTGCTACTTGCCACTTCTTTACCCAACCAAAGTTGACCTCAAAACAAGCAAGATGGCAGGAATTCCTAGCCGAGTTTGATTTGAGTTTGAGCATAAGAAGGAGTGAGCAACCAGGCAGCTGATGCGCTTAGTCGAAGAGGTGAACACGCTGTTCAAGGCATGTTGGCACACCTTTACGCGAGTCAGATCGATGGTCCTATGCGCGATGTGTTGAGGGAATTCTTGCAGAAGGATTCTGCTGCTCGAAGTGTCATGAGTTTAGCTGAGGCGGGAAAGACAAGACAGTTTTGGGTTGAAGATGGCCTGTTGGTGACAAAGGGAAGACGACTGTATGTCCCTAGAGGGGGGGACCTGAGGAAGAAATTACTACACGAGTGTCACGACACTCTGTGGGCCGGCCACCCCTGATGGTAGAGAACGTATGCCTTGCTGAAGAAGGGTTACTTTTGGCCCAGTATGAGAGACGATGTTATGCAATACACGAAGACATATCTCATCTGTCAACAAGACAAAGTCGAGAAGGCAAAGGTTGCTGGACTTCTCGAACCCCTGCCAGTTCCAACGAGACCGTGGGAGAGTGTTTCTATCGACTTCATCACCCATCTCCCCAAAGTAGGCGACTATGAGACTATCTTAGTCATCATAGATCGATTCTCGAAATATGCCACTTTTGTTCCCACTACGAAGCAGTGTTCGGCAGAGTTGACTGCTCAATTGTTCTTGAAACATGTCGTGAAGCTGTGGGGTGTACCGACCAGTATTGTGAGTCATCGAGATGGTCGATTCATTGGCACCTTTTGGACGGAATTATTCACCTTCTTGGGGACAAGTTTGAATGTATCCTCAAGTTACCACCCTCAGACAGACGGTCAGACCGAGCGGTTCAACTGTATGCTTGAAGAATACTTGCGCCATTTTGTTACTGCAAGGCAAACGAATTGGGCGCAGTTGCTGGATGTGGCCCAGTTTTGTTTTAATGCTCAGACGAGCTCATCAACTGGGAAGAGCCCTTTCGAGATTGTTTGCGGAAGGCAGTCGGTGTTGCCACACCTTGTTGATCATCCCTACGCAGGGAAGAACCCTCAAGCTCACAACTTTACTAGGGAATGGAAGCAGACCACAGACATCTCCCGAGCCTATCTGGAGAAGGCATCGAAGCGGATGAAGAAGTGGGCAGACAAGAGGCGCCGCCCCCTAGAGTTTCAGGCGGGAGATCAGGTCCGCATTTAAGTTACGACCAGGACAGATGCGGTTCCGTGGATGCAAAGACCAACGCCTCGTGAGAAAATACGAGGGACCAGTAGAAGTGCTGAAAAAGGTAGGGAACACGTCTTACAGAGTTGCGTTGCCCGCGTGGATGAAAATCCACCCAGTAATTCATGTGAGTAATTTGAAGCCCTACCATCAAGATCCTGATGACATGCAACGTAATGTCATAGTCCGACCAACCATCGACCTCAGTCAGAAAGAGAATAAAGAAGTTGAAGAAATTTTGGCTGAGCGAGTGAGGAAGGGCCGAAGACCCACAAAAAGGATCCACGAGTACTTGGTAAAGTGGAAGAACCTTCCTGTGGAGGAAACCAGTTGGGAGCGTGCCGAAGACTTAGAAGCCGAAGCGAAGAAGATTGAGGAGTTCAAGTTGCACCAGTCGATAGGGACGTCAACTGTTTAGATGAGGGAGAATGTAACGGACATACTTGTCCAAGGTGTGTTTACCTATGGCCGTATGCTCCGAAAACTCCCAATTTATCTTGTCTTTATGTCTTGTACATAGTTTAGTTAGTTGCTTTCAATTTCAAATCGATATGCTTGGGTGTGACGTTTCGGCATTTTCATATGCAAGCCTGCCAGAGCTGAAAATGTTAAAAATGTACCATAGGGGAGGCACACCTGTTGAATCCCCGCCCAAGCCTTGTCGCACTCTTTGCAATCTATGCTTTCTTATTGCAATTGACAGTCTTCAAAGCTTGTTTTAACAACGATTTCAATGAATTTATTCCTTTCTCACGTTTTCTAAAATATTTTTCCAAAAACGTGAGTGGAGGCTAAATCGTGTTAAAGTTGTCCGCGGTTTGCGGATTTTGATCGGCTGACTTGTTGAGAGGATCGAACAAGTGCCGCACAATCGCTCATATCGTGTCTGAAGAGTTGCGATTGTTACATCGTGCACCCTAAATATGATCGAAATAACCTCATCTTACCTGAACAATGCACTCTTAACCAGCCCTTTCACGGCATGATGCTCGACTACCTTAAGCTTGCCCATAAATGGTGAGAATTCCAGAAACTTTATTCAACTTTCAATCCTTATAACTTTTAATCCAACCATCAAAATGGAAAAGTTCTTTCTACAAATTTTCTTAAAATTGTCTTAACTTGCTTACCTCAAAATTTCAGCTTTAAATTTCAAGAAATGCTTCTTGTAGCCTTCTGGAATTCAAGACTGCTAAAAAACCCTCTAGAACTGACCTTAGAAGCTTTTACAGTAAACCCACCCTACTAGGTAAAAGAAGGCCAAGCCTAAATAAATCAAAAAAACTTTAAGGCTATGCAGAGGAGCCGACGACCAGTATAGGAGAGTCTCTTAGGACACATGAAAAACAAAGGATTATAGGGCAAAATTTAAATCTAGCTTAGAACACACATGAAAAACAAGAACATAACCGATCTTAGGACATAAAGAATTCTAGGGAACAAAAATTTTAAGGAAAAATTTAAAGGTAGAGCATCGACGCTATAGGACAGGGGTGGCACCGAGGCAGACGACAAGGACGGCAATGGCGTGGTTCTCTTCAGATTTCACTTTTCCCTTCTTCGCAGATCTGTGAAATATAAATCGTGGAGGGATTTTAAACGCAAACTCTCGATGCAACTCGATATGCATCGGGAGTTCCCCTTAACTATCGACACTTTATTAGCGCTTCGGTAGTTACTCTACAACTCTAAGCGCTTTTCTACTGTTGTCGAGAGTTAGCCTCTATCTCTAGATGCCTCACAACACAACATCGGGAGATGGTAAATAACACCTGACGTAGATGTTAGGCATCGAGAGATACTATATCTCACGATGCTCATATCGTTGTGTCGAGAGATGCCCTATCTCCCAATAATGTTAAATTTCGTTCATCAGACAAGTTTCTGAAGTTCTTGCGGTTGGTTTGTCATGATTTTGTTCCAATTTTCCTGGTAAACAAAAAGCTGTTACTCTTGATTTTTTTCAAGTATTTCTCAATCTAAGAGTAATTTATCACTAAGCACATGATTCCGTTGGTAACATGCAAGATACAATATGACTGGAATATCAAATACCATTATGTATTTGTCAGATCATGCAAGGCAATTATACAAGTAGATAATTATTCCTATAGTAGCAATTGACAATAAAATTATTTTTAAAATTTATTTCAGTGTTCTAATTACCTTGTTATCCTAATTCCTATTTTCTGTCGCCTTGCGGATGTGTTGAAATTTGTTGTTAGAATCTGTTTGAATGATGAACTTCATGCATACAACTGTTGTGGTTGTCACAACTTGAATATGTTAAACAAAATCAAATACTTGATAATAACTGCCTCTCCACACTGTTATGTGTCTTGTTTTTTCGTTTTCAATAATTTGACCAGTTTTATACTTTTGATTTTTTTTCAATGAGAAGTAAATGAATGAAGGAAAAAGAAAACAGGAAAAAAAAGTTGATTTTATTTTTACTACCATTTTCTTGTACTTTTTAGTTTATGGGGTTAGATATTTGTTGGTGTTCCTTTTCTTAAGTTAGAAGAAAAAAGTTGGGGCACAACTTTACATGGACAATCAAGCCGTTTTTTTCTTAATTTTTGTCTTTTATAGCTAAAAGAATAAAACTGATGAATTACATATAAGTAGTATAAAGTCCTCATATAAGCTTGATAAATTTTTTTCCTTTAATTTTTACTCTATTTATAAACTTTGTGAGGTTACAAGTTGCAATATGTTTTCTAATACCATATTATGAATAATCTGCATCGTTGGTTGTGTTTGAAAATGTACCTTATTCCATCGTCATTGGTCTATCATTGTCTTCTTTTCATTTTTGGTAAATTTTAACACGTATCAGGTTGCTGTGACTTTTATTATAGGACATGGGTAATGTTTACAATTTCAAGGATTAGAACTTTTCATTTAGGTTGTTTATCAGACCTTCTACACACCTCTACAATTATATGATCTTTATGGTGAATACATTGTGCAAGGCCATATACCATCCGCTAATCCCCACCAATGACATGGTACTATCTATTTTTAGCATAAATCTCCATAGTTTTGTCTTCTATCTTACCCAAAGTGTCTCATGTCAATAAAAGCAGTTGCTGTAATTTATATTTCTACAATTTTTTATTATCTAACTAATATGATAATTAACAATAAATTTTAAAAAATTGAGATGGAATTCCCCAATTGAGATTGATATAAAAGCTAAGGAGAATTTGATGTATTTGGCCATTGTGTTGTGTTGTATGTACGTTGGCCGATGTCATTTGGTTTTAAATTGGGCTGACCAATTCTGCCCACTCCATTAGCAAACGACATTGAGTATTACCTAATTACCACTATTACGACACATTCCATTTGCACAATTTGCACTATCACTCTCATATTTAGTGTATCTTTTAAAATAAGTATAATACGAAGTTAACCAATGTTTAGTAGATATATATTAAATTATTATATTTTGGCTACAAATAATTAACGTCGTGTTTGAAACAGCTCGTCAGATCAAAACGCCGTTCAAACAAAAGCAAACTTTCTATAAGATAAGTGTGAACAAAAGTCAATGCTACGTATGTATTTAGTATAGTCTAACATATAAGGCATGTATTTAGTATTATAGTCTATGAATAAAAGAATATTGAAATACATACCATAGCAAAATCCAATTTCAAAAGTAGTCCAACTGCTTAAATTGTTGTTTAGGGATCACTAAAATCATTACTAAAAAATCATCATAGAAATTAAATATAAATTACAAAATATTAAGCTTCATAGGTTCGACTTTAGTTATTGTGTGTTTTGAGAACAAACTATTGTATCATAAGTAAGAAAGTAAATACAAGGCTTGTAATGCAAATATTTTTAGCTCGAGTTAGGAGTCACGTGTTTAGATTGTTGATTTCTTTAACGTGAAGTTGTTCGTTACAAGTTTAGAAATCATGATTGTTTTCAACATTTTCTTTAAACTGTATGATACAAGTAGTAGATACAAATATCGAAATGTGTAACGATTTTTTGATAAAAAATAATTAGTCACAACTTAAACATTATTTTTGTAAACAGGAACAAAAATACATTTCACTAGTTATTGAAAAACAATTACATAATTCTCCATGTATCAGATCATTATGGTTAAGTTACAAATTCATACAAATGATCACAGTGGTTGGTTAGTTATACCATTGTATTTATTTCTTATTTTTACCCTTTTAACATTCCAATTTATTTTCTCACAACATTAACGAAACGACGTTAATATTCATTAGTTTTTACTTATAAGCTATAAAGTGCAATTTCATGTGATTTCCTTAAGAAGAAAAAGAAAAATAGAGGACGAGGAAAACTGTTTAGGTGGGCGCAGAGTCGCACCAAAGAAGAAGGGAACCCATTTCGATTGATTAATCAATAATCCCTTCTTCACCTTCCTACCCTTTTCTTCACAACTAAGTCTTCCTTATACCTTCGACGAAATTTGCACCTTCATCGCCTCGCCTCCGATTCTCTCTTTCTAGGGTTCTACTTCTTCTTCCTCAATTCCTCAATTCCTCAATTCCAATCTTCTTCACAATCCGTTCGCATTGAATTCTATTTCCTCTCTCTAGTCGTGTGCCACTGCTAATCTGCTAGGTCTCAATCAGTTCGATTCCCGACTCGGCAGATGTTCTTCACGGGCGATTCATCTACTCGCAAGCGAGTTGATTTAGGTGGACGGAGTTCTAAGGAACGAGATAGGCAGAAGCTTCTTGAGCAGACTAGATTGGAGCGGAACCGCCGATTGTCATTGAGACAGCAGAATTTTGCTGCTCTCAAAATTCAGGTTCTATTTTATTTTTTCTATTGTGTTTACTTCAATTTGAAGCTGAGTATTGATCATGATACGAGTTGCCGAGTTTCGCAGAATCTGTTTTGTTAATTGACGAACTTCATCTCCGATTCGTCCATGAGTTTTTGTTACATTCGACGTGTGGAATTTTGTAATAATAGATAGGGGTGTGGTTTGCCACGCCTGTTTTGCCTGTGTCGTCTCATGTTCTAGGATGGCGTATAATGAAGAGACGGTGAATCGGGTGTGGTCTTTGTAGTAACGAAATAATGATGTTCAGTCACTCTTTCCAGCTCCCCGCCATTCATTTTAGGAGGAAATAGAATGTGCAACTCTTTTCCTTTAATATACGATGGGAATTTAACCAACTTGTCTCTTTAAGCAAAGGTCTTACGGATTAAGTATCAGTAGGAAGAGATTTGATCCAGACTGACGTTAGTTTAAGAAGGGACAACTACTTCCCAGCTAGACTCAATTCTATATCAAGTTAAAACCAATCAAAGGCTCCATCTTATACTTGGTTTGGGTTTTGCCATATTTTATATCTTAGAATTCTAAGTTGGAGATATATGGATATCCATGAAGGAAAGGACCATATAAAACGATTTTTAAATTTGAAATGTATCAAGACCACAGATCTTTGTCACGGTAGAGTCTGGCATGTTTGGGATTTCCTTGCTTTTCTCAGTCCTGATATTTACCTGTTGTTTTCAAAGCTGATAAGAGAATCTCCGGCTTTCATCAATATTCATGAAGAACAAAACATGTACTTCTTCGAACAGGATTCTGTTCTTTCTTCCCCTCCTTCCCTCCTCTTGAAGCAGGATTATTCATTTCATATTTTATATTCTACTGATTATTTATTCACCATAGACCCTTGAAAGTAGCTCTAGTCATATGGATTTTAATTTACTAAATAGATAGGTTTGTGGGGCTTTCGTCATGTCAAGTCACCTGTTTATCTGCTAATCTTTATTGACTAGTTTATTTCTACAGAAATGCTTCAGAGGGAGAAAGGCCTCTGAAGCTGCACGTTTTAGGGTGCGAGAGCAATTTCACGGTACTTATGGAAAACACTGTGAGAAAGTTGACAGGTAGAACTTAAGATCTTTATATGATTATTCTTTAAATGTAACAGTCCTTTTCCTTTCCTTGCTGCCTTCCATTTCAATCGAGTTCCTCTCGTTTTCTTGACATTATTTGTTCAGTCAATAATAACAATTGTAGATACCAATTTTTAATCTGATCATTGATATATACATATTTTTAATCTCGAATTGTCACTTCAACTCAGGCATTGTTTTGGTCCTGATTCAGAGTTTTTCCACCAGCTACTCTTTTTCTACAATGCAAAACACATCGATGATTTTACGGTTCTTGTAGAGGCTTGTCGGTTACTTCGAAAATTTGTGCAAGAAAATGGTAATTATACACATATTTCCTTCTATGAAAACCAAGTCAATTATCTGTTGTTTTTTATTGACCATTTTTACCTTCAGAAACTTCTTACCTTTGCAGCATATTCATTATTTTGCACCATAATTCCTTTTGTTTTAATATGTTCTATTTTCTTGAAGTTGGAGAAAACTAATTCTAGCCATATAACTGTTATTTGGTGGTTGCTAGTTGACAACTTTCCTTGTCATATGAATTTTAGGATCATTCATTTTTGCTTATGGTAACATTTGAACACGTTATTAGGTGGTACTCAAGCTTATTATGAGGATTTTCCCTTGGGAAATTATTATAAAAGTTACAAATGAAAATATTGATTGGTTTTTGAACCACTGTAGTGCCCTTGTTTGTTATTTGCCCTTATGTTGCTTTATACTTGGTTTTCTAATTGATAAAGTCATCTTAAAGTGTTTCTAATTGATAGCACATATCTCTTAGTGTTAGTACTTTCTAACCTTTCTCTCTCTTACATATATAGGGGATATGTTGAGCATTTTCGCTGGCAAGGATTATTTACTTAACAAGGCCTTAGTGGATTACAGAGTTAAGAAATTTGCATATGCTTGCATCCAGACTGTACATCATAATAGGTAATTAGTTTTTTCCATTTCAACATTCCTTATTAAAAACTTATCCTTTTTAATGTTTTGAATGGAAAAACAGATGTTTGATCTGTCATTGTCGATTTTGTTGGCTTTCTATGCTATGATCCTTTAATTGTATTATATGATATATTTATTTTGTTGAAAAGTGATATATTTCTTAGATTTTGTTCAGATATATATAGTTGACATAAAGGTTTTTTCACCTTCAGCTAACGAATTCAAATTAATCTTATTTATATATATGGTAAGTTGTTGCCTTTATTTTTCCTCCGAATTATTCTTACTTGATGTTGTTCTGGATAGAAACCAATTGAGGAATCAACTTTTGGCTGCACCTGTGAACTCTAACACACCTGCGACTCTATTGTTAGACACAATTGTTTTCTTATTACAACCTGAACTCCCATGGGTTTGTAAAATTGTTGGCTACTTCCTGGAAAGAAATGCATATGCGTTGATTAGGGATATCACTTTGACAGGGAAGGTATAAATGTACTTCCTTTTTCTTCTACTTGCAAGTGGTTTTTTTATAGTTATTCTGTTTTGCCATGGATTATCCTCTGTAGGTGTTTTCAGAGAACTAATTCACACTCAAACTATTGCAGGAAAGTGCAGATTCACATCCCAAGAGTTCATTGGCTTCTCTAGAACATCTGCTGTCTCTTCTGAGTTCTCATGTTGGTGAGAAGCCATGTTGTTGCCCACGTGTTGATCCCAATTGGAGTTTCTCCTCTCAAATTCTTACTCTTCCTTTACTGTGGCGGACATTCCCATACTTAAAGGAGGTAGGTTTTTTCCTAATTTATGCCAGAAGATATTCCCTTAGTTGGTGGAGTTCAAATCACTAAGACTTCTGTACTTTCTATGATTATTTGAAACTGGACAAATTTCATCTAAGAAGCACCGACACTTCTAAGATGGCTAGGTGTCGGTGTTGGACACACGCCTTCGACATGTGTCCGATGCGCCAGCTGGAGTGTCCATTATTTTATTATTATTTTTAATTCTGGACACGCCCAGACACGGCTGCGACACTTCTGGGACATGGAACCAGCAGATTTGGGAAGAAAAAAATTACTAAAAATAATATTTTAAAAACCTAAATGCCTAGCCCGAAGATAGACCGTCAACCCCACATTTTAGGCTTATTATTATTGTCTTTGTCCTTTTCTTTTCCTAAAAAACAGGCCTCCTATAGCCAAGATATTGCTCATTTCTCCACGCCCAAACCTCCACGTCCAAACGGTCACACCCCAACATTCACGTCCAAACCCTCATGCATAAATTCATGAATTCTATGGTGTTTAACTTGTAATTTTGATGTTTTCAAATGAAATATTTTGCAGTAGGTTTATATGCATGGCATATGTTTAATTTTTTTGAATAAAAGATTAATGTGCCCCACCCAATGTGTCTTGTCCTAGTTTTTTTAAAATTGGCGTGTTGTGTGTTGGTGTCCGTGCTTCCTAGCATTTCATGTAGTTCTTTTATGGGTGGGGGTCCTTTGGCTCTCTTGCTTCTCATAGTGTCAATATATTCTTTTTTTTTTTAAATGGAGACAAGCTTTTTTATTGATAATAAACTCAAAGTACAAGTGAGTTATACAATAAGAGTAATGGAGAAGCCTAGAAAGGGGAGAGAGAGAGAGAGGATCAGTAGATGCACCCGGACATCTCAACTAGGTTGACACCCTCTTAGCTCCCTCATCAATATATTCAGTAATTTGTTTCTTATGGAAGGAAAAAGAATTATGCCAGCAGTACATTACGATTGGCATTTGACAACTTCACCTTATTTATTACTCCTACCTTACATATATTAATGGTACATGTTTGATTGGACTTCTTTGCAGCTTTTAAACTTTTTTCAAGCACACACTTACCTAGATTCCTTTTTTCACTAACCAGTGTACCTTTTTTCTAGGCTTTCGCTAGATGGGGGTTGATTGGACATTACATTCATCAGATGGCATCCTGTGTTCAGCATTATGCAAATGTACTCCCAAAGGATGTAACAGCTGACATTCCTGGGTATGCTTGCCTTCTTGGAAATGTATTGGAAATTTCCAGAACCGCTCTATCACAGCCTGACTGCTCATCTGAATTGGTAAATAGCCGACGTATATTAGAGTTTTTCTTTACACATTTCACACCTCTCTCTACCCAATCGACAAAGTTGCATGTGTCATCCTTCACTAGGTTTGTGTACCTTGCTGTTTGGATATAATGGTGTTACTGATGGTCTAAAGGTCATGTTTTCTCAATAATGAGAAACATAATATGCTTTTACTTCATTTAAAAAAGAAAAAAAAATCTTTATAGATTTTTTTTAAAAAGATCTTTTTAAGTACAACTTGGTGTGGGGGGATTTGAACTCTGGACCTCTTGTTCTTGGGAACAGACAGATGCCAGTTAAGCCAAGCTCATGTTGATAATTCTTTATTGTAGTGAGAGCAATATTGGTTACTTAAATCCAGCACACTCTAAGGTTCTGTGTTAATTGAAATTTATTTTTTATCCCACTTTTTATGTCCTTTGTTGTGGATAGGCAGTAGATCTTGCTTCTGTTACGACATTCTTGTTGGAACTACTTCCGTCGATGAAATCGCCTCATAGAGATATAAAAGAGAGTATGTATTCACCACCATCTTTTTTTTTTTCTGGGTATTAAGTGACAATTGATGAAAATTTTCTAATTCATCATACTTCCTTTTTAAGCGGTAGATGACTTTTTGTATATTTATACTGTCAATAGGTGCCGCATTGGGCGATGATGATGTGGTTGTGTCTGATCAAGAAATAGAGTTAGCATTGAATAAAGATGTTGAGAAGCAGATATGTGATGCTATTGATCCACGATTTCTCCTGCAGTTGGTATTCCATCTTCTGGTTTTGATGTCATTGAAGGAAACGTTTTAATTAATCAAAACATCTCTAGTTCTTTCAACAATTTGGAATTGGTTTGTGCTTCCCAGGCAAATGCTTTATTTGGACAGATTTCACGAGTTAGTGGCCCTTATGATGGTCCTGATGATAAAGAGGTCAAAGCTGTTGGTACAGCCTGTGCTTTTCTGCACGTCACTTTCAATACCCTACCTCTGGAGCAAATTATGACTGTTCTAGCATACAGAACGGAGTTAGTTCCAGTACTCTGGAGTTTTATTAAAAAGTGCCACGAGAATCAAAAATGGTCATCCTTTTCAGAGAAATTGGCATATTTATCAGGAGATGCACCTGGTTGGCTATTACCTTTGGCTGTTTTTTGTCCTGTGTACAAGTAAGATTATCTTCTTTATTCCTGTTCATCCACTTTTGAATTTCGCTTTAATTCCTCATCTGATGTTATATAATTATATGGTATGTTATAACATTCGGCATGTCCTGATTACTTCATTCCTTATCGATCAGGCACATGCTGACAATAATTGACAATGAGGAGTTTTATGAGCAGGAGAAGCCACTATCGTTAAAGGACATCAGATGCCTGATCGTTATTTTAAGACAGGTGAGCTCTTTAATTCCATCTGTAATTACAGTGCTGCAATGCCATGCTGAGTAGAAACTTTTTTAACAGGGTTGTTCAAGTTTTTTACCATTTCTGGATAAACAGAGATTCTTTAGATTTTGTTGAAGAATTGGAAGGGTTACTTAGTTTAGGATAGTTGTATTCGTAATGTTGCCATTTATTGTACTTTCTGCAGGCCCTCTGGCAGCTTTTATGGGTGAGTCCTACAGCTCCTAGTAATTCTGCAAAACATGCTGCTAGTGGCCATGCAAATAAGAGGCACACCGTTGACTTTATTCAATACAGGGTTACAATTGTTGCCTCAGAGCTCCTGTCACAGGTATATCAGTTCTTGTGCTTTTTCCAAGTTGGTTGCTTTAAATTCTATTATCCCATTTGATATTTTATGCTGTTATTTGCTGATATGAGTGCAAGAGATTTACCTGGCAGAAAGTCTTTTCTTCCTGCCATTAGCTTCTTTGACGCTTCTTGAGAAAGGCTTGTGTGTAACTATTTGCGTCATTTTGTCGGTCTACTAAGATTAAATTGTCTCATTGTAGTTGCAAGACTGGAACAATAGACGGCAGTTTACACCCCCCAGTGACTTCCATGCTGACGCGGTGAATGATTATTTCATTTCTCAGGTAATTGTTCTCAATGAATGTTTTGGTTCTAATGACCTGCTATCTGATCCTAATTCTAATTATTTACTTGGCTTTGATTCTTTGTAGGCAGTGATAGAAAATACCAGAGCAAATGATATACTTAAGCGAGCTCCCTTTTTAGTACCGTTTACTAGCAGGGTTAAGATTTTCACTGTAAGCAAGTTATTGTTTGGTTTCCTTATCCACAATATTGAATTTCTTGGATGACTGTCAGTTACAGAAATATGTAAGATATTTTTTATTTATGGTTACTTTCTTTATAACTCATTTCACAGTCACAACTAGCAGCAGCTAGGCAAAGGAATGGATCTCTTGCTGTTTTTGCCCGAAACCGGTTTAGAATTCGACGAAATCATATATTGGAAGATGCTTTCAGTCAGATGAGTGCATTGTCTGAAGATGATCTTCGAGGATCGGTAATTTCAGACTTCCATGATTTTTGAAAAATGAAACTGTTATCTTAATTTTTTTCTTTCTTTTTCTTTGCCCTCGTGAAAACGACCCCTTCCCTCTTCTGCATCCTATAATTGCAGAGTTACTTGTAATTGTTTATTAGTTTTTTCTTGTTTGTGTTTGGTCAATTGCTTCACTTTTCTGCATGCAGATACGTGTGTCTTTTGTTAATGAATTTGGAGTTGAGGAGGCAGGAATTGATGGTCGTGGTATTTTTAAAGATTTCATGGAGAACATTACGCGGGCAGCCTTTGATGTGCAGTATGGTTTATTTAAGGTTATCACGACATTCCTTATTATTAGCATGGCATGGCTTTGTTAATCCTATAGTATTATTGGATAACATGAAGCGCGATGAAACTGCCATAGTTGTTTGAAATCACTTTTCAAAATAAAAATAGTTGTGAGATCACATTTCAATATAAAAATTGGTTGTTTAAAATCTATTTCATAAAATTTCAGTAATATGCGGGTATGTATTGTTCAGTTTTTCTAATTTAAGTTATTTTCTGCTTGGTAATCCAGGAAGCCGCTGATCATTTGCGCTACCCCAATCCTGGTTCGGGAATGATACACGAGCAACATCTCCAGTTTTTCCATTTCCTCGGAGTTCTTTTGGCAAAGGTATGGCCATAATTCCCAATCATACATGGAATTTACTTTGGTTGATTAGTTTTTTCTTTCTTTTGGATAAGGAGATCCTGGTCTTGGCCTTATCATGGAAGATTCTTGTATATCTTTCATCCCATACTTTGGTTGAATTCTGGAACATTAATGCATCGGCTGACATTCATAAATACAATGTCATAATTTGAAATCTGCTGTCTTCC
>CM046893.1:22526318-22808265 GCA_025688845.1 Cucumis hystrix
CAGCAAGGAGCAGCTGGCAAACAAATTGCTTTATGCCATAAATGCAGATGCTGGTTTTGATCTAAGCTAATGGTAAGTCGTACCCTGCTCAATATTCCTTCTATTCTCCGCATCGTCCTTCGCCTTGGACCGGTCTTATTGGAAAAAAAGAATTTAAGCTTCTTCTATGTGGAGCAAGTTGGAGGAACAGATAACCTGCAAAAGTAATCCACATTCAAATGTTAAATTATTACAAATGCAGAGGAAGGAATAGATTGAGCATGGATCAAACACTCGAAACGCCATTTCTGGCCCGCACGATTGGTTGAAAAATTCATAAAAAGAAGAAAAAAAAAGGGAAAATGATTGAAGCCAGAGATTGGGTCTGCCAAACCAGGTATGACGATGAAATAAATTTGTACAAAAATGGTTTAGGGTTCTGTGGTATGATAAGATTGATAGAGAGTAGGGTAGAAGGGTTTATAAGAAATTCTATGAATACAGTGATTGAGATGAATGTACATAGTAAATATAACTTAAAAGTTTTATGCATATGCGTATATGTATATTTTTGTCCTCAATCTTGCGGACAAATAAAGTACCGATGATTCAATATGATTGAGGAAAAGCCTCAAATGAATTCAAGCAGATTACTAGAAACAGGAGAAGAGTACTTGAATTGCTTGACATTTTTTTTCTTCGGGATATTTG
Organism: Cucumis hystrix; assembly: GCA_025688845.1. NCBI lineage: Eukaryota > Viridiplantae > Streptophyta > Magnoliopsida > Cucurbitales > Cucurbitaceae > Cucumis > Cucumis hystrix. The sequence continues at coordinate 22,527,009 of CM046893.1, forward strand.
TGAATGTTAAGGTTAGCTTACGCACATTTTGAATGAAAAAACTTTGTCCGATGTTGTTAAGCTTGATACTTGTTTGTTCATGTTTGGTAGTTTTTTTCACTCTTCTTATCTGACTCCATCATGATCGTGATGTGAGATAGGCAGAACTATATATTAAGGTCTTATTTGATGTATGAGATTCTTCAAATGTCGAATTAACTAAATAGACGATTTAAAATTGATTCTAAAAGAATATGAACGTTTTGAAGGATTCTACTTTTGAATTGATTAGTGCTTACCATAATATAAAACTGAATAATTTAGTAGGATAAAAGATCTAAAGTTAACATGAATACAACTTTAAAATTTTGAATGTTAATTTGAAAAGTAAAAAAGGAAAAACATTTTAAATTGTAAAAGTAAATTTATCTCTGTCCACCCAAACAGACTGTAAGTGCATAATAATATACTAATTATTATTTCAAATATTGATGGTTTGAGGTATTCAATAGGCTTGAACAATTAGTTTTTTTTTATTCGTTTGGTACTTCTAATTTTTTGTTCAATAAATCTTAAAATTTCTTTAATAAATCTTAAAATTTGCTCTAAATTGAAATTTCATAATTTTAACAAACGTCAACTTGATTTCTTATTTTGCGGAGGACCCTTAACTCAATTTTGTATTTAATTTATTCGTTAATTTTTTAAAAATTTTAATATGTCATACTATCAAAAAGATACAAATTTGACGATTGAAAATATATTAGTTGACAATATTTAAATATTGATTTAACTAACAAGTTAATTCCCATAATTTGTAAAAGTTTAGAATGTGATAAAACTTCACAAAACAATTCAAAAGTTATAAAATTCTCATATAAACGCAAATCAAACGTAAATCAAATAATTTTAGAAGTTAGGTAAAATATTATTGTCTATTTAATATTGTACTTGTCCTATTTTCAAATATAATAAAAAAATTAAAATTATTTATAAAATATAGTAAAATTTATTAATTTTTTTTTCGTCTATTCAATTTTATATTTTTTTCACATAATAATTTCTCTAGTTTAAAAATAAACAAATACTTTAAAGGAAATTTGTCAAAATATTTGATAAGATATTCAATCGAAGTGTAATGAATTTGTTTTTTTGGTTTTGATCGGTAAATAGTTTGTGATTTTTCTTTTAATTTTAGAAAATGTCATTTTTTTTTCAATTTATTTTAGACACACTCATTTATTATAATCGAACTATTTTTTAAAAACAACAAACAAAAACGAAAGTGAGGACAAAATGGTCAAAGAAAAGTCAGCAAAGGAAGGTCGGGTAGAGGCCGAAGGGAGAAGGGGAGGGCGCCTTATGGCTTTGTTCTTCCATCACTCGAACTAAAAGAACTTTTTCTCTTCCATTCAATTTCTCTCTTCTCCCAATTTCCAATTCCATTTCGCTCGCAGAATCCCACCCATACACAAACAATCCAAGCTTCTTCAACAACATCAATCATGGTGAAGGTACGGATGAACACCGCCGATGTCGCCGCCGAGGTGAAATGCCTCAAAAGATTAATAGGCATGCGATGCGCCAATGTCTATGATCTCTCGCCCAAGGTTTTTCTTTTTATACTCTCTTCCTTTTAATGCCCCAATCAATCGTCGATTCATTTCGGACTGCACAACATATTAGTGAAGCTGTTTTATTGAATTTGATCGGAATGTATGTTTGGTTGAACTGTTAAATGTTGTTGTTGTATGTTTTGATGGGGTGTACACTTGAGATTTCAGTTTTGTTATCTAAAATTGAGATTACGTAATAACAGTTTCTCTCTTTCTCTGTCATCATTTCCAATGTATTGGTTTTTGAAGACGTATATGTTCAAGCTTATGAACAGTAGTGGAGTTACTGAATCGGGTGAGAGTGAGAAAGTGTTGCTGTTGATGGAAAGTGGAGTTAGATTGCATACGACTGAATATGTTCGGTAAGGCATGGTTGCGTATTGTTGTTTATACTGGGAATGTGTTTGGAAGAAATGTTGGAGGATGGTGGCGGGAAATGGTCGATAACCTATTAAATTTTTTGCCATTGTAGAGACAAAAGCAATACTCCATCTGGGTTCACTCTCAAATTAAGAAAACATATACGCACAAGAAGACTTGAGGATGTGCGGCAACTTGGATATGATAGAGTACGTTTTTTTTTTATTTTGTTTAATTCTTCTTCACATATCTTTATTCATGACAGGCCTCATTCTTGGAGTTTCTATATCCTTTCAGATAATCCTATTTCAGTTTGGGCTAGGTGCTAGTGCGCACTATGTTATCCTGGAGCTGTATGCTCAGGGTAATATCCTTCTTACGGACTCTGAATTTATGGTCTTAACTCTTCTAAGATCACACAGGTCTGTAGAGCTAATTTCTTGTCTCGTCTCTTTACTTTAGCATGCGCACAGGCATACATGAATCGCATATGCACCGGCATAAGTATGGAGATAAATTACCCTGCCCATATTCTATACTTGCTATAGATTTATCTCAAACCTGCCTTTTTTGTTTGTGGTTTTTTTCCTAATTTCCTGATGGACCTGTGTTTTGGTTATTAAGTACATGTTTAGATGCCTATTACTTATCTCTTGGATTGCACTTTGTACGGCCAAAGAGTTTTTAATTTTTTAATCTTCCTTAGCTTGGGTTTTGGCTTATCCCATCAATGAAATTTTTTTCTACTTAAATAAAAAAATTGACAAAAGAAAACTATTTTCAATGTATTTGTTTTTGGCCTTGTACTTCCACCTTCCAATGGGCAACAAAGTTCTTTGATGATTTTTTTTCTCATGAAGTGGAGTTTATAAATTATGAAAACAACATTTTCAGGGACGATAATAAGGGGGTAGCAATCATGTCACGACATCGATATCCGACTGAAATTTCTCGAGTGTTTGAGAAGACGACAGCTGCAAAATTGCAGGAAGCACTCACTCTTAGTGACAATATAGTTAATGTTACAGGGAATGGGAATAATGAAACAGATCCTCCAAAGCAACAGGCGGGTAATCAAAAAGTCTCAAAAACTTCTGTCTCAAGTAAAGCTCAAGGCGATGGTAGTCGATCCAAACAGTCTACTCTGAAAGCTGTTCTTGGGGAGGCCCTGGGATATGGAACTGCACTATCTGAGCATATTATATTAAATGCCGGTCTGATTCCAAATATGAAACTTTGTAATGATAATAAACTTGATGATAATAGTCTTGATTGCTTAATGCAAGCTGTTGCAAATTTTGAGGATTGGCTCGAGGATGTAATATTTGGTACTAGAATTCCTGAGGGTTACATTTTGATGCAGAAGAAAGATGTTAAAAAAGAAGAATCTGAGGCTGCAACTGCGAACGAGGTATCATTTTTCTTGATCTGCTTTAAGCTGAAAAATTCTTATCCTGTCCCTACATTAATGGACAAAAGTGCCCTACTGCCATGCCTATATATAAGATTGGACAGTTGCTTGCTATTCTCATTCGCAGGATTTTCTTTCCCTTTTCTTTTTAATTGCAGATCTACGATGAGTTCTGCCCAATTTTATTAAACCAATTCATGTCTAGAAAGTATACAAAGTTTGAGACATTTGATGCAGCTTTGGATGAATTCTATAGTAAAATTGAGAGTCAAAGGTCAGAACAGCAACAAAAGGCCAAGGAGAGCTCTGCAACCCAGAAACTTAATAAAATACGTATGGATCAGGTGTGTCCAGTGAATTTGAGTACTTAACAAGTGCACCTTAATATATTTCTAGATTCTACAGTGTTCGTCATGTATTGAAGAAAACAATTGTAATCATGGTTGATACTTAAGAGTGTTATCTATGGATTTCAAATTCCTTCTTGAGCATTTTTTTTGGTTTATGGTTAGAGAGAAACTAAAGAATTCTTTCTAGAGGATGAAAAACCTTTGAGAGAATTTTTCTTTTTGTGCAATGATACGCTTCAAGCCTTTAAAATTGTTGGTTTTATTTATTTTTGTGCTGATTCAAAGACATTTTGATAACCCTTTTCATTGCAGGGTGTTATACTTTTTGGGCATTTCATTCTATCTATTAATGAAATAATTTCTTATGAGGGACGAAAGGATTATTCATGCTTTCTGTCTGTATTGATATTTCTCAATTGCTTGTGTAGGGAAACCGTGTAGAGTTGTTAAAACAAGAAGTTGATCATTCTGTAAAAATGGCAGAATTAATTGAATACAATTTAGAAGATGTAGATGCTGTTATATTAGCTGTCCGTGTTGCTCTTGCTAAGGGCATGAGTTGGGAGGATCTTGCACGAATGGTGAAGGAAGAAAAGAAATCTGGAAATCCAGTAGCTGGTCTTATTGACAAACTTAATCTTGAAAGGAATTGCATGACTTTGCTGCTGAGTAACAATCTTGATGAAATGGTTGATGATGAAAGGACACAACCGGTTGATAAGGTGAATATCATATTATAGTTATGGCTAAGGCTTCCTATACGCATTTGCTATATGAACTTTGATTGATGCAATAAAACAATTGTCCTCTTTGGATGGTTCTGATTCCTTGATGTATTGAAGAAGGGTTATAATCAAACTACTTCATTATATTTTATTATACCTACTATTACCCTTTTTACTTCTTGCATCGTTATCAGTATTATTTATTTGTCTTAGATGCTTTTGATGTGCATTTTATCTACGTGCAAAACCTTTTAAATTTTCACATTTCATAATCTTCTTAGGTAGAGGTGGATATATCACTTTCAGCTCATGCCAATTCTCGGCGATGGTATGAACTTAAGAAAAAACAAGAGAGCAAACAGGAGAAAACAATCACTGCACATGAAAAAGCTTTCAAAGCTGCTGAAAGAAAAACTCGTCTTCAACTTTCCCAGGTAGCATTACGATGGTGGTATTTCCCCCCTTCATGTAGTGGTGATTGCGTACCATTTATTGTATTTTTGGTTTATAAATAGGCATGATAATGTTATCACACTAGATGCTTGACCATTGAACCAACGGTTATCTTGTAGTCTTAAAATTTGTCATATCTGGTTTGGACTCTGAAAATATGTTCTATTTGAGGCGAGAACCAACTAAACTTTTAGCAATTTGATGTTAACACACTGGATGATAGTCTTGCTGCATCTAGGTTTTATTTCTGGTTGAAGGCTTGAAATTGTTTTACAAGTTAATACAAGCAATAGGCCATATAAATGGATTTTGATTAGGTTTCATGTCATTAGATCTTCTACTGATTGGTATCTGTTGTTCTATGTTCAGATGAGTATAATTTATTGTATCTGGTTATTTGACTGACAAACATTTATTATTTAATAGACTATGTAAAGGAATTTATTATTTTACAAAATTGGACTTGTAACTTCTGTTCATTATTTTTTTCCGATATACTTTCATTTCATGTGCGTATTTGTCTATAGTATTTGATTAGGCCATTATCTAAGAGTACAGGTACACCATCTATAATATGAAAAATGATATGCAAAATAGAACTCTCTTATTCATTTTGCATCTAAATGCTTGTATCCGGTGTGTTTGCTTCCACATTAGTTTAGAGGGATGCATTTTGTAGACATAAAAGTGTATGACTCTCCATTTCATAAGAAGGCGAGAAAAAAGAAAAAGAAAAAATTGATACACATCAAACTATGTGGATGAGAGTATAAAAATGGTGTTTTTTTTTTTTTTTTAAATGAGCAATCATGTTAAATTACAAGGATTAATTATGGCATTCTCTTATGCTAATTCTGTAATAGTCAATTCTTTTTAAGTTTTAAATTAAAATGTGCAGGAAAAAACAGTTGCCACGATATCCCATATGCGCAAAGTTCATTGGTTTGAGAAATTTAATTGGTTCATCAGCAGTGAGAATTATTTGGTCATCAGTGGTCGTGATGCTCAACAAAATGAGATGATAGTCAAACGTTACATGTCAAAGGGAGATCTGTGAGTAATTTTCTTGACTTTCATAATTGATCCTCACTCAAACTCAAACTAATAAACTGTATTGACTATGTTGCTGTGTGATTGCTGTAACGCTGTTAGTGTTAGTAAGGTTCTAAAGCTACTTATATTCAGCCATCCCTAGTGAGATGCAGTTACTCAATTTTCATGTTTTGCACATGACATTAGGTTTCTTAATGGTGATAATGGGTTTAGGGTTTAGATTTACCCTTTTTGTAATCACATATTGGTGTTTGGGGCCTCGCCTTATTTTATCTTTTCAATGAAATGCTCATCTCTAAAAAGATAAAGCCTTCTGCTTGTGATGCTGTTCCGTTATCTCATAGGTATGTCCATGCTGAGTTGCATGGAGCTTCTAGCACTGTGATTAAGAATCACAAGCCTGAACAACTAGTGCCTCCGCTCACGCTGAACCAAGCTGGATGTTTTACGGTAAGGTATCCCTAGTGAGACTAACTTAGATTCAGTTAAATGGTGAATCATTATTCTTTTTCTCCCTTTTGTAAAAGGTTTGTCACAGCCAGGCATGGGATTCAAAGATAGTCACTAGTGCCTGGTGGGTTTATCCTCACCAGGTTAGTAAAACGGCGCCTACAGGGGAATATCTTACAGTTGGGAGTTTTATGATTAGAGGAAAAAAGAATTTTCTTCCCCCACATCCTCTTATCATGGGTTTTGGATTGTTGTTTCGCTTGGATGAGAGCTCCTTAGGTTCACATTTAAATGAAAGAAGGGTAAGAGGTGAGGAGGATGGAGTGAATGGTGTTGAAGAAAATGAACCTCTTAATGAAGAATCTGATATTGAATACGAGAAGAGGGAATCAGAAGTATCCAATAGATCTGCAAATTCATTTATTCCAGCTATATCTGGACCTGAAGGCACAGAATCACTTGAAATTCCCATTGAAGATATAATGACATTGAATGGTGTCAATAAGGATACCCAACCTAATGTTAGAGATAATGTTTCCCTTGTCACACCGCAACTTGAGGATCTCATTGATAAAGCTCTTGAGCTTGGATCTGCGACTGCATCTAGCAAAAGTTATATATTAGAGACTTCTAAGGTTGATTCGGTCGATGAACCCCGTCTAGATGATAAAAATGCTACAGGGAGAGAGAAACCTTACACCTCAAAAGCTGAAAGAAGAAAACTTAAGAAAGGTCAGAATAGCGGTTCTACAGACGGCAGCATCAAGCAGGAAAGTGAACAACCAAGAGATATTGATGTTTTGTCGAATCTTCCTCAGAACAAGGTTAATAATCCAAAGTTGGGTTCTGTGAAAATTAGCCGTGGTCAGAGGGGTAAACTCAAGAAAATGAAAGAAAAGTATGCCGATCAAGATGAAGAAGAAAGAAGCATCCGCATGGCTTTATTGGCTGTAAGCATTAATTTTTTAATCTCAAATTGTTTAATATTTCAATTAAAATTGAGTTTCATTCGTTTTTTTTTTCTTTTTTAGTCTGAATTGGTGAGAAATTCAGTTTACACTTCTCTTTGCCTCACAGCAATATATTTTCCTCATTGAAAGATCCCACAAATGTGACAGCCCGACATCCATAAAAAAATTTGCTCATTTTGTGTGAATGTCTCTGCATGTTTATCTTTTTGTTTTCTTATCAACATATGTCCAAATGAGTGTCTGTGCTTCTCGGCTTTGCATTGTGACGCTGGTTTATTTCTCTTGTATCTCTACCATTGTGAATTTGTTGGCTGTAAATGATGTTTTCTATAACTTAGTGCTCCAACTTTCTTAAGTGTATGCTTTTTTTCATATTGTATGCATAGAGCCCTTGGCACCGATGGAAAGGTTACAAACTGAGGAAGAAATATGAGTCTTTCCTGCTCCCCTATTCCAAATGAAGTTCCTTTCATCCATACGGTTATGAATTAACCAATGGATATACTCGCATGGGACCCTTGATCTAGTAGATAATTTGATAGGAACCACATTTATTTATGCACTGAGAGAAGAAAAAGATTATAGAGTAGAGAAAAAAGTTCGTCTTTCCTCTACTTGGAGTATTTGTCTGATTCTTTGTACCTTTAATCCCAATTCCCATCCACAAATATAAATTACCTATGTTCACAACGGCCTTCTCTCTGAAATATAGCAAATTGCCACTATCGATCAGTGTCTATTTTGGTATATTTTTAAATAAGTTGGCTCATTTTTTTATAATTGAAAACAACCCTAAAGATTTTTTATTGTTGATCTACTACTCCATTACTGACGATATTTTTGGTTTACAGTCCTCAGGTAAGTTACCGAAAAATGAAGGGGGACAAAATGTGAAGGAAATAACTTCTGAAGTGAAGAAACCTGATGGAGGTAATATTCTTGGTTCCACTGTTTGAAAATGGTGACCGTTTAGTTTACAATTACCAAGTATCAATGTTAGAGGCTGTTTCTAGAAAACAAAAAATCGATGACGGATCCTGTTCCACACAATGTTCTACTGGTCACTGCATCTTGACATTTATCTGGAAAATCAAATGGAACATAGAAAATTGAAATTAACAACTGGATAGGCATTGTCAAAAGGAATAGCTGAGTAATGCTCTTGAGATCATGAGTTCGAACTTAGTGGAATTTTCTTAGATATTTAATGTCTTGTTAAACTTGCCATATCAAATGTTGTAAAGTTATTAGTTTACGTATGAATTGGTCCAATTGACAGTGTAGCTAGACTATCTAAAACCCTCTAAGAGATATGAACTTCTCATCGATATTTGAGCAGTTACAAGCTGAAGTCTATCTATAAACAAAAAAATAAATAAATAACAAAAGATCACACAAACTGAAACTATTACATCCCTGAAAATTACAATAAAATGTACTTTCTGTTAAAACATTATCAACAGAACCCCCAAGCGTGGTTGACGAGCAGGATCTTTGAGAAGTTACAAGCAAAATATCTAACTTGTACTGCAGATGTTAGAGGTGGGAAAAAATCTATACGTAAGGTAAAATGTGTTTCATTTGGATCTGAAGACTCAAGAGCTGGACTGCTGGAGAATTTCTTTGATCTCCTTTATTATTTTCCCAAGAGAGTCTTAACAGTGGGTATCCGAAAACCTTTTCCTTCTCTTTTTGGAGAGGATGTCTGGACAATTGATGGCCCTTGAAAAATGCTTTTTATGGGTTGGACAACGTGGTTATTTCCAAACGAAGAATTTTAAGCAATGTCAAGGACCCAAAAGTTCAGGAGAATTTGGATAAGTGATGAAAACCGTGTCTTACTAATTGAGGCCGCTTAACTCTTACTCAAGCTTATCTTTCAAGCATTCCAACTGCAGTTGGAGGGATGATTCCTTAATGGATATATTGAATAATAAACCACCAAAATTCTGGTCTGAATGGATTATGTGGATTCTGAGTAGTCACATTCATACACTATGCAATGCAGTCCTTTGATCATTTGAATTCTACAGCACCCCCTAACGCAGATCATTCTTGTGGCTTCTAGTTAAATGGCCATATGGAGATTTATGTACCTCATACTGCCTCAAGCTTTATGCTTGTACATCTTCAAGATAAAAAAAATGAGTTTGAGGTGGCCTTTAGTTTCTGCTAGGCCTCCAATCACCCAAGTTTACCAAAGGAAGGGTAAGAAGGGAAATTCAACCTAGACAACATGGTTGTTAGGATGGCCAGTGGTCCCAGCAACGTGGCAGCAGCAGAGCTAGGGTATATATGTAGGTGTTTTGTGCTAGGGTTGTCATCTGAATATTTTGGATAATTTTGAACGAACGTGTTGTTCATTAGGGAGAGAGCAGCCCTCTTATTTGGCTGAAAAACTATCTTAGAACTCTTTTGGAATCCTTATTGAATATACCTATATCTCATCTCCTCTCATATTAGTGTTGTGTGTGAACTGTATTGTGTTCTGTGTATTGGTTGTGCTGTGTATTTACATACTGCAGAGACTGTGAAGCTTAACATTGGTATCAGAGACACTTGACACTCTGGGGAGGTGGAAGAAAATGACGACAAAACTGATTGAGGAGCGTTTGGCCGCTTCGGAGGCTGAGGTTGAAGCGATTAAACAAGAGGTTCAGAGATTGCCGATGTTAGAGAAAACTGTGGAAAAAATGCACGCAATGCTAACGGCAATGTACGAAGATCGTCAGAGACAAACGGGGGGATCCGAACTAACCGGAATAAACATCGGAAAGAGGAAAACACGAACTGAAGATATCTTCGAAGGGGAAGAGGACGGTGAAGAAGGAGAAACTTCTATGAGCACAGACACTGGGAAGTTGAAAATCGCGGTTGTGAGTTTAGAGGGTAAGGGCCTAAGTTGGTTTCGGTGGGCGGAAAATCGGAAACGGTTCAGATCATGGAAGGAGTTGAAGGAGAGAATGTATAATCGATTTCGGAGTAGAGAACAGGGAACACAATGTGCGAGATTCTTGGCGATCAAACAAGAAGGGAAGGTGAAAGATTATTTGCAACGGTTTGAGGAGTTATCGGCACCATTGTCGGAGATGGCGGAAGACGTGCTGGAGGGAACTTTCACAAATGGGTTGGCCCAGTGATCAGAACAGAAGTATTATCCATGCGGGCCGTGGGCCTTGAAGACATGATGGAGGCAGCCCAGTTAGCAGAGGAAAAAATAGAAACAGACAAAAATAGCCAAAGCCCGTACATGAGAGAGATAAAAACGGCCCAGAAAACCATACCCAAGAATTCGGAATACCCTAGCACTAAAATAGTTACTCTTGCCGAAAAAATTTCCCCCCAACCAAATAATTCGAATACGTCTCAACCCAACGCAATTGGAGGAGGAACCGGTCGCGAACGACCTTTTTGGCGGTGGACGGATTCGGAACTTTAGGCAAGACGTGATAAAGGCTTGTCTTACAGATGTGACGAACCATTCAGTAAGGGACATCGTTGCAAGAACAAGGAACTTCGACTTTACTTAGTAGCTGACGACCTTGAAGACACAGTAATGTCATGGCTAAACATTTTCAACGACACTTCCATGTTCGAAAATTGAAAGAGGGCACAGACCCCATTAACGTGAGACCTTACCGCTACCCACACGCTCAGAAGAATGAAATTGAGAAGCTGGTGAATGAGATGCTCGATTCAGGTATTATACGGCCAAGCATTAGTCCTTTCTCTAGTACCGTGATCTTAGTGAAAAAGAAGGACGGGGGATGGAGATTCTGCGTTGATTATAGAGCGTTGAATAGGGCAACGGTACCCGATAAATTTCCAATTCCTATGATTGATGAGTTGTTGGATGAGTTGAATGGAGCAAGTGTCTTCTCCAAGATAGATCTGAAATCGGGGTATCACCAAATCAGGGTGCACGATGAGGATGTGAGAAAGACTGATTTTCGAACACACGAGGGGCACTACGAGTTCCTAGTCATGCCATTCGGACTCACCAATGCACCCGTGACGTTCCAAGCCCTTATGAATCAGGTTTTTCGACCCTATCTACGTAAATTCTTGCTAGTATTTTTTGACGATATTCTAGTGTACAGCAAGGATGTGGAAACTTATTTGGAGCACCTTACAATCGTGTTTCAACTATTAAGACAGCACTGCCTGTTTGCGAATCGGAAGAAGTGCCATTTCGCCAAAGATCGTATTGAATATTTGGGTCACTGGGTCTCAGCCAAGAAGGTAGAGGCTGACCAAGAAAAGGTTAAAGCTATGTTGGAGTGGCCAGTGCCGAAGAACGTAAGGGAACTTAGGGGGTTTTTTGGGGCTAACCGGGTACTATCGCCGATTTGTAGCAAACTATGATACCATTGCCACACCCCTTACGCGATTAGCAAAGAAAAATAATTTTCGTTGGTCGGAAGAAGCAACCCAAGCATTTGAATCCCTCAAGAAAGCCATGGTAACGCTACCTGTTCTGGCACTGCCAGATTTCCAGCTACCTTTTGAGATCGAAACAGATGCATCGGGGTTCGGACTAGGTGCGGTCTTGTCTCAGAACAAGAAGCCGATTGCGTACTTCAGTCAAAAACTATCAGAATCAGCACGTGAAAAATCTGTTTACGAGAGGGAACTCATGGCCATAGTCCTAGCAGTGGAAAAATGGCGGCACTACTTGTTGGGCCATCGTTTTGTGGTGTATACGGATCAGAAGGCATTGAGACATATCCTAGAACAGAGGGAGTTAATACCGGGTGTTCAAAAGTGGATAATGAAATTAATGGGGTTTGACTTTGAGATCTTTTATCGAGCAGGACCGGAGAACAAGGCAGCGGACGCGTTGTCACGCATTCCAAGTGGGGCCCAGTTGAATGTGATTACAGTTCCATCCTTACTAGACATTGAGGTAGTGGAAAAGGAAATTCAAGAGGATGCGAAACTAAAGGATATTTTCGTTCGATTGTTAGCGGATTCGGACTGCATCCCTCGTTATACAGTCGACAAGGCAAGCTGTTTTATAGAGGCAGGTTGGTTCTCCCTAAGACTTCGAGTTTAACTCCCACCATCTTGCACACCTTCCATGACTCGGTCATAGGGGCACATTCGGGACAATTACGCATCTATAAACGAATTGCAGTATAGTTGTTTTGGGAAGGTATGAAGAATGATATTAAATTATATGTGGATCAGTGTCATGTGTGCCAACAGAGTAAGATCCAAGCGTTATCTCCGGCTGGACTGCTACAACCTCTCCCAATTCCAAATCGTATTTGGGAGGATATTTCCATGGATTTTGTAGAGGGATTACCACGATCCAAGGGGTTCGACACCGTATTGGTGGTAGTGGATCGCCTAAGCAAGTACGCTCACTTTATAACCTTGGGACATCCATTCTCGGCCAAAACAGTAGCTATGGTGTTTGTCAAAGAGATAGTGCGCCTTCACGGCTATCCTCGTTCAATAGTGTCCGATCGAGATCGAATGTTCCTAAGTCACTTTTGGAAAGAGTTATTCCGATTGCAAGGTACCCAACTAAAGAGAAGCACGGCATACCACCCACAAACGGATGGGCAGTCGGAGGTGGTTAACAAATGTTTAGAGCTGTATTTAAGATGTTTTTGCCAAGAGAAACCGAAGACATGGAGCGATAAAATTGTATGGGCCGAGTATTGGTACAATACCAACTACCAATCTTCGATAAAAAACACCCCTTATGCTGTGGTTTATGGACAGCCCCCTTCCCCTATCATTTCTCATGGCCAAGCGGGTACAACCCCGAATGATTCAGTGGAATATCAGTTGCAATCGAGAGATGAAATGTTAGCTACCCTGACGAGTCATTTGCAACATGCCCAAGAACAAATGAAGAAGTTTGCTGATGTGCACCCTCGCGATGTGATTTCGACATTGGGGACTGGGTGTACCTGAAATTACAAACCTTAGGCAGCAGTCGGTAGCGAAGAAGCGTTGTGAAAAATTATCTCCTAGATATTTTGGACCATACATGATTTTGGGTAGAGTCGGAGAAGTAGCTTACATGCTGGACCTACCAAAAACTGCCAAAATACATCCGGTGGAAACCACGTATCACAACTCAAGAAGGCAGTGGGAGACCAACATCAAATTCAACCGGACATAGCAATGCTCAATGATCAAATGGAGCTGGTGTTAGAACCCGAAAATGTGACCCAACTTCGCTGGAATGATGCTGAACGAGATTGGGAGTATTTAGTCCAGTGGAAAGATCAACCAAGCCATGAAGCAACATGGGAGTCCTATGCGATGCTTGCGAATCAATACCCAGAATTCCACCTTGAGGACAAAGTGTCTCTTCTCCATGGGGTATTGCTAGGCCTCCAATCACCCAAGTTTACCAAAGGAAGAGTAAGAAGGAAAATTCAACCTAGACAACATGGTTGTTAGGATGGCCAGTGGTCCTAGCAACTTAGCAGCAGGAGGGTATATATGTAGGTGTTTTGTGCTAGAGTTGTCATCTGAATATTTTGGATAATTTTGAATGAACGTGTTGTTCATTAGGGAGAGAGCAGCCCTCTTATTTGGCTGAAAAACTATCATAGAACTCTTTTGGAATCCTTATTGAATATACCTATATCTCATCTCCTCTCATATTAGTGTTGTGTGTGAACTGTATTGTGTTCTGTGTATTGGTTGTGCTGTGTATTTACATACTGCAGGGACTGTGAAGCTTAACAGTTTCCATACTATCAATGAATTGCTTGTCTAAAATGAAACAGTCGTATAATTCAATTCAACATTTTGGACTTTCATTTTTTCCCAGTAGATGAACTTAGACAGTGGTTCATATTGAATCATGGATAAATCATAATATTAGTGGTTATATATATTGACGTCATTTATTAGTATCAATACTTCTAGAGGAAGATATTGTAGAGTGTTTCTCTCTGAGTACGTAGAGTAGTCTTTTCTATGACAGGTGCTGAAGAAGCTTCAAAGATATGCTATAAATGTAAAAAGCCGGGTCATTTGTCTCGAGATTGCTCAGAACATCCCGATAATCTTTCACATAATCACTCAAATGGTGCAACTCAATACGATCGCCATGTCGTCTTGGATAATGATGCTGAATTGGACAAAATAACAATGGAAGAGGATGATATTCACGAAATAGGCGAAGAAGAGCGAGAAAAACTGAATGACGTGGATTACTTGACTGGAAATCCTTTGGCTACGGACATTCTTTTGTATGCTGTGCCAGTCTGCGGTCCGTACAATGCAGTGCAATCTTACAAATACCATGTCAAGATTGTTCCAGGACCTCTCAAGAAAGGGAAAGGTAAACTAGCTTTAGTCTTCATTACTAATACCATATTTATAGATAAAATAGAACCTTTAGGTTAAAAGCTTAGTTTATGTCTATTTAACCTCTAATTTTTAAAAAATGTCTAATAAATCCGTTAGGGCTCTAACAGTAACCATTTGGTTTTCAGGCTTTAGAAATTGACCTTATTTTCTCACGATTTGTTACTCATGTTTTTATATTTTCAATTCTTAGTCAATTTTTAAAAACAAGAACAAAATTTTCAAAGTTTGTCTTTGATTTTGAAAAAATACTCCTAAAACGTTGACAATAGAGCATAAAAACCAATAGATGGAAGTTATGTTGATAGGCTTAGTTTTTCAAAACTAAAAACCAAAACCAAATTGTTAACAAATATGCTAGGATTTTCAAATTTGTTTATAATAAATTATTCAACTTTTGAAACAAAATGTTAATAGGTCACAGAACTTTCCATTTTAGTTTTGTATTTAATTAATTCTTGAGATATTTGAAAATTTAAAAATTATATGGTCTACTAGATATATAATTAGATTTTATGTATGATTAATGTTGAACTCACAATTCACGAGATTTGTGAATAGATCAAGTACCTATTAAACATAAAAAAGGAAATTTTAGAGATCTATTGGAGAAAAAATTGAAAGAATAAGCTCGATTTATTAGACAATTTTTTAAGGTTCAAGGACTAAATAGATTCAAACATGAAAGAACGGATTCCATTCCATAACCTTGCTCTTTGTCCACTTGTTTCCAGCTGCAAAAACTGCCTTGAACCTGTTCACACATATGCCTGAAGCAACGACAAGAGAGAAAGAACTGATCAAAGCATGCACAGATCCAGAGCTTGTTGCTGCCATCATCGGGAATGCTCGGGTTACCGCGGCCGGTCTCACTCAGTTAAAGCAGAAGCAGAAAAAGGGAAAGAAAAGCAGCAAGCAAGGAAGCTAGCTGTTGCTGCTATTGTCTCTTCGCCATCTTCCTGTTTAAGCCTTGCTAGCCTCTGTTAATTAACCTCACCCAACTTACGTTTGAGAAATTTTCATGTGGATCTCATTGTCATTACTATGAAAAATATCTAGAAATGTCTGTACAGTGCATATATGTAAAAGTTTAGCCTTCGAAAACATCGGATAAAATTAGAATGATACAAAGAAGATTAGCATGATTCCTGCACATGGATGACATGCATAAATCGAGAAATGTAAAAGTATTTTGGTGGAAAAAAAAAACCTTGCAGATCTCTTAATACATAAATTCAGCAATGCCATTGGTCTCTATTGTAACTTACGAGATTAAAGAGTTTTTTTTCTAAAGATGTTTAAGTGTGAATTATTAGGATAAACAGACTATTACTTGTGTTGTATGGGTGGGGAATGGATTTAATACTTAATCATACAGTATCTATACCATATTGTTTTGTAAATTTTGTGTTTTTATCTCGAACTTAAAAGTTTAATATCTCACATCTTATTATGAAAACTCAATTGTTTTAATATAACAAAAAAAATTAAAAAATGCATGTGTTTCTTTTTCAACAAATCAACTGTTTCTATTGTTGAGATTATTTTTGTTAGATTCACAATTACTATAATGTTAGTTAGTTTGTCATAATTTTTTGTTGTATTCAATATAAGGAGAGGGAGGTGAGAAATTTAAACCTCTAGTCTTTTGTTCTAAAGTACATAATTTATTATTATTATTATTGTTTTTTTGACATAAAAAAGCATATGGTCTTCTATTTTTTTTTCCCTAAACGTTGATTGCTTGTTTGACCCTTTTGTTTGGACGGTGGTTGTGCTTTCTTTTACATTTAGAAGGTTGGAAGAGAATGAGGAAACGTTAATGAGGAGAGATAGAAATGTATGAGTGAAAAGGTTTAATAGTAAATAGCTAATACGAACCATTTATGTAAAAGTTAAAAACTTCAAAGACATTAACGTACTTAGACATCACTTTAAGGTCTTTTTATGCAGAAACCTATTTAACTTTTTGTGGGGTTCCTTTGATGGGACAGAACAGAACTTCAATTGCTGAAAAGGTTGGGTTGAAGATGCATCCCTTCTCACCTTCTCATTTTGTTGAGCCCTCCAACATTGCAATTTCTAAGATAAAAGCTTTAAAAAACCAATTCAAAATGGCTTTTTCTTTCGTATTACCACTTTTAAACTTCAATGCTTTCTTCTCTCTTTTCATCTTTTTGCAATTCTCTTTTTGTTCTTTTCTTACTCCTTTCTGTTTTCTTTTCTAACAATTCTTTTATTTGCAATTTTTTTCATTTCTTCTTCCGTTTTTATACTTTCCTCTTTTTTATGCATTCTTTTAATGGATTTCTTCTTCCATTTTTAGTATTTTTATTATCTCTCTACGAATCGAATATCTAATATATAACACAAAGTATATAACATCAAAATCCAACATTGAGTAGCGAGTATGGAGTATCGAAGATCAAATGCGCAAACAAATTTCACACAAATTGGTAAATTCACACGATACTAACACAAACAAAATACCACTTTTCATTCACTCTTAAATATATAGGACTATTTTTCATCTGAGCTTCCTATAGACCATCCATACTAAATCACCCCATTGAAAAATTTACACCCAACTGCTTTCTTTACAATTTTCTCACATTGAAACAGTCAACAATAGTTATCATCACTTACCACTGCTACCAATCGCAGTAATTTAAAGAAAAAAGTAATTGATGCTCTCTATTGAAAAAGTGAAAAAGTGAAAAAGTGAAAAGGCAAACAAATGATAATATTTTAAATCGTTTCGTGTGCTATCTTTCCCTCACATCGTACTTCTTTTAATGGAGTTTTGAAGGTGAAAAAGGTTGTGTGTAGTTCAGGCCGTGACTCCGTAGGGCATAGTTTTCGAGACTTCGAGGATATCGATATCGAACTCAGGTGTCGGATTGGATTCAAAGCGAACGAGTGAGTCTTAGAATTCGAGTTGATTTTTTTTTTTTTTACGATAAGGCCTTTTCTTATTTTGATATTGAGGCATCTTTTACTTTCATGTTGATTGCTTGTTTGATCTTTCTGTATCTGTTGACATTCTGTTTCTTTATATAAACTATATCACTGATGTATTTGGAAGGTCGGAAGATGTGCTGGTTTGGGGTTCTTGTCCGGTTGAGTGAGACTTTTCTTTATTTGCTGATGTGACTTTCATTTTCGATAACTAAATGAAGCTTGCCTTGTCATGCTCGTCTTTGAGTTGTTGAAGTGTATAATCTGCTCATGAGATTTGGTGTCTAATTTATTTTGTTTCTGTCTTCAGGCGTCATCGATGGGGAGTAACAATGAAGAGAAACTCCGGTTTTGTATTGATAGAGGAGGCACATTCACTGATGTCTACGCTGAAATTCCTGGCAGTCCAGATGGTAAAGTTTTTAAACTTTTATCTGTTGATCCATCGAATTATGACGATGCTCCGGTTGAAGGAATTCGGAGGATTCTTGAAGAATATACTGGCAAGAAAATCCCAAGGACGTCAAAAATACCTACTCAAAACATAGAGTGGATACGGATGGGAACAACTGTAGCAACTAATGCACTTCTTGAGAGAAAAGGAGAAAGAATTGCTCTCTGTGTTACTAAAGGTTTTAGAGATTTGCTTCAGATTGGCAACCAGGCCCGCCCGGATATTTTTGACTTAACTGTCTCAAAACCGTCGAATCTGTACGAGGACGTGGTAGAAGTAGATGAGCGAGTCGAACTCATTCATGGCAAGGGAGATGGTAATCAAGATTCTTCTACATATGTAAAAGGAGTTTCTGGTGAGCTTATTCACATTGTGAAGACTCTGAATGAAGAAGCTTTAAAACCGTTACTTAAGGATCTCCTGCAACGGGGAATCGGCTGTTTGGCAGTTGTCTTAATGCATTCATACACTTACCCACAACATGAATTGGCTCTGGAGAAATTAGCTCTGAGTATGGGCTTCAAACATGTTTCTTTGTCCTCAGCTTTGACCCCTATGGTTCGAGCTGTGCCACGCGGTCTTACTGCCAGTGTGGATGCATATTTGACTCCAGTCATCAAAGAGTACTTATCTGGATTCATGTCCAAATTTGATGAGAGCACTGGGAAGGTTAATGTGCTATTTATGCAATCAGATGGAGGACTTGCACCAGAAAACAGGTTTTCAGGCCACAAGGCAGTTTTATCTGGTCCTGCTGGTGGAGTTGTTGGTTACTCGCAAACACTTTTCGAGCTTGAGACCACGAAGCCTCTCATTGGGTTTGACATGGGTGGTACATCAACTGATGTTAGTCGCTATGCTGGAAGTTATGAACAGGTTCTGGAAACTCAGATTGCTGGTGCAATAATTCAAGCTCCTCAGCTTGATATCAACACCGTGGCAGCTGGTGGTGGGTCAAAATTGAAATTTCAATTTGGAGCTTTCCGCGTGGGGCCTGAATCAGTGGGTGCACACCCTGGTCCAGTTTGCTATAGAAAAGGAGGTGAGCTAGCTGTTACTGATGCAAATCTTGTTTTAGGGTTTGTTATCCCTGATTTCTTCCCATCCATCTTTGGTCCCAACGAAGATCAACCTCTAGATATTGAAGCCACAAGAGGAGAGTTTGAGAAACTTGCAACAGAAATCAATTCTTACAGAAAAAACCAGGATCCATCCTCAAAGCCTATGACAATAGAGGAGATTGCTTTGGGTTTTGTAAATGTTGCGAATGAAACTATGTGCCGCCCAATCCGACAACTGACTGAGATGAAGGGGCATGAGACAAAAAACCACGCTCTCGCTTGCTTTGGAGGTGCTGGACCTCAACATGCATGTGCTATTGCCAGGTTATTAGGTATGAAAGAGATATTTATTCATAGATTTTGTGGGATCTTAAGTGCTTATGGTATGGGACTAGCAGATGTTGTTGAAGAAGAACAGGAGCCTTACTCGGCTATGTATTGTTCCGAGTCTGTCCAGGAGGTCTCTCGAAGAGAGGCAAGTTTACTTAAGCAAGTAAAGCATAAGCTACAGAGCCAAGGATTTAGAGAGGGAAGTATTAAAACTGAAACATATTTGAATTTGAGGTATGACGGTACAGACACTGCCATTATGGTAAAGAGCCAAAGAGTGGTTAATGGAGTAGAATTCGACTTTGCAGCGGAGTTTGAGAAGCTTTTCCAACAGGAGTATGGATTTAAGTTACAGAATAGGAATATTCTTATATGCGATATAAGAGTTCGTGGCGTAGGAGTTACAAATGTATTGAAGCCACGAGCTTTTGAAGGACTTTCTGGTGACCCTAAAATTGAAGGCCACTACAGGGTCTACTTTGGAAATGGATGGCAGGATACACCTTTATTCAAGCTTGACAATCTAGGATTTGGTTATATCATCCCAGGGCCTGCTATCATTATGAATGGGAACAGTACAGTGATTGTCGAACCTAGCTGCAAAGCTACTGTAACTAAATATGGAAACATCAAAATTGAAATAGATTCAACCTTCTGCACAGAAAAAGTATCAGAAAAGGTTGCTGACGTCGTCCAACTATCGATCTTCAATCACCGGTTTATGGGTATAGCTGAACAAATGGGAAGGACGCTACAGAGAACTTCTATATCAACAAACATCAAGGAACGCCTAGATTTCTCTTGTGCCCTCTTTGGTCCTGATGGAGGATTAGTTGCCAATGCTCCCCATGTACCTGTGCACTTAGGAGCAATGTCCAGTACGGTTCGTTGGCAAATTGACTTCTGGGGTGACAATTTGAATGAGGGAGATGTATTGGTCACAAATCACCCATGTGCTGGAGGTAGTCATCTTCCTGATATAACAGTCATCACACCAGTATTTGACAATGGAAAATTGATATTCTTCGTTGCAAGTAGAGGGCACCATGCAGAGATCGGTGGCATAACTCCAGGAAGCATGCCACCATTTTCAAAATCTATCTGGGAAGAAGGAGCTGCAATAAAAGCATTCAAGCTTGTCGAAAAGGGAATATTTCAAGAGGAAGGAATTAACAAACTCCTGCAGTTCCCTAGTTCTGACGAAGGTGTCATCCCAGGAACTCGAAGACTCCAAGATAATTTATCTGATCTTCACGCACAGGTTGCTGCAAATCACAGAGGAATTTCACTAATTAAAGAGCTTATTGTGCAATATGGTTTAAATATTGTTCAGGCTTATATGACATATGTACAACTTAATGCTGAAGAAGCAGTAAGGGAAATGCTGAAATCTGTTGCCTCTAGAGTTTCATCTAATTCAGCTAGATATGTGGAGGGAGGCTCCATAGCAATTGAAGAAGAGGATTACATGGATGATGGTTCTGCAATTCATTTGAAACTCACAATTGATCCTCATAAAGGTGAAGCCAATTTTGATTTTAGTGGAACGAGTCCAGAAGTATATGGCAATTGGAACGCCCCAGAAGCAGTAACAGCGGCCGCAGTTATATATTGCCTCCGGTGCATGGTGGATGTCGATATTCCTCTCAACCAAGGCTGCTTGGCTCCTGTCAAGATATATATTCCACCAGGGTCATTCCTTTCCCCGAGCGAGAAGGCTGCGATTGTAGGGGGAAACGTTCTCACTTCTCAACGAATAACCGATGTTATACTGACAGCATTTCAGGCATGCGCCTGTTCTCAAGGCTGTATGAACAACCTCACTTTTGGTGACGATACATTTGGATACTATGAAACAATTGGTGGAGGAAGTGGAGCTGGTCCTTCTTGGCATGGAACAAGTGGAGTTCAATGCCATATGACCAATACTCGAATGACGGATCCTGAGATATTCGAGCAGCGATATCCTGTTCTTCTACATACATTTGCACTGAGAGAGAACAGTGGAGGAAGTGGAATCTACAAAGGGGGTGATGGGCTCGTTAGGGAGATTGAGTTCAAGCAACCAGTTGTGGTGAGCATTCTTTCAGAGAGACGTGTCCATGCGCCGAGAGGTTTGAAAGGAGGAAAAGATGGTGCTCGTGGGGCTAATTTTCTGGTGAGGAAGGATGGAAGAAGAGTTTATCTTGGAGGCAAGAATACTGTAACTGTCAAAGCTGGGGAGATCCTTCAAATTTTAACTCCCGGTGGTGGTGGATGGGGTTGCGCTTAATGGCTTTTTGATATTTCACTTAGGTATGTACTACATTCAGATGTTTTTATTTCGAGTTAAATAGAATTGAACCACCCTAAATGAGAGCTAGTTTACAATGTTGATGTTGACAGAAACGTTGAGATCCTTATTTTACAAAAAAAGGTTGCTTTTAAAGGTGTATTATCCACATTAGGGACATTTTATTGCTTATTTTTTAAAAAAAAGTTTCATGATTTGTTTAGCGATATGATAGAAATGTCGATTCACCCTTCAATCTTTCATGTTGATATCATCCCATAGAAATGTGCAAATATTGACACTTTGGCTGGAATTGGTTTATTGTGTCTTTTGTAACAGGTACCATATATAAGGAAGCAGATTAAGAAGAAGGGTACTGCTGAAAGATAAGTTTTCTTATTCAATTTACAAGTAGTTCTATGACACACAAGAGTTTACGTATTTTGATAAAGGAACAATTCGATCTTGGTAGGAAATGTCTAGGTTTCAATAATGTGGGCATATGGATATCAAGGAGTATTCCTTCAAAATGTAAAATAATTGACGTTTCTGTTGAATAATAAGCCATTCATTTTCTTTTAATAGTAACTTCATGTAATTAGGGTCTTGATGAATCGATGATTAATGATTAAATAAACTAAGATTTGATCATGACTGTGATGGAACACTAAGATTGTGTTCTATCGATGGACCTTTATTGATACTTGAAAGAATTGAATACAAGAACAAAATAAAATAGTAAAGAAATGAATTGAGAAATCTCAATTCGGTTACAATCTCTCTATTACCTTCTCTCTCAAAGGTGCATAATGATAGACCCCCTATTATCCACCGATACAGTAGACGAGGGAAGAAGGATTAATATGGGCACATGTGAGTATTAGAGTAGGCACGTGTGAGTTAGTTTTTTAGAATTAAATCTGAAATTTGTGCACCTTTGAGAGAGAAGGTAACAGAGAGATTGTAACCGAATTGAGATTTCTCAATTCGTTTCTTTATTATTTTATTTTTTCTTGTATTCGATTCTTTCAAGTATCAATAAAGGTCCATCGATAGAACACAATCTTAGTGTTCCATCAGAATGTAATTTTAGAAATTACTTCCTAAGTTTTGCCATTAGTAATTATATTCACACATACATATTTTTTACGGATACGAACCTCTTTATTAAATGTATCAATAAACGAGACTAATGTTCAAACTACATAAACATCATAACAAACAAAAGGATAGACGAATTGAACAAACAAAAACAACACAAGTGAAACCTGAGCAAAACAAAAGAAAAATAAGAACAAAACAAACTTAAAAAAACTTACCACAAGAAGCCCAAAAACAGCTGAAGACTGTAAACTAAAACAGATAACACCGAGGGAGAGCAAATAGCCAAGCAGCTTGTTGATGAAAAAATAGGCTTCCTAAGTAGTCCTTAAATCGTGGAGGTAGTGACTATAACCAGAATATTTGAGAACAACTTTAGAGGGCTAAAATAATAGAAGCATCCATCAAACCTCGCGTGATCCACTAACACAGCTCAAACGAAAACAATTCCACCTTTTTCAACAATGGACTTCCAAGTGATTTGGAATTTCACTGTGCTAAGCTTGTGAAGGAAATAAAGAGGTCTGTTTCTCAGTAATTAGATCCTCCCCTCCTCCCGTGTGAGAAACAAGGTAAGATCAATTGATATATGAGTTTAGGTAGGGGAGCCTATAAAAAAAATTGACATTTGAATTAGGCAAACATGTATTTGTAATGGAGGATGAATTGATATATGAGGAACTGACTTGTTTCATTTGTTTCATTGAGTATGGGCTTGCAAAAGGGCACAATTTGCCTAAGAAAAATGAGGGTTATGATCCAAAAGCATTAGTAATTATATTCATGTTGATGATGTTCTTGTATTGTTAAAAGAGACGCCAAGTTACATGAAAATCCGACTGTCAATGATGTGAAATTATACGATTTATTGAAAATATTGACAATATGATGTAAACAAAATCTATGATGAATCTTGGTCATGTTCACCCATTCTTTGGATTGTTCACCGTTTATATTATGTCAACATGTTTATTAGAAACCAAGTATATATCCTCGTGGGGTACAATTTTTTTTAGATGTTTTACAAATCATCCCCATGAATTTGCACTACTCTTCCACAATAAAAAATACTAAGGTGAGAAGATACTCGAATCGACAAATGTGGTCATTAATAACTTTCCTCGATACTTGTCATACAGTGAGTGTCGTCGATTTGAATAATTAACCTACATCTAATACATGAACATGTCATACTAGGTATTTGGTCTATTTAGGCCAGTTATTCAAATCGACGACACTCCCTTGTATGCTAAGTATCGAGGGAAGTTATTAATTGCTACATCTGTTAATTCGAATAAGCATTTTCTACCTTTAGCATTTGTCGTTGTTGAGGAAAAATCTGTAGATTCATGTGATGATTTTACGACATCTTGAAAAATTGTGTCACACGATGAGTTATGCTTGGTTTCTAATCGACATGATGACATCATATCAACGACGAACAATCCAAAGAAGAGGTGGATATGATCACGATGTCATCATAGATTCTATTTACGCAATATAGTTAGCAATTTCTACAAAATATATAAAGTCACACCATTGAAGAACTAGACTTATTGTGTCCGTTGTCAATTTCAAATTCAAAAGTTTGATAAAACAATTAAGACCTCATGAGAATAAACAATAGTCGTATGAGTTCTTTTTTTTTTTTTTTGTGACATTCTTATAGAACAATGGATCCAAGCACATGACGGATGATTCTGCTATGGGTGAATGATGACGAACCTATCAGAGTGCATGAACGGAGTTTCTTAAGGAGCTTGAATGTTATCGATAAATACTATAGCTCAGAAAATGAGACAAAATAAGAGCTGTGTCAGAGTGTCGAGATAAATATATGCGGTATGAATTTTTTAGCTTTATAGTAGTTAATATATATTTTTTTTATGTGTATATTATACTAAGTGTGTATGTTCAAGTATGCACTACAAAAAACATTTAAATTAGTTGTAAGATCCAGTAAGCATTAAGTACAATTGTGCGTTCAAGCAGTTCTGTTTGTGAAACAGTAGCAAACCTTTGGTATTCCATGTTCATTTTATAGCGGTATGTTCACGGTTTAACATGAACTATAAAAACTTCGTTGAGAATTACTAAACTGTCAACTTATGTTGTATACTATGCTCCTTAGTTTCAACCCGTGCTACAAGAAGATTACTGTATCACACCCATAAATATGTCCGTCTTACATCAAGATCCATCGTTGTTGAGTAAACTGGATTCTCACAATAAGATGGATTGGGTAGATAATGATGATGTTCATTATGTGGTCAACTTAGTCACAATCGATGGAAGTGTATTTTGTTAACAAGACGGACACTTGATAATTAGAGATATTTGTACCCAAGGTTTTTTTATTGTAAATGTTAAAATATTAAGCGATTTGTACCCAACATGTACTACTCCTTATTGGTCCGATAGAGTTCCCATTTGGTAATGCGATGGCTAAATCGCACGAGATTTATTGCTACAAGACCTCGCAATTTGATGTGAATGTAAATCAAGAATACATCTATTGGTACAAAAATATTGCGAGACTCTATATCACTCGTCCGAGAGCTGTTTTGGGTCACCATATTTAAATATTGTCCAATTATTTTTAGTATAAATTTATTTTAAATATTTTATAGGTCATTTTAATATTTCAAATAGACCGAACAACCGTAGACTTCAAGATGTTGCAAATAATCTACAACATGTCATAGATATATGTAATGATAACAAGCAGTACATGAAGAACATTATATGTATAATGTACCTATTGTACTTATACCAGTTCAAAGGAGACGTGCAAGAGTCTGATGAATTGGAAAGAAGTTGACCAGGACGTGGAAGAAGTGCCTCATGTGACACAAACACAGAGTGAGACTAGTTACATTAGTTCAATGATGATGGTGCTGACAATTGGAACGCGATATTATGATTCAAGAGTTGGTCAATCATCAAACTTCCTAACAAGATATTATAATTTCGAAGCAGGACCATCATCGTCAAACTTTGGGCAATGATACTATGATTTTTGTACTAATTTATCATTGTCATACATGCATAAGGGCGAAGTCGTGGAAAACATAACGAATATTTGTATTACGAAGCGTCTGCAACAGTACTCGAGCAACTAGATGAACATCAACAACAAGAGAATTATGAGGAACTAGAGATCAACATAAAGTGCATAGTCGACGATGACCAGGTTGTGAGACACATTATGGTTACCGATTGAAGTTTTAAAAAAAAATCTTTAATTTTAAAATACGAAGAAACAAGTTTCAAATGATATATGAGGTCTATGTAAAGTTATAAGTTCATAAATAAAATGTGAATGATGGCAAATTTTAGAGAGTAATATTTGCGAATTAAATTAAAAATATATATATATATATATATGAATGTGGTTTAAAAATTATAATGAGACTTCTAATTTCATTAAAAAAAAAAAGAGAGATGACTTTGCTTTCCTTACAAAATATATAAGATATATTTAATTAAAAATATATATCTCGTGCAGCTATTTATATATAACAATTGGCGAGTCTTCGAGACTTTTCCAATGCAAAATTTTTAAAAAGTATAATGGAAAGAACATTGTTCATATAAATAGTTTAAAAAGAGCATTATTTTATCGAATAGCTTGTTAAAGAAGTTTATATAATTTTTTCCTTATAATCTATTTGTCATAAACTCATCCAATATTTAAAATATGGTGATAGAGTTTTATCATACAATATTTAAAAAATGTGACTATATAGAGTAATATGAAATTATGAATTTGAGAGAAGCAAGTATAATACCTTTCCGCTGTGATATCTACAATCTTCAGCATTATCCACTCATATATTGAGATGGAACTA
Source organism: Cucumis hystrix (assembly GCA_025688845.1). Classification (NCBI taxonomy): domain Eukaryota; kingdom Viridiplantae; phylum Streptophyta; class Magnoliopsida; order Cucurbitales; family Cucurbitaceae; genus Cucumis; species Cucumis hystrix. Next base: position 22,553,745 of record CM046893.1, read on the forward strand.
CACTAATCATACTCAAAAGTTTCAAACCTCTTTTTTGGACTAAGCTGAAAAATCCATGACAAACAAATAACTAATAAGTACCTTCGGGTGAAATCGGAGTAGGCCGCCTGCACGAGCCATTGCTTGAGCTATTCTTTGCCTGAACATCTCAACCATCTCGTCTGCCTAGAATAGTATACAATCAATAAACCTATGAGTAGAAATTGAATGGGTGGAGGTAAAACCATGAATTTTGGAGCTCCTGTACACAATGTCAGATAATGGTTCATGTCATGCTAGGGGTTAAATATATGGGGGTAAAAGACTTGGAAACCAAATATGCACTCTATAACGATAAGAATTGAAAAGTGAAAAAGGAATACCTTCTGAAAATACAAGCAATGAAAATAGAATTACCTTCTCAAAAACAAGCTTTGGTTTGTGAATCTTGTCTTCAGCAGTAAGTATCATTTTCCTGATTCACAACAATTCAATTCTTCTGCGCTCCCTTTCTAGTGCTAGCTAGAAGTTATTTTACAAATGAGAGTTGGGACTAGCAGATAAATGAGAAGTCTTGTCTTTTTTTTTTTTTTTCCTCTTTCTAAGACACATATGAGAGTGATTTTAAAGAAATTGAGTGGGTATTTCCTCAATACTGGTTTTAACGAAAGTGATTTTGGATTTTCATATAATCATTTTCAGGTTTGGGTTTACACTTTTAAACACAGCTTTTATACCCTTAAAACTGGCTTTGAATGATTAGGCAATGATTCGATGTGACTTTAGCCTTTTCAAAACCATCTTCAAACATCCTTTTTTAGTTCAACTGTTGAGAACTGTTGTTGGAAGATCATTTTTCTAATTCTCCTGCCATTTGTCTTCAGCTACGTTGTTAGTTGATTCGTTACATGCCTTCTATGCTTTTGAACTTGAATGATTAGTTATTTCATTCACTTGTTAAGTTTTGCTTGTAACTTCTTTTGGCAGAATTCATCATTACATCTAATTCCTTGATATTGGCTCTTAAGCCTGGAATAGTTTTTTATGTCTATTCTTTAACATAGAATCTTTAGTCGCTTGTATATTTCAAGAAAATAATCATGTAGCTGACTTCTTTTAGAATTTTATGAGTCCCAATATTGCATTATCCTTTAGTTTGGTGACTGTCTTCTCTTTATGTTCAAATGATTTTGGTTGAAAACTTTGTTTTTATGTTAGTTGATTTGTTTTGTGTACTTATTTGTGATTTTCTTCTAAATTAGGATTGAAGAATCTCAACTGAGATAAGTAAAGCTCTATTTGATAATGAACTAATTTTCGAAAAACTAAACCAATAAATATTGTTACACCTAAATAAGCCCAACAATCTCGAGAAACCCCAAAAATTAATAAATATTACATTGTATTATTATTGGTTCCATTGAATGCACCATTTAGTAAAATATTTATGAAAACTATTACTCTTAACTTCTTTCCTATAGAGTACTCATGGAAAGGTTAAATGACAAAAAGAAAAAGAAAAAAATGAAAGTTGAAAGCACACAACAAAATGAAGATTTAAGGTAATCACATAAATGGTAGGGTTGCAAGGAAAAACTGCGAGGTGGTTTAAATCGATGGAAATTGTTTGTTGGTTCGCGTTGAAACTGGTTGGTTTGGCGGTTCGGGTTGAAGGTATATGAAACCAAAATTTTTGGTTAGGTTCAGGTTTAGCTGAAACACATGGGAAAACCAAAGTGGTCGAAAATATATGTATAATGATTTTTTGTTAATTAGATTGATTGGGAAGTGCATTTAAAACCTAAAGGCTATGGGTTCGAGATTGGGTAAACACAAAATTTTGTTTTTGTTTTTAAAATTTTGCGATTCCCTCTCTCGTGGTCCCGTTGTGGGTGCACACAATAAATAATATAATCAATTGTGAACTAAAGTTGACCTAGTGGCGTGGGTTCTTGTAAGGTCGGTTCGGTTTCAATTTTATGTACTTTATTAATTGGACCGCTTACACTTCTAATAAATGGAAATTGAATAATTCAATACTCAAATCATTTAAATTAAAAAAATATTAGACTAACACGCTTAAGAATTCTATCTAGAGTTGGATTAATTTGCTAACAAAAGTCTAGTTTAACTGACATTTGTAAGTTTGAGGACTAAGAGGTATTTGATTTAAATTTTTAGTCTAATTTGTACTAAAAATGAAAAAAAGAAAAAAAAAGAGTTAGGTTAACTCTCTACCACCGTCCATCGACAAAGTGGAGGATACTTAGATATAGTCCAAATTCTCATCTCTCCAATTTATCAAGTGATAACAGATGATTAAGCATTTGAGTAAGTTGCAAAAAATTATAGATGTAGAAGATGATACCCAATGCAAAGGTGTAACTTTTTCCGGATGACTTTTATACACTTTACAAAATTGCAAGTCCTATCCTATCTACATCTTAATTCCCAGTTGTTATAATGAAGAATAGTCTGAAAACGATGTAAATTTTTTTTTTTCTCAATACCATTCAACTACGTTTAGATTATTAGAAACTCAACCAAGTTTGATTTGAAATGGTTTACCAAATTTTACTCGAATTTGATGTTGTTCAATTACTTTCGTAGGTATAATAAGAATTAAGTTGAATTTAAAGAAAAGAAACAAGGTTGAAAAAATGGAATACTTAGGTGTAGAAGAAGACAATGTATTTATACGTCGTATTGTGATAAAAACACACATTTGGATGCCCTTTATGCTTAGAGGTAAGACTTTCCACAAAGGCTAAGGTGATTCAACCGTGTGGGACATCTTCTTCTTCTCCATTTGATTCTCATTAAATTAGAACAAAACTAACCAAATTATAATAATAATAATTCTATTCTTTTTAAGGTTGATCTTTTATGAAAATAATTTATCTTTTGAATGTTGGATGAAAATTGAAAGTTTGAAAAGTCGGTACTTTAAGTACAAATAACATAGCATTAACTTTGGCTAAGGAAGAGATTTATGGTAATATAATTAAGCGATGACAATTATATGTATTAGTATTGGTATTGGACCTTTGTTTTTATAAGTGACATTAGAGTCATGCACTTGACTTGGTCGTATTGGTAAAATTTTTGAAAATAGAACAAAAGAAGTGGTGAGCCTATAAAGATTTCTAGTAGACATGGTGAGATATGTGGTTGATGACTCTATTGGATTGGTGGTATGTTCAAGAGAATTAAGAGGAGTGCGTGTAGGTACGACCTAAATGGATCGATGATTATTTGAGGAAAAGATGAATAATTTAATGAAATGTGCTAGAGCTTTGGTGTAAGATGTATATTTTTTTTAAGTGTGCTTTGTGGTTGATGGTAATAGGACAATACGAGGTTCCTTATTAAAAGTGAGGTTCTCTTGGTTTTTTTACAAGGTAGGTTTCTCAATACTTGGTAATCTTGTTCATCATCTTGTCCACGAGACTTTCTTCATCTTATCCCTGGTGATATTCTATATGATATCTCACACAATATCAAGTTTGTTTGAAAATTCTTTCCTTAATTATTTGAAAATTTTCAGGTGTTTATTCTTAAGGATTCTTTTTTCTCTTGGCTTAACAAGTTATGGTAATGGTTTGATTTCTGTTTTATTTGCTTGAGGGTTACCACTTTAGAAGAGAAGCTCTGAATTGTTTGCTATTTTTGGTAGAAAATAACAAGAATGTCAATATGAAGCAATAAATATAGTAGATCTTGAGTTGTGTCTTTAGATCATCTTGAAACATCATGAAAAAATATCTCAAGTAAAGTGCTCGTGATTTGAAATTGGAAATGTAGAAGTTATCATTAAGAGAAATTCTCACAATTAAAAGAAGCCTAAGTATCTTTTTTTATTAAGTTATATTGTTCGTGTATAACTGTAATAACCTTGTATTCATCGATAAGTACAACGTTGTAATCATTTAACTATCTATTAATGAAAATATCCGTCTTAGGACACATTTCCTCTTAAATGTAGGTTGTATTGCAAACCTTGTGCTCTGTTTTTTAATTTTATTACATGTTCTACTCTACGTTTTTAGATAGTTGAACTAATAAATCTATGTTACCTTGTGTGTAAGATAATTTTTTTTCAAATGAGAAATAATATTAAAACTTCTCAAAATAACATAAAACAAACAAAAAAAATTAAAGTGTGTATATATATATATATATATATATATATATTGTAATATTAGGTTTCATTATCATTGAATTAAAAATTGCATATACAAGAATCGAATAATGTGGAGAAAGTAGTTTTCCTTTTCCTACTTTGTGTAGAGGCTAAGTCTCTAAAATATTGGCTTCGTCTTTGAACTTTTGGATCCGCCACCACAATCAGACAAACTTCCATTTGATCATTGCCTTTACATCGAATCAAATTCTTTCCCTTCCAATGTGTCACAATTTAATTTGAACATACCATCAATTTCATTACCATTTTTCACTTCCTAATGAACTTTTTCATTAGTTTTGCCACTTTAAGTTTTTTCACCACCATTACAAAACACATTTGAAATATACAGAACCAAAATTTCAAAATATTCCAAAAAAAAAAAAAAAACAAAACCAAAATGTTTAATTTGAATTGGTTTCTGAAACCATTTTTACAAAATAGACACTAAACCAATAAAACAGTGTATGTATAATAGTTCAATTTTAAAGACAAAAAATTAAACAATCATTATCAAACACTGCCTTAAAACACAATTGGAGTCCATTTGTTTAGGAATATATATACATATATAGTTCTATATATATATAGTTGTTTATTTATATATATAGTACTATAATATATTTTTAAAAAAATGTCAAAATCTGAGATTCTTTGATCCTCCCTAAATTGTCCATTTTTGTCTTGCCTACAAACTTGCAAAAAAGAAAGGAAAAAAAAAAAGTTCATAGATAGAAATGACCCATAATTGAATAATAAAGCAATAAGGATATACAAAATTATTATATCCAAGAGGGATGAGAGATGATCTTAAAGGTGCAAAAGAATCTTCTTATTGATGGAAGAAGAGAATACAAACTCTTCCAACTTTTGATCAAATGCCCAAAATGCCCTCCATCTCACCTTAAAGATAGGAATCCAAGTCATATTCATCCCACCAATATCAATATCTAAAATAATAAGTAACAAATAATTACAATTACAAATATAAAGTGCATAGAAATTAAACTTAGGGGTATCCATAAACTTAAAACAATGTTCCCCAAGGCTCTATAAATAGCCTCCCTCCCATCCCTTCACAACTCAAGCTTGAAGGACTATAACAAGAACTTGTAAGCTTGCCCTTCTTATCAAGTCCTTCTTGCCTCCCTTTCTTCGGAAGAAAACTTTTGTTGTTTCAAAAGCCCCAAAGTTAATATGTCTCCAGCAGCTGCCCCAGAAAGTACCATTGAGTCAACTGACGCTCCCAAGAGGGCGTACGTGACGTTCTTGGCTGGTAATGGTGACTATTGGAAAGGTGTAGTTGGATTGGCAAAGGGTCTCAGAAAGGTCAAAACCGCCTACCCTCTCATTGTAGCTGTCCTTCCTGATGTTCCTGAAGATCATCGCCAAATCCTCGAGTATCAGGGTTGTATCGTCCGTGAGATCGAACCTGTTTACCCTCCAGCAAACCAGACCCAATTTGCCATGGCTTATTATGTTATCAACTACTCAAAGCTTAGGATCTGGGAGGTACTAATGTCATACACATTCATTCTTGATTTTCGTTAAAAATATCGTAACTCATATTTTTGAGTTAAATTAGTGATATATATTCAACGACGACCTTTTAATCTTAAGTGGTGATTGCTTTGATTGCAGTTTGTGGAGTACGAGAAGCTGATATATTTGGATGGAGACATCCAAGTGTTTGAAAACATAGACCATTTGTTTGAAATGCCAAGTGGATACTTCTATGCAGTGATGGATTGCTTTTGTGAGAAGACATGGAGTAACTCTCCACAATACAAAATTGGGTATTGCCAACAATGCCCTGACAAAGTGAAATGGCCTGTGGAGGAAATGGGAAACCCACCACCACTTTACTTCAATGCTGGATTCTTTGTGTATGAACCTGATCTTTTCACTTACAAGGATCTTCTTGAGACTTGCAAGGCCACCACTCCAACTTTGTTTGCTGAGCAGGTAATCTCATTCATTTTATTTACACTAATACTTATCTGCTAGCTGAGTCGTGTTGCCCCTTTTTTAGTCCCGAAAACAATAAGGGCAAAAAACAAAAACAAAGCTCGTTGGGTGGAAGTCCGTGGAACCATGTGGTTAGACCACTGGCTAGAAAAAATGGTTTCTGGCTGGTGGTCAAGTATTGCTCTTAAACCGATCTCTCTTTTTTTTTCTCATATGAGAATTTTGTGTTTGGATGTGTCTTTTTTAGCTTTAAAAATGTCTAACTTTTTGTTTAGTGTATCGCTAAAGTATTAAATAAGTTAAGAATTAAATAGTTTATAGGATATAAAATGAATTTTATTTATAACAATTACCATTAATTTTTCAATTTTGCATCAAGGAGAATGAATCAATATCTATAAGAGACAAAATTAAGGATTTAGAGATCTAACGGTCACAAAATTTAAACTAAAGTTAATTTAACTGTTTTTTTATTGTTTGTTTCTCCTATAGGACTTCTTGAATATGTACTTCAACGACATATACAAGCCCATTCCTCCAATTTACAACCTCGTCATGGCCATGCTGTGGCGTCATCCCGAGAACATTGACGTCGACAAAGTCAAAGTTGTCCATTATTGTGCAGCGGTACATATTCAACTTATTTTAGTGTTTGTACTTTCAAATGTCCAAATTTATAATACCCAAGTTTCTACCTTGCGTACAATCAATTAGTTAACTTTAATATCATTACTGAAATGTCGTACTTGTAGGGATCGAAACCATGGAGGTACACGGGAAAAGAAGAGAACATGGACAGGGAAGACATAAAAATGCTGGTGAAGAAATGGTGGGAAGTTTATGAAGATGAATCTTTGGATTACCAAAACGTCCTCAAATCTGAAACTAAACAAGAAACTAACCTCACACCTTTGATCTCTGTTCTGTCCGAGGCTGAAGTTGTCAACCACATCACAGCTCCTTCTGCTGCTTAAGTATATGTATATTTATATATATAACATATATAAATATATGTATACATATTATATGTATTATATGAGTGTTTGTGGTGTGAGACAAATATTAATTATGATAAGTACTTACAGTGAAGTGGGTACTTAATTAATTAAACTTTTTATGTATAGTAGCTTTGGTTGGGGGATGTGTGTGTATGTGTGCAAATCCCAACCTTGTTCATGGCTACATTACTTTAAATTTCTAAATTTTATGGAATAAGGCTGGTTTTATATCTGCCTTCCCTTTTTGCTTTATTTTTCATCTTCTCTTCATTAATTACTACAAACTAAGCTTAATTGTGCTAACTTTTCCTTAATTAACTATAAGTAATACTCCTAACAAATTAAAATGGTTTACTAAAAGTATCAATCATCATCTAAAAATCAAATTCAGTTTTTTTATCACAATATTGTGTATAAGCCACAAATAATGATTTTATTATATATATAATCAATAAAAAAAATATGGTTAATAATAACATATATCAATCTTTTATTAATAATCTCAACCAATTTGGAGGTAAATCAAATATTACTATTTGGTATTTGGTATTTGATTTTATATATGGTTGAATAATATAATACTAAGTTTTTAGGTTAGTTGGTGATTTAAGAGAATAACGATTTTGGAAACATATTCACATTTTATCTTTTGTTGCACCAAAATTATTGATATTATTATTTAGTGGAATTGAAAATTTTGATAAAAAAAAAGAATTTATAAAATATAGCAAAATTTCATATTATATTAATGATAGACTAATAGATACTGATATGTTTCTACCAATGATATTTTGATAAACTGAAATATAAATTTATCGTTTTATCATTAATAGAATTTAAATTTTATAAATTTTATAATTTATTTTACTAATATTTTAAAAAATAATTTGCTTTAAAGAAAATTTTTTAAAAAGAAAAGGATTAGGTGGGGGTATAAAATAGTATTGGGCCGAGACGGAACCGGGAATTCACCGCGGCTCAAAATTTCCACTCAAAGCCCTAAACCTCGCGGAGAAAAACCTTCCGAGTTCCAATGGCTACCACCAACAACCTCCATGGCTCTGGTACTCCTCTTTCTTTTTATGTTTTCTTCATTTTTATTTTCTATTTCTTCCTCTTTTTTCTGCTTGCTTTCATCTAACCAGAATTGTATGATTGTGATTCGAATTCACATCCAGCAAGTTATTTAATATGTATGCATTTTCTTACTCTTCGTGGCATTGTAATTCTCTTTGAGTTGAACTTTCTATTGTTTGCTGAAGACTAAGAAGCGTATTGAAGGGTTCTATTTTTTAGTATATTCGTCCTGCGGTATTTGCTAAATTTTTAAAATTTCATTGTGGGGTTAAGTTTCCATATACTGTTGGCTCAGAGATTTGCAATATTTGAAGGTGGGTGGGTGCTTTATGAAAACTTTTTTTTTTTTTTGCTACGGAAATTCAAACCCGGATGATTTTATGTGTTTTCGAACGTATAATTGTGTCCAGGCCTTCAGGATCGTCTAACCTATAAACTATAATGTGTAATTTTGGTATTTTTCTTTTCAATCCTTGCTGCTTAAATTTCACAATTTCATCTTGTTAACTGTTTTCGTTTTTACAATACTTTCTCGTACAGGATTCCTTCAATTCTCAATGTTACATTATTTGACGTCCAAACCTTTGGGCATTTTTCATTTTTTCTTGTTTTGACCTTCGGAGTTCTGTTTTTGATCTGTACTGAAATGTGGAATTTAATTTTGAAGATCATACCTTTATGGGTAAAGATCATTTGAGTGAACAAAAGGCGTTTGTTCCTTGAAATAATTGGAGGGAGAGTCTTTCTATTGATTGGCGTTTTATCATCTTTTGTTGGCTTCTGGTTATCTTTATTTGCTGGACTATTTTAAGTGTTTAATCTCTATTAATATTCTTACCTAACTTAATTGTCAAATTAATAGTTGATCCTCCTTACTCAAGTATTGGTTCATGTATAGTAACATCTCATGCAAGGTTTCAGCTTTTCCTATTTTTCCTTGAAGGTTGAGTTTTTCCACATAATATGTCAGATTCTGTGAATGAAGTGCTTATGGAATCAGCTAAAGAAGGATCTGCTAATATGAGGTCAGAGGGAAAGACTAGTGACACAGGTAAGAATAGGTAGTGCGGACTTGATGTCCTTTATTGTTTCTTGTTTAATTCTTTTCCTTAACATACATATTGTGCTTTGAACGTTAAATTGAGCATTAAGAGGTATGGTGCTATTCTTCTTTATCATTGTAGAAATAAAAGCACGTGTTGATTCCATGTGGGAGCAAATGAACAAAGGGGTGTCCAGCAAAACACTAAAAGGTTTGTCAACCAAACGATCTCCAGCTGTGAATAAAAACTCAAAGAGGCCATCCAATGTAAAAATTCACATTCTGCTCTTGCATAATGAGGCGGCTCAAAATATAGGAAATATATCTCATACTTTTTTCTCTCCCCATCTCCCCTGTGTCTAGAATTGGATGGCATATCTTGGTATGGCACCAAAGAAGCCTCAGGAAAAAGATATATTATCAGAAGGATCCAAGGTTCTGCAGAACAGTTCCATTGATGATGCAAAGATGCTTGCTGCTACTGCGCTCTCAGCTGTTAGGGATGCTACAGCATCTATCTCTGGCAGGGGGAAAGTTGAGGTGCCATTACTTTCATCACTATTTTTCATTTATTTTTCTACTCTTTTAGGTGTGAATTGTGATTATCTAGGCATTTGGTTTTTTTATTGCTATGATGCATATAGAGCTGAAAATAGTTTCTCCGGCTAGATTGGATAGTTTTTTAGAGAATTCTCTGTTGTTGGGATGGAAGGAGAACATCCTTCTGTAATGATGGTGGGTAGGTTTGAAATACTCTTCTTCTTCAGTGTCTGTCTATCTCTCTCTCTGTTCTTTTTTTGGTGATTTCTCCACAGAAAGAAAAGGTCTTGGTCTTTGATGCTTGGGAAGAAGGAACTCATCCTTGGGGAATGGGTGTGTGGAGAAGCTTACGTAAGGAGGAAAATAGATAGGAGCTGCACTTGACTTGGTTGATGAGATGAATCAAGGAAAGATGAAAGAGTTTAGAAGGTTGATCCCCATGTACAACATTGTTTGTGAAACTTCCTGTGAAGCTACACTGCTGAAGGCCAGTACATGCTGGAAATCGAATATTTTGGTGAAGTAATTGTTTTACTGTGGATACTACAATTTAGTAGCATTTACATTACAACAAGTGAGTTGCAGAAAAGGTGTCCCCTGTTGCTTTTCGAAAAAAGAGAAGAAAAAGGGTCATCTGTTGCTTTAAGCTTCCTACTGCCTTAGCATAAAGGCAGGGGAGGGTTAAGCGCATTTGTCTTTTTGATGTTCATATGGCAAAAGCTGTTGGAAATCGGGATAATCCTCTTATATATTTTGGTTTCTCATAGCCTCATAGCTGTTGGACAAATGTCCTATGGGAGGTAACATCCGCAGTGTAAAGCTCAAAACCGAAGTTAAATTGTTATGGATTAATGCCACTAGATCAATCATTGGGAGGATATACTTTGAAAAAAATCAAATTGGAGAAGTTTTTGGGAGAGAATGTATATTATTACAAATCGCCAGGCCTCTTCTTGGTGTGGCTTGTCTACCATATTTTGCACCTATACCTCCAATTTAATGTAATTTTAGTTTTTGGGGGGCTTGTGTGGGAGGGGATGTGCGGGAGAGTTCTACAAGAGGTTGATAGTTCTGATATTTCAAAACTGGATTTGATTTGTGCAAACTTGCCTCCAATCAGATTGTGTGGTTTCTTTTCCTCTTTTATTTCATTTTACAATACCATTTCTTGTAAAACAGTGAAACATCAAGTTTAGGCATTTATTATATTGATCGGTTAGTTGATCAACTCAAACCCTTGGCTTTTTACTTTCAACAGATCACAGAGGTTAGGGACTTTGCAGGCCAAAATGTTGAAATTAAAAAGTTTGTAGATGCGGATTCAAAAGAAGCACACGAGAAAATGAAGGCACCTGCTACTTCAGCTGTCGATGTAGTCCTCGAACAAATCAAGAAGAAACAAAAGCTTAGTGTTCTTGACAAGACGAAAAAGGACTGGGGAGAGTTTAAGGAAGAAAACAAGGGTCTGGAAGAGGACTTGGATGCTTACAAGAAGAGCTCGAACCAATATCTTGATAAAGTTTCTTTTTTGCAGCGAACCGATTACAGGGAGTTTGAACGAGAGAGGGATGCACGATTGGCTTTGCAGGCCCGACGAAGGCCTGATATGCGAGAGGAGCCATAACTAAAGTCATCATCTGAAGCTCTTTGAAGAATGTGCCCTTTTATTTTTAAGGTTCTGAGAATTTTCTTGTGCCCTAACTGGTGTCTGCTCTCAAAGTCTTGAACAGATCAGAAAAAATTCCTATAGCGCCGTTGTTTTTCATTCTTCGAGCTTCGGAAATACAAGATTCTCAGACCACATTGTTGTCTAATATTAGATTGTGCTTTCATTCTTGCCATTTTTTTCTTGAAGCAACAAGATATTAAAAACATGTGAACCAAAACAACCAAAGGCTTTAGCCCCTTTTGAGAGAAAAGAGGAAACCGCTTTCCAAGACCAAGAGATGAACTTGATAGAAGTTAGATTAGGGTCAGTAGTTGGTTAAAGAAAGAGCATTGATATCTGAAAATTTTGTATCTATGATTTAAAAGATTGATAGACTTCAAATGAGTTCAATGTCATCGTTGGGAAATTTCGGTTGAGAGATTTTGACTATATTCCATGCTTCTTAGGCAACACATTCTTGCCATTAGAGCTTGTTACAAGATTAAAAACTAACTGTTAGGTCCATGTGCATTCTTGATTAGAGGATACAACCTATGAAATAAATCATCAAATGTACAACTATAGAGTAGATGAAGTAACTAAATTAGAGTTTCCATGCTCATCGCTAAAACTAGAGTAAATACACACTGTAAATTACAAGTGGGAAATGCATCAAAAGGTCTTTCTATTCCTTCATGTTATAGACACTCAACTGTTATTACATATTATTGTTACTGTCGCAAAAAACATAGCAGATTTATCTGCTTTCCAAGATAGCAAAAAGAAATATAAACTCGCCAACAAGTGATTTGCAACTCGTCAAAGAAAAAAAAATGCGGCGATCTTCTAGATGTGAATGGGCTTGTCATAAGTCGCCATAGCAGCCTCCTTCAGTGCCTCGCTCATTGTAGGATGTGCATGGCAAACTCGAGCTATATCCTCACTTGCTGCATCATATTGTAAGGCCAATACTGCCTCATGTATAAGCTCCCCAGCATTGGGAGCCATGATATGGACACCAAGTATCTTGTCTGTCTCCTTTTCAGCCAGAATTTTCACCACCCCTTCAGCGTCGTCGATTGCTTTTGCCCTACTATTTGCCAAGAACGGAAACTTCCCGACACAATATTCTACACCTGATTCCTTCACTTGCTCTTCTGTCTTCCCAACAGATGCAACTTCCGGATGTGTATAGACAACCCCTGGGACTTTGTCGTAGTCAACATGGCCTGTCTTCCCAGCTATGAACTCGACACAGGCAACCCCATCCTCTTCAGCCTTGTGAGCTAGCATTGGCCCCGGAATTACATCCCCAATTGCGTAAACACCATCCACATTCGTAGCAAATCTTTCATTTACCAAAATGCGTCCTGCCTTGTCAGTTTCGATTCCTAGCTTGTCTAGTCCAAGTCCAGCAGTGAACGGGGTTCTACCTGCAGATACAAGAACAACATCTGCTTCAAGTGTCGTCTGTACACCACCAGCCGCGGGTTCGAGAGTCAGCTTCACACCGTCCCCTGATGTATCAACCCCGACCACTTTAGTTCTTAGCATGAATTTCATTCCTTGCTTTTCAAGAGAACGTTGAAATTGTTTGCGGACTTCTCCATCCATAGTTGGGACTATATCAGAGGCAAACTCAACAACTGTGATCTCGGATCCAAGTCGACCCCACACTGATCCCATCTCCAGCCCGATGTATCCAGCTCCAATTACAACAAGTTTCTTAGGGATCTCAGACAAAGCTAAAGCACCTGTTGATGATACAATTCTCTTTTCATCAATAGTAATCCCAGGTAAAGATTTGACATCAGACCCAGTTGCGATTATAATGTTTTTTCCTTTCACCACTGTATTACCACCATCAATGGTATCCACAGAAACTTCAGAAGGGGAAATCAATTTCCCATAGCCTTTAACATAGTTCACTTTGTTCTTCTTGAAAAGGCCTTCAATACCACGTGTAAGAGTGCTTACTGCTTTATCCTTTTGTGCCATCATAGCTGGTAAATCAACCTCAACGTATGAAAATTTCACTCCATGGCTAGCAAATGAATGCTGAGCTTCATGGTACATGTGGGAAGAGTGGAGAAGAGCCTAAAAACGTTGAGGTAAATTATTTCAAAGTTTAGAGAACGATCCAGCTTTTTTCAAAAATAGGATCAACCTAAATAATTAAAAATATTCGACTAAAGCAATGCACATTGAAGAGCTTCCTGTTTACAAGATCATGCAAAAGAATGAAGAAAAAAAAGAACAGAAAAATGGTAGACTTATCTCACAAGGGCTGATATTTAGGCCCCATTTATTGTAACTGTTTTTCTAAAAGAAAAAAAGTCTATTTCCTCTCAAATTCTTAGGATAGTTTGAATCTTAGACAAATTCCACACACAAACTATTTTTTTTGAGTTTTCAAGTTTTCGTACAATGATAAAAAAAGTAGATAACAAAGTAAGAAATGGGTGTTTATAGTTTAAATTCACAAAAACAAAGGAGGCCTAAGCTGTCTTAAAGAATTTACAAGCAACAGATAAAATTCAGAAAAGAGAAGAAAAGCTCAAAGAAATCCAACCAACTACAAAAGCGATCATAAATCAAACAACTGAGTATGATCATGGACACCGTAAATAGAACCAACTCAACCACACAAAAAACTAGCCCACGAATCATTAAACTCAATATTCAGCCGATGAAATGAAAAGAATTAGATCAACATAAAATTAACCAAAATAACAATAACCCTAAAGAGAATTACGATTACCTTGGAGGGAATACATCCGACATTGAGGCAAGTTCCACCAAGAGCCCCACGCTTTTCGATACAGGTCGTTTTGAGGCCAAGCTGAGCAGCCTTGATAGCGGCGACATAGCCACCGGGGCCACCACCGATGACGACGACGTCGTTGTCATCGGATCCTGAGGAAGCAAAACGTCTGGAGAATGATGCAAATGAAAAAGAATAGTAGAAGGATTCAGAGGAAGAAAGAGGGAGGTTTCTGTATAGAAGATTAGCCTTCCGCCTGGCGCAGATTGCCAGTGCCATATCGAATCTCCGATCGAGAAATACAGAAAATTGAAATGGAGTTGGTTGAATCTGAAGCTCTCCAACTGAGATTCTCTACAAGAACTCAGCTTTACGCTTTTGATTTTGAAGATGATCACAATTTCAATTTGAATATAAATACTGCCGTAATTCCCTTAGCTTAAGCAATTGAGCAAGTAAAGTTGTATTATATTTAAACAAAATTCACTACATCAAACTATTATCAGTGACGAACTATTTTATGAAATGTTAATATTTTGTTAAATGTTTTATTTTTTACCATTTTCATAATTATTAACCTTACTTTAATGGTATCAATTCTTTTTTTTTTTTTTAATTATTGGGTGCAAACGTGGGTTTGTAAAAGTTTCCAATTTACTACCACTAATTTGCGGGTTTTTTTTTATAAATTTGTCGAAATTTTATTCCCACTAATTTGGGAAAATTATTCCTTAATATGATTGAAAAATTGCTCACATTTATTATGTCATATTATTTTAAAATAATAGATTAAATTCTAAATTTAATACCTAAATTATGAGATTTGTCGATTGGTTAACTTTTAAAAATGCTTGATTAAACCATGAATATTGGGAAGTCCTTAACATATTCATTCTTTTTCCTTTTTTAAAAAAAATTGTCATATTCAAAATGTTAAAAATAAATTCTCGATTAATATAAAGTTGAATTTTATGTCACGATAGATGTCGAGCATATGAATTACTGCGTACTCACTTAACAATGACTAATAATTCAATGAAAACGGTATAAAAACTAAAAAGGACTATATGCAAAATTTTATAGAACTAAATCCAAAATCAAAAGTTTAGCAATTACATCCTTTGGATTAATCTTGTAATTTAACCACCATTATATGTAATGTATACCTTTTTGTTGGTTAAAGTGTCCTTGCCTATGAATCTTCTTGGACTCTGACAGCTTCTTCCAACGATCGACGCCGAAATTGAGTAGAGGATTTTGTTTCCAAATCCATATTTGGTGTGAATAAATGTTACATTAGACACATTTCAAACAAACCATTGTCATTGTAAATAATCAAGAAGCACTTGCTAATTTAGATAATCTAAATTGTCTTGGAAAGAGTAAAAATGTAAAAGCAAACAATATAAACAGTTGATCCAGTTTGGTAGATAAGACGCTAAATACCATCCCAAAGGTCGATGGTTTAACCTGCAATCTTATAACTCAAAACAAAAGAAACAAAATGCATGGGCACTTTCTTTTTATGCCACTTCAGCCTTTTCGAGTACTACATGTTTTGTTCAACTAAAACCTCAAAGGAAAGACAATACATAAAACAAACCAAAAGGAAGGCCAAATTCCAAGGCCGTCATGGGATCAAAAAGCTTCTCATTATTAATTTACACATAGTGCCGGAGGGAACAAAAATCCTATTAGGTTGGCTATTTCCAAAATCTAACTGACCGCAGTCGTGTTAATCAGTTTCCTCTGTATGCCTACAAAACTGCTGGCTGCTTTTTTCTTTTATATGGTTTCTTCTGATGCAAAATCATGAACAGACCAGAATTGATTATACTTGAAAATGCGATAATCAGTTACCTTCTAACAAGCTCCTCAATCTATTTGTAGCATCTTCTGTCAGATTACACGACTTGCATATTCGCGGCTGAGGAGCACAGCTGGAAGAAGAAAAGCAGATAACGATTGCAGTAAGATTATCCGATGTGTTGAGGCGCAAAGCTTCCTGGACTAATTCTTGGGAACTTTGATGAGGATCGTTGTGCTTCCTCAACCCTCGTCGAACGAGACTTACAGCATATTGGCTCGACATAACGTCCCATATCCCATCACATCCGAGAATCAAGAACTCGTCGTCGTTTGTTAATATAACATGCTCCACTTGTGGCTCAGCAATGAGAGGTGATGAGGAGACATTTGGCAATTTCAAGTCCCAATCCCCTAAGGTCCTGGTTACTGAAATATAGCCATTAACATACCCGTCATCTACAAACCCGCCCATTCCTTCCACTCGCTTGAGCTCGAGTAAATTAGAAGGTCTGTGATCTTCAGACATTGGGACTGCTATACCTTTCCTACATAGGACTGCTCGGCAGTCACCAGCATTTGCAACAAGCAAATGCCTCCCAAGAACCAATGCCGTCAATGCAGTTGTCCCACACGAGCTGCTAACACTTTGCTCTTCAGCCAAGGCAAGATCTGCCAGTTGGAATGCTCTGCGATGAGAGTTCTCCAAATCTTTCAGGGAAATAGAATCAATGTCCTGCATTTTTAACCAATCGGCATCTTCAAAGAATAGTCTCAAGACATTCCTCTTGACAAAAGCAGCTGCATGAGGCCCTCCGTGACCATCAAACACGGCATAGAAACCTTTCGGCATAGAACATTTGAACATAGATCGGAGATGGGCAGACAGGTCATCTATGCAGACATGTTCATCATCCATAGAATCCCGAGCTCCAATGTCTGCATAGCTACCAGACCGAATGTTTGGAACAAAATCTATGGAAGCTGATTTTATATGCACATCTTCAACGATATCCGAACAATTAACTGCCTGCTTGACCAAAGATAAAAGGAGCAGGCTAAGAAATTCTCTAGACATTCGAGAATTTGGTATGGAATGCATTACAATAAATTAATAATACAAGAGCAGAAAACATAAAAAATATGTCGTGCTAAGTAATTACTAACTAGTAGAAGCAGACTATGAAAAGCCAATGAACAACCAAGATTCTTTGCTATGAAAAGCCCAAAAAGGTCTAGCACGAACACGAAATAAGGAGGTGGCTGGGTGATTTAGAACCATTAGTGCACATAATACCTCACAAAGTAGACAAACAAATGCCAGGCAATCTGCATTGTAGCTTGCCTTTGGTGATAAAGCACGAGTGGCTAGCTCCCAGCCTCTCATATAAAGAACTTCATAATGTTTGGGATATATTCTCCTCCAAATTGACTTTTGAAAAGCTTCTTTACCTTGAATACTCATCAATGAAAAGGTTCTGGAAGATTTTTTAAGAAACACCATTATTGTCTAGTTCCATTCCCATACGATCTCTCAGTTTTCAACAATTTCAGTATCTTACATGTCTTCTAAGCCTTAATTTCAGCATGCTGATTCACTAGACCATAAATATAGAGGCTGCTTTATTGAGAGTGAGGGAAAATACGGAAGGGTCAACATCCCTCAATGGGGCCTATTACCGTTAATTTGAAAAAAATAAATTGAAGTCAAATCACACAAGGGTAGAAAATCTTTCCATACGCATCGATAAGAGCCCACAACATTACTTTTCCTGAGTCCAACTTGTAGCATTAAAAATAAAATCAGCAAAAAATAGTGAAAGAAACCTCCCAACCTATAGAACATTGCAACTATTGTTCCATGTTAGAATCAACTATAAGGATAGAGCTTTTGAATGCAACATGCTTCACCTATGCCATGGCCCTCACACTCCCCATGAAATTATTATCATAGAATAGTTAATAGAACTGTACAGAAGTATTCAAGGTCTACAGCTCACAGCAACCACACCTCTTCTTGTGTGTGCTTTCTTTCTTGGTATTAAAGGGGAGATCTTGGGTGGATGTTTGGAATTTGTTAGGTGAATTCTCCACCGTGGACATAGTTTTTCGTATTACTAACTTGGTCACATTGTTTTGGATTAGGATCCATATTGTAGCTAGTGTTGGAAGCCCTTTTTGTGGGCTTTTTTTTTTTTTTTTGTATCTTTGATTCATATGACAGAAGTCAGCAGAGAACCAAGGAACCTTAGACTAAAGATTAAAAACAAATAAGTTATTCAACACTTTGGGATGCACCAAAATAGATAAGAGTTTTTCAGGGATGCCCTATGGCTGTAGTAGCTATTCCATATCATCTTGCATTAACTCTGCTAGGAGGTGGCTATACCTTACATCTTCATCTTGCTAAAGCTAGCAGAAAATTATTAAGGCCCTAAATAAAAATAAAATCAAATTGTTTTGAGTCGCATTCAAGCGGGAGCAAGAAGGAATGGCAATTATCTTATTTCTACCAAAATCAATAAATAGAATAATGTTAATTGTCAACCAAACACGATTTGAAAATTATCGTAAGTTTACAGCTGTTTTTTCCAATCCTACCTTAACATACGACATGAAAATTAAACGTAATAAGGCATTCTAATTCCAGGAAAAAGATGAAATCCAATAAGAAAAAGATAAACAGAGCATTTACAATCAAATTATGGTAAAAGCAACAGATCAAACCCCGATCAACATAAATACGAGCATGCCCTCCACGAGAAAGGAACAAAAACGATCCCCACATACAGTACTCCACAAGCAAGAACGTAAAGATATGAGAAATGAGAAAAACAACGAAGAAATTGAGAGGAAAGACAGTGGGAGAAGGAATACAAACCTGGGAAAAGACAGGTGAGGAAGAAGGGTGCGGCAAATCAGTCTGAAGATCGCGATCATCGGCAACACGAAGATGGTAGTTGATTTTCATAAGAGGAAGGGATTTAGGGCATTTGATCTCAGCTTCGGCTACCATCTTCTTCTTCCGAGTAGCGATCTACGTAAATGGTTACAGAGTATCGTTGAATTGACGAAGCCAACAAAAAGGGTTTTTGTTTTATTAGAATCAATGGATAATGTGTTTTCAAGTAATATATTTTGTATTCTTCATTCTTTTTATCTTTTTTCTAAAAAATAATTTATCTATTTGATATAATTTTGAATTTATGTTTAATTATTAAATTTTCATATCCACATGTTAATATAAGAATCAATATTGACATAATAGACATACTTTATTTATAGGGTATTTAAAAAAATTTTGAAATTGCATCAAATGATAAAAACATTTAGAAAAAAACGTTTCATGCCACCAATTTTCTTTGCATATCATGAATATGAAGCAATTAGTAATATCATATCGATAATTATAGACTATTAAAGGATCATCACTTTTAAATTTGTTATTTTTATAAATTTAAAAATGTTATGACATGAACTCTATTATCATAATTTTTTTACTATTTTTGCAAAATTTTCTTTCAAAAATATCAAAATATTGAAATTATTTATAAAATGTAGCAAAATTCATCTAACCATATATATAGTTCAATTAAAAGTTTTACTATATTTTCTGAAAATTTTATAAACAATTTCATTCATTGTGTTATCCATAACAATTTTCTTTCCTTGTTTAAAAATAAAATATTTATTTACTAATTTAAGTTTATTTTTATTTTTTCCCAGCAATATCTGGTATATTTATCAAAAATTTTATAAAATTAAATCGGGATATTTCAACTATTATAATGTAACCGAAAGGTCAATTTTCTCAAAATGTTGAATATGTAAAGAATATTTTATAAACAAATTTGGTTAAAAAGCATATCGTATCTATTATGGATAAGATATGAAAATTTTCCTATATGTTTTAATATTTTGTAGAATTTACTATTTTTTATAATTTTCTCTTTTCTAATATTGTTTTTCAAAATGGAAACTAAAAGGTTACTCTTATGGTCCACTTGTTTGGTATAGAATTTGAAAACTTTGAATTCACTACAAACAAATTGAACTTCATGCCATCAAATATGTTTGTGGTAATGTATTCAAAAGTTAAATTCTAATTTAAGCAATGGTTAAAATGTGATATACTATTTATAAACATAAACTAGTTGAGTTGATGTTACTACTAATATTTGGTTGAAATTTTTGTTACGTCCTTCTAACTTCTCTCTGTAATCATTTGGGCCATTAACATTGAAAACAAACCTTCCAAAGAAAGCCCAAATGATGGTGTTTTTTAGCTTCCTTTCTTCAACAATTTTGCAGATCAACATGATTGTTCATCCAATTCTTTTCATACTATTCATCATTCCTTAAATTGAACTCGAAAAAAATATCTTAATTTTGAACATGAAAAGAAATTCAACATCGTCCCTTAAAAACTATTCTTGAGAGAAATAACACAATCGTTGTTTACCTTGTTGGAAGATGATCCGTTGTTCATTTGCTGGAGTTGTAATCAATTGAAGATTTACCGAAGACACTTCGCTTGAAGTTCATAAACTCTTGTAGCTGTCATCATTTTGGTTATTATTGGAAGAAAAAAAACTCTAAGAAATCTCTTTTTATTGATAGATACATGAAAATATATGGAGAGTTATTTTCTTCTATTGTCAAATTTTAATTAAAAATGTCACAATTGTCAATTTATGTCACGATCAATTTTGTTCCACTTTTTAGTGTCTCATTTATTATCTTAAATTTTTTTAATGAAATAATTTAAAAAAAAAAAAACTCTCATACGTTCTTAGATTCATACACTAAATAATTTTTTGTAACTAAATCTTGTATTTAGATTGTAACTAAAAAAAAAGAGAAGTAAGCAAAAAGTTTACTAAGAGAAGTTTTTTAAATCTAATTTGTAATAGAAAATTAAAATATAACATAAGAAAAAATGAAATTCTTTGAAATGATCTATTTGTTATTTTAATTTAAAATGTCTCCAAATCATGAGTACTCAATAAAAGAAAGCATGTTACTTTCATGCCATACATTCACATGATTCAACAAGATATTTCATGATCAAAAACCACCAACTAGCCTATTATTATCATTTTCATGTGTGTCTTGAAACAAATACGTGTGCATACGTTGATCTATTTAAGTCATAATCATAATTGTTCTTAAATTAATTACCCAACTTCATACTACTAGAAAAGTCGAAACTCACATGTTTAAGACGTCGTATTTGTCCCATCAATCAGGTACTTTTCAAATTATTTAGAAAACTTCAAAGATCAAACGACTAAATCCTAAACTATTTCTAGTGGAATCAGGAGGTGTTTAGTGACTTGTAATGTGAAAAGATTGTATTGTAATGTAATGTAATCCAAAATCTATATTTTGGTTTAACGTTTTGGGTCCAATTTTTAATATAAAACTCATTGATCTATTTTAACAATTTTCTATCCAACCATTTCTCTTAGTATTTTCATGCTTTATAATCTAATCTTCATTCCATCTTCAATTGCTCACGTCTTCCAACACTCTTCTGATTATCCATAATCTTGATTACATTCCAGCTCTCTAAAAGTATATTCTCCTTTAGATCGGTTAGTAAAATATTTCATGGTATATAAGTGACGACAGTTTAAATGGTGAAAGAGACCTTTGTGGTCGCGAGTGATAGGCTTGGACATGTGTCAATTTTCTATCCTTCGCTTTCCCAAAACACTAACACAAATAACAAAGCCAAGCTCCCTTTTTCTTTGCACGTGAATTCCTTTATTACATTGGCAAAGAGAGATTTGATGGTTGGGAATTGCTGCAAAAAGGGCTCTTTTGCTGTTCAAATCTGACGTGTCTTCACTACAAACCTCAGTTTTTTCTCTCACTCACTCTCTATTTCTAAAAAGTGTGAAAGTCCTTCTCATTTAATTAAACTCTTTAGTCTTACTTAATTAACATTCATCAAATCCCAATTATTATATTCAAAGGTGACCTCGTGACACATCAAGCCAAACTAATAGGCTCCTCCCTCCCTTTCTCTTACTCCTTTTAAAGTTTAGAAAATTATAAATATACCCTTTACCTTTTAACTTTGGTTCGAAAGTACTTCTATTCTTTTAAGAGTTAAAAGTTGTTCGTTACTTATTTTGAACTTTTCAAAACTATTTTTAAAGTGAAAATTTGTTAGAGCATTGAACAAAAATTGGAATGGAATATAGTGTAATAGTGTCTATAAAAACTATAACAAAAATTAGGACTTAGACAGTTTTCTCAAATTATCACTGTCGTCATTCTAAATCTTGATTTTTCACTATACTTTTACGATAATTTTGAAATGTTAGGAAAGATGCTAAAGCGAGTCTAACTCAACTATCATGTGAATGCGCTAGAAACAAAAAAGTTTATAGTTCGAATTCCTATATCTCTAGTATACTAAAAGAATGTTACAAAAGGTCTTGGTACACTATTAACACAATTATCTCTTCACATGAAACTTACTATCTAGTTTTAAAAGTAAAATCACAAGAGTTCAGTTTACATTAACCCTACAATAGCTAGATAAGAACCGATCACGTGTTTATAAGTGAGAACAACTATATATCCCTGATAATATAATATTCTTTTCAGTCAAACCAAAAGTAAATCATGAAGGTGTGTATTCAAAATGTTAAAGATACGTGGAGATTTGTTGTTGGTTAAGAAGGGGTTTTCTTTTTTCGATTTACAAAAAGAAAGAAAGAAAAGAAGAGAAGAGGACAGATGGAAGTTGATGAGCCACAAGATTTGAGAACAATAGCCCGTGACCATGAAGGGGATATTAATTCCATAGAAGAATATATATTTATATAATACAAGTGAAACCAAAATGTGAAGAGAAGTAAGTACCAGAAAAGCTAAACAACAACGTACAATCACGAGACTCAGAAAACTGCCTTTTCTTTTTCTTTCAATTAATCAAATATCAAAAATGCACCAATTTAATTCACATTCTCTGTCCCACCACCCCTCTAAACCTCTCTTCTTCATATTTCCATCTGCCTTTCTCAACTGATTTTCTGTCCTTTATACATTTTCTTACAAAAGGAAAAACGAAACCAAACAAGAATGACGGTTTTGGTTTACGTAATAATTTAGTATTTGAGCTTTAATCGGTAGTGATTTGTAATGATAGAGTTTATCATTGCTAAGTTTAATGAGACTTTATCTATACTTCTATTGTGGCATTGTTGCAAGTTGTCATAATTTTAAAAATTATGGATTTAATTGTTACTCTTATACAAATTTAAAGGGATGTTTGACCGAGGAGTTTATGGATTAAAGTATTGAAAAATATCAATTTTATTCTTTATTAACTCCTCACACTATAAACTCTAGGAATTTACAACTTTTCAAACATAACTTCACTCATTAGTTGCCTTAAAAATTTCTAAAGAAACCATAAGTATTTTTAATCTTAAAAACATTATTATTATACAAACAATAATGGTAAAATGGAACAAATTTTATACTATAAGAACCAAAATGGTATTAGAAAAAAGGCCACATTGGAATTTATAACTTCAGATTTTCTATGCTGCAAATATTATAGTTTGAAAGAAAGAGAGCCTCAGATCTCTGTCTCAGGAGTCAGGACCCGCCATGTTCACTTCATGCAAATGCATTGCAGCCATAAAATAATAATAAGCAAACTTTTTTTTTTATATAAATTTTGTAAATTTACTTTAATTTTTACTATAATATCCTCCTCTGCTCCCTCTCTCTAAAGTTGACAAGTGGTTTCTTTCTACAGGTCACTTCTTTTCTTTCTTTTAAACTAATAGTATATATAGATATACAGCTTCAGTCCAGCCAATTTGCCTAACTTCATTTGAGTGTCTTCCTTAAACCTTGTTCTTTACAACTCCAGTCTCTTTCTTTCTCCATTACTTCTACATTCTGAAAGTGCAATTTTTGTCTCTTTTCCTCATATTTTTGTTCAAGTTTTACATGGAACTCAATGGGGTTTTCATTGTAATGATTTGGGTTGTAGCCATTTTGTTTGTGGAGAATTCAAGTAATGTAAATGGAAGATACCATTTTCATAAGGGTAAAAAAGATGAAGATTCCCCTGTTTCTTCACCACCAGAAAATGCAGTTCCTTCAACTCCAGCTCAGCCACTTCCTTCAGTTCCATCTGATCCTTATCCTAATGATCCTGGAACTGGAAATTCTACTTCTGATTGTGTTTTTGATGTTACTGATTTTGGAGCTGTTGGTGATGGCTGTACTGATGATACTGCTGCCTTTAAGGCTGCATGGAAAGCAGCTTGTGCTGTTGAATCTGCTACTCTTTTAGTTCCTTCCAATCTTTGCTTTAAAATCACTTCAACTATCTTCTCAGGTCCCTGCAAACCTGGACTTGTGTTTAAGGTTAGTAATTCTATTTAAGTTTTGAATTTCTCAAGTAATACTTCAGTGCAAATGCAGTCTAGACTACATTATATCCATGTTCACGCATCCTTCAATTAACATTTGCTACATATCAACTTGGACTTACAAATAGATAGATGTAGCTCGAGATGTACTTAAGTACTTTTTCGTTTATAATGAGCAAAAATTCATTTCAAACAGAAGTGTCTCTGTTTGAAATGAGTGAAACTTCATTCTAGAACAATTTTTATATGAAAGTTTGGACTTATGAGTGAAAATGAAATGAAACAGGTGGACGGGACTTTGATGCCACCGGATGGACCAGAGTCGTGGCCAAAAGCAGATAGTCCAAGACAATGGCTTGTGTTTTACAGGCTGGATCAAATGACATTGACCGGAAGTGGAACCATTGAAGGGAATGGGCAGAAATGGTGGGAGTTGCCATGCAAACCACATAGGGTACCTACATTTGCATTTATTTTCACTTCATCATTTCCTTTGTTATTGAATGTCTCTCCAATTTTCAATCCAAGGCTTAAATTTTCCTTTTTCAGGGTCCAAATGGGTCAACTCTCCCAGGACCATGTGACAGCCCTGCAGTAAGAAAAAACGCATCTTTGCTCTTTAATATTTCTCTCTTCATTTACTATCTGTATAAATCAGAAATGCTGACTGAATTTTGGTTTTCTGGTCTTTTTCAGTTGATAAGATTCTTCATGAGCAGTAATTTGGCAGTAAATAGTTTGAGAATCCAAAACAGTCCAATGTTCCATATGAAATTTGATGGGTGTGAAGGAGTTCTGATAGAAAAGCTGTCGATTTCTTCCCCAAAGCTCAGTCCCAATACTGATGGAATCCACATAGAGAATACCAAAGGGGTTGGAATATACAACTCCATGATATCCAATGGTATGAAACAATGGTTTAGTCTTGCCTACTCATTTTCAATTGTTATGAAATCGAGAACCAAAGATACTACAGAGATCGATACAAAGATTCACATATTTTACTAACAAGATAGAGAAAGAAATATCATATTACAAATTTCTAAAGTCAAAAATTAAAAATAGCATAAATACAAATACAATTTAAATTTCGAATAAGAAAAAACTGATCAACACATCCCAACACTAATTATCATTTTTTTTTTGCAAATACAGGTGATGACTGCATTTCAATTGGGCCTGGTTGTGCCAATGTGGCCATTGAAGGGGTTACTTGTGGGCCTAGTCACGGAATTAGGTACTAACAATGCCAATTCAATTTCTCTTGAACGTGAAATTATCAATCTACAGTTATGTGTTTATCACCACTCAAACAGAGAGTAATCCGTTGTTCTATGTTTGATTTTGGGAAAGAGCAGCATTGGGAGCTTAGGAGTCCACAATTCTCAAGCATGTGTTTCCAACATAACAGTAAGAAATGCAGTGATTAGAGATTCAGACAACGGATTGAGGATAAAAACATGGCAAGGAGGGTCGGGATCAGTGAGCGACATCTTGTTCGAGAACATACAGATGGAGAATGTTAGAAACTGCATCATAGTTGATCAATACTACTGTTTATCAAAGGATTGTCTAAACCAAACATCAGCTGTGTTCGTAAATCAGGTTTTGTACAAGAACATCAAAGGAACTTACGACGTAAGGAACACGCCAATTCACTTCGCTTGCAGCGACTCAGTGGCTTGCACAAATATTACAATGTCTGAAGTAGAGCTGCTGCCACATGAAGGAGAGTTGGTGGAAGATCCATTCTGTTGGAATGCATTTGGGATTCAAGAGACATTGACCATTCCTCCTATTGATTGCTTGCAAGAGGGAGAACCTCAGAATGTTGCTGAGACTTCAGAATATAGCTGCTGAAAGTGTTTCAGTGCAAACTCATAATAAGAATAATAATACTGTATACAGTCCTCCCCACGGCAGAACCACCCAAGAGCCATTTTATGTAAATGGGTCTTGTTTGTTATGGCTTAGGCTCCAACTCCATCCCTTTCTGGGTTCATTTTTTGTTCCTCCCATATTGAGTGATGTGATGCCCTGTTGTAAAATTTAAATAGAAATGAGGTGCTATTGGTTTTGAACCGTGTATCTTGTAACTTATAATTTATACAACTAAATGCACCTTTATGTTAGAAATTTGTTTTAAATTATTGACATCCAAAAAAATAATCAAGATCGTGCTGAAAAAAAAAAACCCTAACAGATAATTACAAAAAAGACTTTTGCCACCAACACCCATTACAAACAAAATGAAATATAAAACTTGATAATATTTGTAGAGCTACCCCCAATCTTTCTGACGATCATATTGTTCTTCCCCAAAATCCTAATGGTGAAAGAACTCTTCGATCATCTCTCCTTGCCCTATATTCTAGTATGCTAAAAGCTAAAAAAGAGTGTCCAACCTAAAGATACAAAGTCGTAGATCCAATATAAATATGGGTCGCTAGCCAGAGAAGGATTCGGTAAGCATCAAAAGAACGAACTAAAAAACGAAACCAGTGGAGTTGGGACTCAAAGATGAGCACTCCATCTGCTTGATCTATGGACGAGAGATGGACCGTCATTTAAGACCAGTTGGATGTTAATTGAGATGCACAAGTGAGTCAAGTGACTGAAAATCTTTAAGCAATCAATACAAAAATAGTCTGATATTGGGCGATGTATTAAATATTAATATTATTAGAACAACCAGATGAGTTGGACATTATCACTTCTTTCTGTGCATGGTATTTCTTACACTCTGCAAAACACGGACAAACTCATAAAATATAGAGAAATCAAAACTTGCTATACCCTCAGCATCTCCACTCTGATTCAGTTTTGAAGATGACAAACAACGAGAACATGGATTCTGACAAATAACCAAATCAAAACCGCCATATTTGGTAATCCAATTGTTAATCTTGATGCTTGTTAGCTTCTGTATGTCCTCTATCTGCTCTAGTTCCCCAGTTTGTCCACTACTATGCCACCATTTCTTCAAAATCCTTCTCTTTGCTGCTGAACTCTCAACTGAGATCACGACTTTCAAATGAATGCCAAGACGGTGCAATGCAATTTCCGCCCCACCAATTCCACTGAAAATGGACAACACAACCAATCCTTCTGGGAACATGGACTTCAAAACAGATAGATGATAACC
The DNA here is from genome assembly GCA_025688845.1 of Cucumis hystrix. NCBI lineage: Eukaryota > Viridiplantae > Streptophyta > Magnoliopsida > Cucurbitales > Cucurbitaceae > Cucumis > Cucumis hystrix. Next base: position 22,581,303 of record CM046893.1, read on the forward strand.
CAAAGCGTCTGTCTGAAAACAATACTTGAGATTTTTTAGTCTTTCCATTGAGCTACTTTCAGCATCTTGGGTGTGATTTACCGGATAGCCGAGCACGCACTCTAGCTGTTCAGGCTCTACCGGAGCCAGTTTGAACTGGCTGACCCAAATAAGGTTCAAAGCTATGCAATGATGAAGAATATCTCTCTCCTGATGAGATGAAAGACGACTGCCAGAATCAGTCAACGTCTTTGTCAGCCTATCACACAGCTGAGGTACTCCTCTAGTTTCAGAATTGATGCAGCTCAAATACTTCCTTGTATCCCAGGATGGCCACCATTTTTTTGTACGTGTAGCATCTTGGATGGTCATTGGAGGCAATGGAATGATGTGAAACCTGTTCGCACATGGAAGATTGTGCACGTATCCTTCTGTTCTACTCAAAGCTGAGAAGGACCGAGTGTCCACGAATTCAGGCTCAACGGCATATAGGAACTTGGAAACTTTTGCCCAAGAATCATGAGATATATCCAAAACATTTCCATACAAGAAAAATGGAGGTTTAGTCACCACCTTATCAAGAGCTCTAGAAGGATTTGATTTTAAAGGTGGGCATGGAGGTTTAGCCACCAACTTATCAAGACTTCTTGAGAGATTTAGTCTTGAAGACGGGGGGATGTCAAAGCTGGTGATGTCTGGATTGACTTTTGATTCCACCCATCCAGGACCATATAAAGAACTCAAGTCATCAGCGTATTCTTGCTTTGGCCTTTTCCCTTTATGTTTATCCAAACGAGTAGTAGGATTCAGAAGGTCGTTCATATTTTCTTCTTTTGGCCTTTTACCTTTCAGTATTGCCTCAATGTTAACATTTCTTGGCAGAGGAACAACAGCGGAACTGGATTCTTCAGCTTTAACCTTAGTCATATAATCTTCTGGAGTATATAAACCACCAATCCCGAATGAGCTTGGAGAACACTGCACAAAGCCATGAAAACAAAAGAAAGTTTTTAAATACTATGCGCTATGAAATTTATAGTATGAGAAGTGGGGAGGCAATCCCGCATACATAAATTGGTAGCAACAGATGATTGGTCGAGGCCACATAATATAAGAATCTGACTCAGATTTTTTTCCTCAGAGGACCAATCACAAAATAAGGAGGAAAGTTTTCTTTTTTACTTTCTTCTAACTCCAGATAATATTTTATCAACAGCGCAGGTGGTAGGCGCAAAAGAATATTTGCAATCAAACAGAGTTAAAGAGCTATTCTAGAAATATGACAGGTTGACTTAAGGTAGAGATTTTTTATAGGGAACGAACAAAATGTGACGAAGCTGAAACTTTTTTTGGGATTGTAGAATTCCTTTCCGATTTTCTTCTTTTTCTTACTTCTTTGTTTCAGGAACAGAAATTTTAATTGATGAGATGAAATTACAAAAGAATTTCGAAGAAAAGCTTGATAAAATGCAAGAGTTTTGTTCGAAGACCAAAGAAAAGCCACGTAAAATTCAGCTAAAGAATCTTCTCCTTTTCAAAGGGATGAACAATTTTTTTTTTAAGAAACAGAGAACAAAAGGGAACAGGAACATGAATATGGGGGTCCTCTCCAAGAAAAACTAAAAAATAAGGGTCATCCAATTGTTGAAAATCATAGAAAGGCTATAACTACAAAAGTGTTTGGTGTAGTTCGTACTCCACCAAGAAACTGGGTGTTGAAACACAGTCCAAAAAGAATCAAAAGAATTATAGTTGTCTTTAAAAATTCTACTATTCCTCTCTTTCCAAATAGACCGCAAAAGGGAATGGCTAGCACATCTCCACAAAATGTTACCTTTCGAACTAAAACCTCTCCTATTGAGCCCTTCAAGCATCCAACTATCAACCTTACTAGGAAGACAAAACTCCATATAAAAGATTCTGAACAACATATTCCAAGCTTTCATAAGTAAAGACACAAAACAAAAATAAGTGGTCCAAGGTCTCCTTGTCATTGAAACAAAGGCAGCACATCGAAGGACTGAGTTAATAGAAATCTCCCCCAATGCACCAGCACTCACTCACCACATTGAAATGGAATCATTAATAGAATGTGCAACGGAACTTATGTTAGTCTTGTTCCCAAAAAGAAAGAGGTTGTTCGTGTTAGTGACTTCAGATCCATAACCCATCTCACCACATTGAAATCTCCCCCAATGCACCAGCACTCACTGCAAAGACCATATAAACCTCCCACCAAAACTGATCTCTATGCCTATAAGATGAGGGGCCATAAACACTTGTGATCCAGCCAGAAAAACCAGCATTAGTTCTGCAAATAATAGAAATAGTGAACTGACCTTGGATAGAGTCAATCACTATGATCAAATCCTTTTTCCACATGAGGAAAATACCACCCGAAGAACCATAGGCCTCTAAAGGAACCCACCAATACGACGGCTACTCCAAACAGACTTCACCAACTTACTGTCAACATCACTAACCTTAGACTCCTAGAGAATAACGATGTCCAGATTAAACTTCACTAACAAATCTTTCACAACTACTCTTTTGGGGCGAGCATCCTAATATTCCAAGAGAGATTAACATGGAACACCGTCGAAGTCCAGGGTGTACTAGCTTTGGCTGCTAGAGCTTCCCTTTCCCAACTACCAAGCAAAGCTTTAACTTCTCTAGTGAGCTTTTTACTATTCGAAGAGGCCCCACCCTTTCTCCTTCCCTTTCCTAGACACTGCCCGAATGCACAAATTATACTCGAGTAGCGTTGATACCACTTCCTTACTCAACGAAAAAGGATTTTGCATAGAAGTCGCTAGTTCCAGCTCCGTTGCACTCACAATTTCATTCGCCTCTTCATTACGCAAGGGAAGCTTAGTGTTTTCCTCAATTGCCATCTTCCAATTTTAGCACTTCTTTGGGCTCTTTTGAATAGCAGATTTTCCGTCATTAGTCTTGTAATTTAGAAAAAGAAAAAAAGATTTGAGAATTTGAATTATCGGTGATTCACAAATTCGACACATGGATATTATCCTTGTTCTGAGGTAAATGTGTTTTAGGGGTAAGCCAATAGATAAAAACCAAAAAGAAAAACACTAAGAAGGTTTAGCATAAATACTTTAACTAACAAGGTTCAAGTGTAAGAACCTTAACATCCCCAGGGTAGTCACTAGCAATTCGACCAGTAACAATGGAATCGGCAAGCTCTGAGACTTGAGTTTCAGATCCTGAAATATTGATGCTAGTCAATGGCTTAAAGTTAAGCATGAGAAAGGCAAAACGCAGTTCCAACAAACAAGCAAAGCCCAAAGGTGAATTGGATGAAAAATCAGCCTCCTAGAGCAAAATAACAGATAATCCCCAAACATAAAATGCAAATTGAAAGAACCAAACGACAACTAGAAAATAGAACAACACCACTAATCCCAGCAGCAATGTGCCATGCTATTAGCCGTTGCTTACCAAACTTTTCAATTGCCAAAGAAACCTCATTCTCAGAGAAGCCCATTTCAAGTAACCGAAGTGTCTTCTCCATTGTCACAAACAAGGTTTCATCATTTTCCTAAGAAAGAGAATATGACTTGCATTAAGTGAGCATTACTGGATAAAGGTTGAAACAGAAAATTCGAGACTAAAGGATCATGTTAGCACTAAATATGGTAAGCACAATTCAAAAAGTAGACTGTCTAAGAAAAATGAAATCAACTTGATCAACTCAGTAACTAAAAGCCACAGAAAAAAATAAAAATGAAGCTGGACAAGTCTATAAGATGAAATGCAGTGTATGCACAACATCCATGCCTTTTTATGATGAGAAGTATGACTTTTATTATGACATCGCAAGCCACAAGTGAGATTATGCCATATGTAAACTCATAATTCAAAATCCAATTCCTTTTTCAAACCCCAATAAGGTAAAATAGCGAAGCCTCCAACAGTTTCAAGATAGCAATCACACGAACTCAAAAAATAAAAACCAACCTCCTTTTTCAATTCATTTCTACAGACTGTAACATCATCTGTTTCCTTCTCCAATTTTATAGCGATCTGTGCAGCAATGATAAAATCCACCAATTCATTAAGGGGAGCATCTCCACCTGAAATGCATTATAAGAAATCCCCGTGGCCTCATAAATATTTGGCTATAACTTTAACCAAGTTGGCTATTTTGAAAGTGTACTGACCAAGCTTATCAATCGCAAAGTCGACTTCATCTGCAGAAAATTTCATCACTAACAAGGATGCTTTATTGGTATCACTAATATGATAATAATCATCAGCCTCCTGCAATGGATATCACTATCATATTAATCATCATCCTCCTGCAATAGATACAATAAGCTGAGCAGTGAAAAGAAAATACTATTAGGTTTCAGACATGCAATCAGTAAACCCAACAAAGAATCCCAAATCCAAACAGAGATGATCTCTCTTGTTTGAATATTTATATATATTCAAAGGGAAATTCTCAGCACACTGTGAACTAAAGGGGATACAACAAGAATAATACAAGCAAAAGTATAAACAAGAAAACTATAACTCCCAACACAATTCGAGGGAGCTGGCATTCCCTCAACTTCTTCAGCCTTCATCCACAATTTTCCTCTCCTCTCCAAATGCCTCAAAAACCCTTCTCAAACCACCCCAATGGTCCCCACCTAACCGAATTTGTTCCACATCCCAACTTTCATTTGTCTCCAGCAAAATTCCCCTCTTGCTCTTTCTAGAATATGTAAAACGAATTGGGGGCCTCACAAATACTTGAAAAATACTTAGATATTTACATTATGTCGATAAGCAAACACAAACGGAGACACAAACAAGAGAAGAAAAAGATACAGTAAACCCGAACAAAAAAGATAAATTCAACATACATTTTCAACAATTTCGATTTAAGAAACTATATATTCTACAAATTAAAGAAAAGAGGCGTCAGTATGTAGGTTACCTCCTTTGGTATAACAACTGAAGAGATTTCATTGTGTGCATCCTTATCATCAAATAAGCTATCTAGAGAATCTGATGATTCAGACTTTGATGTCTGTGCAGCCTATTTCATGAAACTAAAATTAATCAAAATTTCAGATGTAAATTGTTTGGCCGTAATTATACTGCTGCAGTTTAAGTCATTGAAAATTGATTCATAAGTTCATTACCCAACAAATCTAACTGTCCATGAATAAAACCAATGGAACAATGAAACTCCCAAGATATTTTAATGATTAATGAAACTAAACATTGTTTTCAAAACTTTGGTTATCCAGTTAAACTACGAGCAGATTTATATATATCGAGGTCAATATAAAGCAAACTTTACAATACCAAAATGATCAAAAGTTTACCTGCTTATGACAGACAGATGAAAAATGTGGAGGATTACTGCCCATTTTACCACTTTGTAAGCCCTCAAGAGAATCTGATGACTGAGGAATTGATTTTTTTTCTGCCTAGTCAATTAAAGCAACTCATTCACTTTTCCAATGAAGCTTTAATGCTAACACATAGAACCAGTAACCACAGAAGGTTGAAAAATATAAGAAGTTAATAATAACAAGAACAATTGAATTGATTATACAACTAAAATTGGTTTCTCAAGACTAGCAATATCAATAAGACTACAATAGGTTCTTAAAATGAGGCTGGTCATATGGGCTACTTACCGAATATGTAGTCAGGGTATTTAATAACAATTCTACGTCATCTTCACCTGGATTTAAGAACAGATATAACTATTAGTGAAGATTACTATCACATTCTACACAAAGTGAACTTTTTGGGGTCACAATTACATTATAATGAATATTTTCCTCCGAGTGTTGGAGAAAATTCATGGGGTCAACTCTAAAGGATAAGGTTCTCTCTTCTCAATTTTCTAAAGAGAAAAGTTAAAGAATGTAATTTAGCATAAGAAATGTATTGTTTCCCAACAATTAAAAAGGAATAATTTCAGTTCTGAATACATGTACCATTTTTTTCAATCACTGAATCAACCAGGGATGGCAGGAACCCCATATCTATGAAGAATGTCCGTACATTACTTCCAGATGAGCTCGCACCACTGTCCTGCAATTTATAAGAACTGAAAAATTGAGCAAATTCATTTCTTTAAGCTTTTCCATACTAGGAAATACAATAAATGTTAAATGCATAGTACGATACGAAAATACTCCAAATATTTCGTCCATAATCACAGGTAATAACATCTAACTTTTCAAGATAAACTGTATTTTTTTCTTTTCAAATGGATGAGGGCTCAAAGTGAGAAAAACATTTGAAACGCAAGTGTGAAGAGACCTAGTAAAGATGGTTTAGCAGTATATTTTAGAAATAAGTCGGAGATGTACATACCCCAACATGCCTTGAGTACATCCGATCAGGAGGCAACCTGAAATCAAAGACCTCTTCCTTTGGTACAATAGGCTTGTTGCTAGCCTAAGAAACAGAAGTAACAGCACATTTATGTTGATGGACGTCCATTTAAGTTTCCAACAATACGCTATAGTATCCCATCAATGTACATACCATAAAGTTTTGAAGTAGTGATTCGTCTGATAGCTTCAAACTCGCCTCAGGAGACCAAACTATGTTTTCTGTGGCTCTGTAAAATAATAATCACTGATGGTCAAAAACTTGAACAATGTTTGGACCACGACCCTAAAAGCAGCATGCAAAGCATTCTGAGTCTTGGCTAGAGGCTTGACGCTTTCCTAGCCCTTCAGGTCTCAAACAGTAAGATGCATTAATAATCAGTAATCATTATCATCGTTTATTCTAATACAAGATTTCAACGTGACCTGAAAACTTAAATTATAACTTCAGTCTTTTCTTTAATTCTCTCTTCGCTCTCTCTCTCTTTTTTCTTTTTCTTTTTTTTTTTTTTTTTTTTTTTGGGGGGGGGGGGGAGGGATAAGAAGAAATGACATTACAAAAAAAGGAGTTAATCACTCTCCAAAAGAAATTTAAAAGGAGTTACGATGGTATAAGTTGCAGCTGTGATGTTGAAATGGTTAAATTACTCGTTAGGTCCAAAATCAAGCTAAAATATGTTTTCAATTCTTCAAAACCAACTTTGATGGTATGAAAACATCGTTTGAAAGAGTAAAGCCAAAACGTCAGCTTCATTTGAATGATTAAAGACGTGTTGGGGTGACTTTAAAACTGTAAAATTCACTCTCGATCATGCACTAAGTAGTGTACGACATGAAGCTCGCATACCATGTGCCAATAAAGTTTGTTTTTTTGCTACTGTTTAAGGTATTCGGCTTAGATCCAATGAGCAGGTTAGAATGCCTCTTTGTGGGCGACGGGGGCGTCTGTTACAACACTTTTTTGTAATTATGATCCTTGACTAAGGGCATTTTTTGTTTTTTGTATGCTCTTTTTCTTTCATTGAAAGCTTGGTTTCTTCCTAAATAAATAAAAATGAAGCTCAAATACCATAAATCTGAAAACTTTATTTCCCTACAATCTACATTTGCAATTAAACCAAAAATCAAAAGAACAACCCCCATAAGTGATGAAAACTGCATGCAGAGCCAAGTCATGTTCACAATTACAACCCTCAAAAGCCACACATCAAATATTTCGCGTAATCAACTAAGCGAGTAACAAACAAAACCCCAACCCTTTTCACACCATACAAAAAAAAACCAAGAAATGAGCTAAAACCTCGTGCAAGATATGAAAAAAAAACAAAACAATCAGAACTTCACTACAGTAAGAACATGAAATTTCATTCCATCACTTACTCACTTACTCGTCAACAATCAACAATCTCTAAATTGAATTAGTTGACAAACTAAAAGAAACCATAGAGGGAAAAGGAGTATGAACCCGAATCAAAGCTGCGATCGGAAAATGCAGGGAAAGAGGAAAGATTTGGGATTTGAGTTTTGTGGTTTGAGGTTTGGGGTTTTTGAATATCGAAGTTTGATTGATGAGCTTCGGGAATTTAAGGTTCAATGCGGTAGTGCGTAATCCAGGGATTCTGAACTCAACTGATGGACGCCACAAGGCTTCACCTGATTTACACGTGGCAACATCTCGTGATTTTTCTAGTGACAATCACTTCCACGTCACAACTCACGCCAATACTGAGTTTTGAGTTTTAACGGTCAACCGTTTCTCCGTTTACGATTATTTTAATGAAAATAAGAAAAGTCCAGTTTAAATTATAATTTTATACAAAATCGTTGTAAATAAAAAATCATACCAAAATTTCAAATTCTATTATAGAGAGATACTTCTTTTTGTTAATTTTTTTTGTTTATTTTGTTATTTTTTAAAAGGTTACCAGTGTTATTTTATAAGTAGTTATTTGATTTTTAGATTTTTTTTTAAAATTTAAATTTAAGTACGTTTTCTTTCCTTTTTTGAACTAATAGTCAAATTTTAATTAAAAAAACTATTCATTTTCAATTGTTGGGATGTGACTTGATTTTTAAAAATATTTGATAGAAAAAATAAAATAAGACATTTAAAGGTGAGAGATGTTTGTAAGTTTAATCGTAAAATGGGATCGAAATATCTAATTTTTCATCAATTTGATAAATCTATTGTGTACCCAAGTGAAAAGATAATTGATGACTATTTAAAAGAGAGGATAAAATGTGTGATTTCTTAATGTAAATTAAAAGAATATGGGGATTCTTAGGAGGGAATGGAAGAGAAAGTAGGAGAACATATTAGCATAAACGGTGAGACAAGAACAAGGAATATATTATCGCTTCCATTTTATTTTATAATTTTTAGAAGAAAAACAAAACAGTGCATCGATGCACTCAAAATATTAGATTGTTGCTTTTTAAAAATTTACGTTATTTAAATCACAAAATTCAAAAACCTATCTATTTTTCTTTAACTTAATTCTCAAGCTATGTATATCAAAACCTATAAAATAAACAAATCAAATATAATTGAAGAATTGGAAGCACTCAACCTAATTGCGAAATCAAAAGCTATCTAATTACTTACTATTCAATAAAATTTATTGGTTACACCACTCTTCATTATCAATTGGTAAACATGGCCCAACTTCAAATGAGGAGATTCTTTTAGCAAGACAAATTTTCACATTATATTTGAGATGGGACGGGAAAATGAAGAAAGCAGAGCTGATAATACATTTGGAAATTTTCAATTGATTTCAGTAAACATCAACACGGCACAAAGAAGAAACCCATTAAAAAAAACCACCAATTACTACATCAGAACATTTGCCCAAATAAACGAAGATAATTGCGATAACCAAGAAATACCAAATAGCATCTTCAAATCAAGTAAACCATGGGACCTTTTTTTTTTTTTTTTTCTTTTCCCGAGACCAACCGAAAACATTCCAGTGTACTCGTTACTATATTTCCATCATTTGTGTTGAGACCCGTTATTGAGGAACGCATCTTCTTTGTCAAGCTGCAGGGCTTTAGGATCGAGTGGAATCGTTCCCACTGTCAAAACACCAGAAGTTTCAGTATTATAGCCGTTAACTTTGATTGGCATTGATCCTACAGTGACAACTTCGGTATGATTTTTGGAATTTGTATCACTAGCAGAAGCGGGTGTAGCACCCCCTAGAGGATTTTCAACCACTTTGGGGCTGATTTCAAGTGATTCCATCTTCAATGTCGATGTAACGTCAACTTTTTCTTCGGCATTGGATTTTGGATTTTCCTTCACTACCACAGCACCAGAATTACCAGGGTTTGAGTAGACCTGCTGTTCGGCTCTTGAGGCTACATTCCTTTCCAACACCCTTGGACCATCATTGGCCTTGTTGAGATTCTTATCCTCTCTCAAAGGCAGCTCAATAACACAATTTAGCTGTCGAGTATGATCTAATGCAGGTACAAAATAGGGACGCTCGAGCCTTCTAATAACCAACCGCGCTTTCTCTTCTTGCATGATCTTCTGACGGTTTTCATAATAAATGAAGTCGTCAAGTAAAGACGTCTTTAATGTGTGGCTCTTGAATAATTTAAGCATCTCCAGACCTTTTTTGAGTGGTATCTGCATATGAGAATATAGTTAGTTAACATATTGTTTCGAAACCGCACAAATCAATTTCATTTTCTGCCAATCTAACTAAAGTTGGAATACAGGAGGAAATAGAGAAAGGCTAAGTTTCTAGCCACAAACGAGTATAATGGCTATCAAACCAAATCTTCAAGGAACAAGCCATCAAACTTCCCAAACATTGGCACTAAATTGCGCTACTAATTTGTAAACTGATGAAACCTTTTTTTTAACAGAATAAACAAAGTATGAATGAAACTACCACCAATGGAGGATAAAAAAAGAAGCCAATTGTAAATTAAAAAGAAAAAAACTATGGCGTTTAAAAAAATGTGGACATGGAGCATTAAATGGAACCATGTCCATTAAAAATAAATAATAAATAAAACGAAAAGATGAGTTTTAAATATCCACTCCTTTCTTTCTTTCAACACACACCAAAAAGACCAGAAAAACTGATGAAATTTAAATATCCAGCTAGAAATATAACAAATTTTATTTACATAGTTTCTTGAATGTAAGACAAAATAGAACAGTTTCCATATCAAATAAAAAAGGCCAAGTCACGAGGTTATGCTTGCCAATTAAAGAAGTTCGAACAATCCACAAGACTTATGAATGCAGATACAACCTACCACAGGATGACAAAATATTCAAAGCACTCCTAAACAGAACATAAGAAAGTGGATGATATGCCACAGAATTAATCAAAACATTCAAGATAATACTTTCTGTGAATAAAAATACAACTGAACTGAATAGAAAATAACAAAGCTACTTACCTCTTGGGTATCTCTGCTATTAGTAACAGGTTTGTTTTCATTATTCTCCAAAATGACATGCCTAAAGTTGTTGTTCGGCACATCTTTGATTATGTGCCACTTAACAGGGAAACTTCCATTCCACTTATCCTGCTGCCAAAAATCCATATCCTTGTTGAAGTCTACAGGGCCAACCATCTCTGCTACACCACAGAACTGACCACTTGCATTGACCTAAATAGAAAATAATAGTAATAAGGTTTCTTTTTTACAATAAAAGAAAAAACTAAATATTTACACTTCAAGGCAAAAACCCAATACACACAACTTTGTCATGAAGTATAAATATTGTCAACTTTACCATTTTTAACAATTCCCCTAATAAAAATAATAACTCTCAACAGAAAAAAGTAACATATAATAACATGAAATCTGAAAAGAAACAATGAACTTACAGAGAAAAAAAGGAATACGGGACAGCTTCTTGATTTTGCTGAAACTATTCTCCGAGCATCTTCATATGCAATATTGAGTTTCTTATTCCCGTTGGGAGTAGACGACCAAACATTATACTTAATGCTCTTGTGGACATCATCCTCACTGTAAGATTTTATTACAAAAAATTTTGCATCCGCGTATTCAATAGGAAAATCATCTTTGTTATACTGATCTGTGTAGATAATAATGTTTCCATCTGCATTACCATCTCCAGCCTTGGTTGTGTAGGCTTTCAGAGCCAGTTGGGCTTTAGATCTGCTGATTCTAGGACCTCGATTCTGCTCACTTAATGCATCTGAACTAGCATTTCCACTATCCAGAACTCTACCAACTTGAACCTTAGGCTGAAATTTAGCAATCGCAGCCTGTCCATGAGCACTTGAACGAAAGTCAGAAAAGGCATTATTGATAGGATGAGGTCCTCTCAATTGACTATGTTGAGAAACAACCTTTCCATTTGATATGTCATCTACTGGTTGAATTGACCCATAAGCAGCCCTACCCTGTACGCATAATTTTTAATCCCAAAAGGTTTCATTAAACGCTGAAGTGAAAAGAAAATTGCATAATGCACACAATGACTAATACATAAAACTAAATGAATAGAAAATCTAAATCGTATACATAGCAACATTAAACAAATTAAACCATAAGAAAAGGCATTCAGAATATTCCTTCCAAGTAAGCACAAAAAATTACCATCAACAAAAGAAAACCAATTAATTTTACCTGAAAAACACGTGATGAAACTGATCCAGCATGACCACCAGCAGAAATGCTACCAAGTGTTCCACTTTGCTTACTTGGACCAACATTAGCTCTTGGCACTTCTGATAACCTTGCCAAAGAATTTCTCTGGTCTAAAGCAGGTTTAGAGTGGTTCCTAGAAAAGCTTCCAGAACTCTCATTTTTTTGCATTCTTCCATTTCCATTAGATCTATTAATTGAAGGGTCAATCAAGTCAATGGAACTATTGGGGACAATATCTGGCTGAACAATAACGGGGACATAAGCAGGAGAAGTAACGGAGCTGTCATAAGAAGGAATGGTGTAAAACTGTTGGGCTCCTAGATATGGACCATCTGGTCCTATCATAGCACCATGTATGTAAGGATTATACGGATTGTATTGAGACTGTGCATATCCATAGCTTGGCGTATAATATACATAAGATGAATTCTCATTTTGAGCACCCTGGAACAAGAGAGAAAAATGAGATCATAAAAACAAAGCTTAAAAACAATAAAATAGAAATGCAGATATGTATTATTACTCACCGCGTACTGGACATCTGGACCATCTAAACCAAAAATCCGAGAATGGTCCTCCCATTCGCCAGGTGATTCAAATCCTATAACAGTCAAGACACATATGAGTCATCATAACATCATTCCAATTGCTACATCATATGTTCACGAATATTACCTGTACAGTAATAACCATAATTGGCGGCGGTAGGATAATAAACACCCTGATCAAAAATAAACTCAGGGTTGGCTCCTTCATTGTACATGTTTTCACTTGGCTCAAGAAACAGATCAATCAAATATTGCTTGACTCAATGCCTCAAAAGTGAAGTCAAGATTCAGCGAATCTAGAGAACTTCTGAATCCAAAGCAAGGCCCAAAAAGAGAACAAAAGAAAATAAAATTAGAAGTTGTATTCAAACGTACTCTATCCAAACAAGCAGAAATAGAACACACACCCACTTGCCATTCCAATTCCAGAATACAGTAACTAGGAAGCGACAAGGTTACCAAGCAACTCAATTACAGACTATGATATCTGACTTCGTGCAATCAAGAATCTGACTTCAATGATGGTACTTTCAAATAAAGGTCTAAAAAAGAAAATGGTCCTACTCCTACTATTAACATAAACATCCACTAGTATGAATATAAAGTCCTTTCCTGATAGCAAATAACAAACAAACTCAAATGAACAAATTCTCTTAATAACCAACAAGCGAAGGTCAGAAGCTAAGGAGAAGAAGAGGGCAAAAGTAAGTCGTTAAAAAATGAGCAACTAACTAGTTGACTAAGCATCCAGATTAAAGACTCATGCTTGACTCAAGTCCCTGAACACCAAAACCTGCCGACAACTAAAACTAATTAATACCACCATACTGGAATCTAAGTCAAACATCGACTTGCTCATCCAATAACTCAAGGAACACAATCACGTAATACAAAACAAACAAATAACCAAACCCCAATTGAATATGACAAGAACACAGCTCAAAATCTAAACATATCGAGTAAAATTCAGCCTCAGAACAAAAAAACAAATAAATTCAAACTCCCCAATTGGTCATCGAGTAATCAAAAATTCATTAACAAAAGAGAACATGGAAAACAAAGATTAATTGAAATTTGAAAAGAAAAAAAGAGAAAGCTGGTGGGAGGAAAGAAAAGTGAAGAGAGCAAGGGAGAAAGAGTGAAAAACTACCAGAGAAAAGGTGATTGGAGCCATGGAGGAAAAAGAAACCCTACAGCAGTGGAAATTGAGATTGAGAATTAAGAAGAAGAATGAAGGAGACCCTGCAACATGGGAAGGGATGAAGAAGAAACCCTAAACCGCGAAGGGGGAAGAAGAAGAAGAAGCAGGAAGAAAGAAAGGAAGGAAAAAAAAAGGGGGGAATTTGGGAGGGCGGTATTTTGCGTGTGTAAAAGAAAGCACAAGCAAGCGACGCGGAAAGAGGAGATTCCAAGCCTCTACGCAGCGTATCCAGTGCTTCACTAAAATACCCCTAATGACTTTTTTTAATTACCATATTGCCACTGCTGACCAAATTGGCTGGGCTCACCCAAAGACACGTGCCGAAAGCTTATTGGCTACGAGAGGTATTTAAAGTTGGGAGCAAATATAAATTTGGGATTTTTTTAAAAACAAATATTATAAAAACAAAAAATTACATTTTAAACCAAAATAAATTATTAATTAATAATTATAACCATTTAAACTATTTATTAGTTTTATCCAAATATATTTACAAAAGCTGAAATATTTAACTGATAATTATTAGTTGAAGATTTAAATTGATATAATTAAAAGATTAAAAAATATAAATGGGCATGTATCCAAAAAGTTTAAGTTGGGAAATGAGGTCTGGAATGAAGTACAAAACAATGGAATTTTCCAACTTTTATCGTAGCCTCTCTTTTTTGTCTTGTTCAGCAAGTAAATGAATTGTCTCCAATAAATGAATGACACATGTCTCCTCCCTCTTTGTTTTCTGTTTGTTTCTCAATAAAATCAGGTTCTTTTAAAACAATTCAAAATATATTATTGTTAAGAGTATTCATGTACCATAATAAATTCAAAATATATTTGTTAAGAATATCTATGTACCATAAAATCCGTACCTCTAAATAAGGTAAATTTTATTATTAAAAAAAAAGTTTTATAATTTAGAACGGATCATCCATCTGATTTTTTTTTTTTTACAAAATCGACCATAGTCAATTTATTAAATGTTCTAGTGAATAAGTAAGGGTCGATTGATAGTTTTTTTTATGTGAAATCGGGTTGGTTTTTAACACTTATACTACTCTTCGAAAATTTTCGATTTGAAACTTCCAGAAACCGACCCAGACCGTCCCCTTTTATTTTTCGACAGTTTGATGGTTGGCTTGGTTTTTCGATCAAATCTATCTTATATTTTGTAAATACTTTAAATTTTTTTTATCCATCTATAAGAAATTTTCTTCTTTTTGAAAGATAAATAAATACTTTATTATAAAATGTTAGTGCCCATATGTGTTGAACTCAATCTTCCTAGAGGAGAATAAAGTCTCAAGTATCCCTCTAGAGATTGGACAAAGACGGCTTAAAAGAATGAGTAATGGAATTAGCAAAGGGAGGAATAAAATTAAAGGTAGTGTGGGTATTTATGGTCCAATCACTAATCTCCCCCAAAAATAACACCACCAACTCACACCCACACCACAAACCCTTTTGGCCTTTTCCATCATCAATTTAGTTTCACTCAAATCTCTCTCAAACTCCTCAAATGCATCTGGCCTTCAACCCGAGCGGAGGAACTCGCATCTTCCAAGATATGTATATGTATATATATATGTATATATATTAAATTCAGTTAACCACACACACCTTTTTTTTTTAACCTTTAAATTAATTCAAACACCCTTTTAACTTAGTCTTAAAATTGAAGACTAAACATGACACATTTTAGGAATTGAGGGACTAAATGTACATATTTTTAAAAACTTAGTCTGTTTGTGTTTGGGGATAATTTATATTTTGTATTATGTTTTCAGATTCGTTCAGTAAATATATGTTTGATCAATAATCCATATTATGTTTATGAAATCTATTTTTCAGATTTTGTGATTAAAATTCTTCATTTACATTTTACATTTTAAAAAGCATAATTATATTAAATATTGATAACAATATTTAGAAATACAGTATGTCATATATTCATTTTTTTAATATGTACAATGTAATGTGCTATAAAGTATATAATAATACAAAATAGTAATCATATAAATTTTGTAGATTAAATCACAAATTTAGTCTTCATAATTTTAAAAGAATATAAATTAGTTTCTATGGTTCATAACAAAAATAATAATTTTTTTAATTTAATAAAATCATAGAAAATAGTCTCGCACGTAGAAACTATCCACGAAGATTGTCCACTCTTAAGGACTACATATGACGTTTTATCAAACTATAAGCTAAACTTTAAGGGGGCGTTTGGCCCTCAGACTATGAAGACTATGAAGAGTGGAGAGCCCACTCCATGTTTGTCACAAGGATTAAGATTATTCTACTTTTCCCTTATTTCTCATCAGTCACTATTCTTCACTCCCTCCTTTCACTATTTCTCACCCCCACATCTCTCCTATGTTACTATTTTCTCACTCCCCTCTTTCACTATTCCTAACTTCCCCAAGTATAGATTGTAATAACCTATACTATAACAATTTGCATCTCAAACACATTATAATAAGCCACCGATGATTATAACTCACTCCAACTCCAAACTCCAAACGCCCCCTAACTCTTTTAAAACACTAGGGACTAAAATTGAAATATAACGAAAATTTTAAACATAAATTACATTAATAAATAAATGAATAAAATTGTATTGTCTAATCAATCTTATATTGGATAAGTAAAACTAATTTTGTGATTTATAAATATATAATATAAAACACATTTAAACATTTTCTTAACTATACTCCAATTTTTTAATCCACGTGTCTAAAAACATAAAATACAATTATGCTCTAATTGAATCTCTTGTTTTTATCTACCAAACAAACCTTAACTAAAAAACATGTATTCTTTTAAATTTAGGGACTAAAAATTAAACCATGTGCATTACCCATTAGACCTAAACAAATTGCAATGAATAATTGAAATATCATAAGTGGGGAATAGGAGGCAAGATAACAACGGAAAGTTCAAATAAAACCGCACGGCTCTATTAGTATAGAGCATTCCAACATAAAGGAAAAAACGAAGATTCCAGTTCACTCCCAACTCCAACTATAATATTCATATCATAATATGATGGGAAAGAATAGAAAGAAAAAAAAAAGGAAAAGGCAAAAACGTGGAGCCGTGTAATTCGCAAGTTTTAATTGAATATAATACCCAAATTGGGTTACGTGATTAAATAAATAATAGATATAGATTTATTTTGAACACTTGATTAAAAGAAATTTCCTAATATTTTTCGTGGAGGAAAAACACAATGTAAATATGTTTTCTAATAGATTATAGATATAGATTTAATTTGAACAATTGAAAATATAACGACGAAAATTGTGATATTTTTGGCTTCTAAATAAACAAGGCCGATTGTGACTGAGGTCTATGCTTCATACTCCAACTTAAAAAATGGTTGGCGTTCCTTTACGCAACTTCCCACCCAAACTACGACCATTTGAATTTTTTTTTTCTTTTGATAAAAAGGATAGTAATATAAATAAGATGAAGAAGATATTTTATTTTAAATGATAACTTTGAAAAATATTTACAAATTTAACAAAATATCACATCTATCGTGATAGAGATATATACGGATAGTAGTAATGATAACCATCCATTAGATTGTTATTTTGCTATATTTTGTAAATAGTTTAATTCATTCAACTATATTTAAAAATAGTCCTAATAATAATGACTCGATAAAAAAAGAGGTTTTATCAAAAATGAAAAATTTGATAAATTATTTACACTTGATTTTGTCAAAGGTTCTATTTTTGATAATTTTTCATGAAAAAGAAAATATGGGGGCAAGGGAAAGATCTTTATTTTATTTTCCTTTAATATATAGAGAGACAGGCAGGCCAAAAAGAAAAATCCCATTGTTAATTTGTAAAGTACGAAGCTTACCAATATAATGCATAGATATCGACTGGTTGATATGGTTCCACGTACCATGATGTAAAGATCCAACGGGCATCAACTTTGACCTTTTTACTTTGGGCTCTTCTCTTCTATCCTGAAGAATTAAACCAGTGTAATCAAAAGAACAACAGATTAATCAAATGCCTATTGAGTCAACTCAAATAAATAACCATTCCTCAGGTCGACGATTCTACAGCTCAGAAGAAAAAAAATCGCATATAAATAATTTTAAGGCTCAAGCATGTCAATCAAATACATATCACGTGAACGCGATCAAGAAGTTATTCTCAGTAATCTCAATAAATAAATAAGGAATAAAAATAACATACAAAGCACATATCTATAAATTAATGCATAAGAATGTCAAGAACACTTCCAAAACTGTTGCCATTAATTCTTTTTTATCCAGGCTCTAAATTTTGGCAAACTTCCCTAATAAGCTTTACCCAGGCAGTCGGAGAAACGCAGTATAATCTGGATACGCATTCAAGAATCTCATTGGGAGATCTGATGGCCACCCCTGTCCTTGAATCAGGATGGGGTGATATTTCTCCAATAGAGTGTATATGATCCTTCCCTCATCAAACTCTTCATAACAACCTGCATTTCACCATGTTAGAATTTCAAACTAGTACTCGAAACAGTTCCCATGTATTACGAACTCAATGCGTGCTACCACACTTAGCAAATCGTTTTGAAGACCTTGAGTCAAAATAATAAGCATCCCAGGTAAATGACTGCTGATTTTGAAAGTAAGAGCAATATAGGGCATGTAAACCCAAATACAGCATAAAAGTTAAAGGGTTTAAACTTCAGTCATGTGATGTAATAGTGAAGAAAATTTGGTTTTTGGACAACGCATTTAGTTCCCCTTTTTACCATTGGGTCTGTTTAAAAAATTCTGTAAGCTATTGAATCGAATATTAGAATAATGATGCAAAAACCATCATGTACGTGTAACTGCATCATCCAGTTATAAAAATTAGGCTCTTAAACTTCTTCTACCACTGTTAAAAGTTGAACCCTCAAACTTACAATAGTTATAAAAATTGGAATCCTAAATGATAAAAATTAAACTCTCAACCTAAAACAATTGTTAGAATTTCTAAAACTATGTTAGTTTTAGGATCCAAACACTTGTATAAGATTGAATGCTCAATTTTAATAATTGAAAATTTAAAGGTACACTTGTAAATACCACCATAGTTTATTACAAGTTTCTCTAGATTAATAACAATTTTCTCTAGATTAATAATTTTGAAATTGGAATGACGCAAATAATAGCAATTATAGAATAGAACGATTTTGTTCATGTTGTGTTGTTTCCATCAAAATTAAGAATTGATTATGTTAACAAGGTGCCTACCAATCTAGAATAATATGCGAAGATAAAAATCTAACCCAGGAATAGGAGAGCTTAGTTTCATTTGCAATATGTAGACGACCTTCAGGTAAAACCATCCTAGCTTGATGTCCTCCACAAGTTATCAAGAAAATAACCTTTAATACACTAAAATAGAATTAATGTACTTACCCAATTCAATATCCTGATCTTCATCTTCCACATTCCCCTCTTCAATAAAAGTAGAGTTTTCCAATTCAATAGCTGCTTTAGCATACCTATCCAGAAATTCTTCTTCAGTTTCTTCAAGCTCATCAGCATCAGAATCCTGAAAGACATCAGAATGTGTTGGGGACGTAATAATTAATGACAAATACTATTTGTGGGAGTATGAGTATATGTATTTTAGCACACGTGTTGAAGTCAAACCTCATCATCCTCTGTTTCGTCATCGTCGTCCTCCTCCTCTTCATTTTCGTCAGATTCTTCTTCCTTTTCTTCTCTCACTTCTTTCAGTTGTATAGATGCCTCCATCAATGAACCAAAGCACTTCCACAGAAAATCGTCTCTTGGCTTTCCTAACTCAATTATTCGTTCTAACACCTTGGCAAATGTCATCACTGAATAACAAGAAAAAAAAAAAAAAAAAATTTCACTGGGTAGTGTAAGTTTAACGTGAATTCTGATCAATGTTATATTTGAAAATAAATATTTGTACTATACTATTAACATAAAAGATCAAACAACAATCAAGAAGGCAAACTAAGAAATTTACTTGCAATGGATAAGTAAAGTACTTTTTGGTATTTTGATTTCTAAAATGATTTTCAGAACCAAAAAAATCGCAGAAAATAAAAATTATCATCTTCATATATTTCTTTCATGTTTTTGTTAAATTTCCCCTCTATATAAAATTGTTAACTACATAACTTCATTCGAACATGTTAAAATTAAAATTAAAATGAAGAAAAAGAAGTTAAAAGGAAACTAAGACACTTTCCTACTAGTTCGAAATTAACAATAGAAAATAGTTTTTAAAAAGTACCACTTACAATTACATTCAAAGCCCCCCTAAACTTCCTGTGGCAACGAGAAAAATGTTAACCTTAAAATGCAGGAGCATACCTTTCTTTCTTTCTTTTTCTTTTTCTTTTTTTTTTCAATCACGCATAAAAAAGACTCTTCTATTCAAAATTGTTTCAGGGAATTGGAGACATATTTCCGTGCACCAATATCGTATTAGAGATAACATCCCTTGCTACCGTCATAAGTGTGCAACCACTTAGAATTCCATCTTACAATTTGACCAAGATGGTATCATGAACTGTTAACCAGAACAGCCAAAGTTGCAAAACAGATAAATTTCTTTTTTAAAAAAATTGACTGCTAGTTGTCTCAATCCTACAATGAGAATGAGAAATTTGACAAAGCCAAGTTGGTGCAAGCAGACACATCAACATGGCTGAGAGTTAGCCTTTAGACTGGCCATGTTCGAGAAAAAATCATGGCACCGCATGGTTAAAAAGTACTGACCGTGACACTAGTCGGTTGTACATGATTTTTTCCAGCCCAGCGTAGTGGTCCAACCAAAACTTACGGTGTGGCAAACTTTATTATCATTCTTTTAAGATTTTTAGTTCTTTCTTATGTTGTTCATCGGGATGGGCAAAAAAATTGGTAAAACTCAGGCAGGAGGTTACTGTTAAGTATAAAAAAAAGATTTTATATGCGATAAATCCAGAAAAAAAGAGGTAGGGAAAGCCACTGACCAATCAACTTTATCTCCGACTCCGCAGACAGACCGGGTGCAAAAGAGCTGCTGCAGAGATAACCCAGGGCTGAGACCCAGACAGTGAAGCCTCCTCCATCAAACTTCTCCAAAATTCTTTCTACAGTATCAGGATGACAGATATAGCATGTTGATATGGAAAGCAATAAAGGCTTCCACAATGCACTGGGTTTGCCTTGGATTTCCCTAAAACGGGAAAATGATGTCTGACTAAACATGACTACTAGCGACTCCTTAACACCTTCCGCTCCAAATGAGTAATTGGGAACATTCAATAACATATGAATACACGAACAAGCTTTCCATGTAGCAGATGTATATTTTGAGATTGCCTGATTAATGAAAGCTCCAATGTTTTCTACAATAGACCGTCGAGGCACTGGTGGAGCTGGAGGAGATGGTGCTGACTTCACAAAAAAGTTCTTCAGTGCATATTTGCTATTTAATCTAACAACTTCCATAATGCAATTAAAGACTGAGAAATCCTCTGACTCTTCCCAAGAATGCCAGTCAGCAATAAGATCAGCCCAAACTGATACTAATTCAGATATTTTAAGTTCTACAATAGTATTGCTCTCTGTAACAGATAACATGATGAACTGAAGCAACCTTGATGAAAGATCTATGCATGATGGAGGGGGCAAGAATTCCCGATCGTCATCCATTTCCTCAGACTTCTGAAAATTCATAATGAGCAATAAATACAAAATAGAGCAAGACAAATAAGAAATATCGAATGACACTCTTCACTCTCAGTTACAACCAACCTAAACTTAACCAAAGTTTTATCGATATCCAAAATAAAGAAATTGCCTAGTCTCTCATTTTTATGCCGCTTATGAAAAAAAATTATGTGCTATTTTTTCTTAAACGGAGACAGACACCTACATGAGATTTTAGCTTAAAGCACAAGAGTTTATGTATGGTATTGATAGATCATTAATATGTCTATTCATGATAACTTTTTATAAGTTATAGACTATTTTATTGTCTATTTTTAGGAAACAAGACTTTTCATCGATAAAATGAAAAAATACTAATGCTCAAGTACATCAATGTCCCATGTTTCCCATGATTATTGCATGTGAACTCTCGGTGTTCCAGTCATTTTGGTTCTCTTCTACGTATGACACACATTGTCTCCTTTAGTCATTCTCTACAGACTACTGATACTGATGTTTCTTGTCTCTTTAAAATTCTTTACTGAAGTCTCTGTTTTGTTTTTGTTTTATTATCTTCTTCTAAACTTACGGAAGAAGGCAAGACTTTGTGAATCCAGAAACGACACTTTCAAAAATCTAAGGAAACAACCAATTTCCCATTACAAAACCAGATTAATCATTAAAGATACTAACAACCAGAATACTTCACTTGAGATATCAAATATCCCGTTATCCAAAGGAGGGACGCAATACAATCTAGGAGTAACCAGAACTGATTGTTTTGAATATGTCACACGTTATATCAACAACTCATTAGATAAGAAAATGAGCACACATAACATCTAATTGAGGCAACTTCAAGGGAAATGAGAATCAAGGAATTGGAATGAAATTTTTCATTCCCTTTGAGATATTTACTAAAATCCAGGAGTCTGTCTACAGTTTTAGCTAACTGAAGGTTCTTTTGGTCCTCCCTAGGCGTGGGATATCTTTTCCCTCTTCTATATTTCATTTTCATCTCATCATCTTATCCATGAACTCATTATTTCTCATCAAATAGTATAATATAGATAGATAGATATATGTATAGATATATAAATCGTTATAATCAAGAAAATCTAAACCAGAAAATTACTTCCCCGTAAAATAACAAGGCAGTTAATAACTAACCAATGAGTACATGGGTGCAAGCCACGCCTCCTGCAAGAGAGACGAGAATGACCTACTGATTGTGGCTTGATCAGATGTTGACCGTTCGCATGATGCATCTTGCTCAATTTTCTCAAGTATGAAGTTTTCCCAAGACTGAGCCATCACTGATAAAGCTGCAAACCCACGTTCAACAACCTGTGCAAATGTTGAATTGAATATATCAATGCTAATCTCATTTGTTGAAGAAAAGGTTACTTCATTGACACTTTAAACCATTTGAAACCTGAAAGTGATAAATATTTTTTTTTTGAAAAGGAGACAAGCTTCTTTATTATTAATAAACTCAATGTACAATAGAGCTATACAATGAGAATAATAGGGAAGTGAAGAAAGGGGGGAAATAGAGAGAGATAGATAGATAGAGCTAGGATCAGTAGGTGCACTCAAACATCTCAACTAGGTTGACACCCCATAGCACCCTCATCATATCCAAAATATTTTTTAAACAATGAAACAAGAAATAGAGATCAACGAAGGAGATAAAAGCATGAAGTTAGAACTAAACAAAATTAATGAGCAACAGACATTCAAACCATGGGCTATTGTATCAAAATAGGGTGAAAAATTAAGTTTCCTTTGGTAGATTTTGAAGATTGTCGAGACCAAATAAAATAGTTTTCGACTAAGAAACAATTTAATTCATGGTATGAAAATAAAAAAGAAGAGGGAAACCCCGGAAATAAGAATTAAAAAAGACTGATTTGAGCATAGAAAAGGTGCAGTGCGAAATAATAGGTTTTGTATATAACATGAACCAAATGAAACTGTGCAGAATTAAAGAATGGGATCGAACTAGACTTTATCATTTCAGTCCAATTGGATCTCTGCACCTTTTAAATTTTTTTTACTCACTTTCAGGCATTTTTCCTACACAGTAGTCAACCTAATTTTATAAAATTCAAACCTATTTACATACTTCAAAAAAATTACTAATGTGGTCAACTTGATTCATTTTCATTCAAATTAACAAGATTACTTTCACAGTTTTGAACAAACAATTGGTTTTCAACATTGTTCTCTCGTTCAAACGTACGTACCCTTTAGGAAATTATTGAGGTTAGTCCTGAAAATATGAACATCAAATTAGCAGAAAAAAATTTCATTCAACTCTAACAACAAAATCTTAGAAAAATTTATGGCATTTGTCTATTCCTGGATAACAAAATTTTCTGTGAAGTTGCATTTATTTTTTTAATTTCCATGATGCTTTTTTTTAGCTCTGTTTCATATTAGTAACAACACTGATCAAATAAAATATAACAGTGCTTCTTTTTGAAAATAGAACTGCAATAATAGCAATAATAATAGTAACAATTAAATAATAATTAAAGAAATCTCACGGGAGAAGTTGAACATACTTGAGGCCACGGCTCCAAATTAGAAGGTATACTTTTTGAGATTGCACCAACTAGAGACAAAACTACGTGAGGAATATGGATGCCAATGTTTTCATTTCCTGCTTCCACTATAGAACTGAGAAGCTGAAACAGAATAGAGTTCTCTTCATCATCTTGGCCAATCCCACCTATTACAACTTGAAGAAGAGGTAACCACTCAGGTGGCAAGTAGTCATTCTGAAGAGAAAAAATATAGAATCCTGGTGAAAAATATGGGTGAAAAATAATATAAAATCAAAGAGATAATCCAACAAATTTGATCAAGCGGCCTACTTCAAGAAGCTTAGCTATTGCTCCAGCAGCAGAAACTCGCACAGGGTAAAATGAAACATCTTTATCAGGCATGGATAATGCCTTAACCAATGAAGAATATGTTTCTGCACAGACCTCCTAAAAGAACAAAGTTAGAGGACGAAATGTGGGAATGGATTATGTCATCAAAAAATTCAATTCTCAATGTGGCAACAATAAAGGAGTGAGAAAAATTGAGAAAGTGAATTTTTTGTTTAAACTTGCTTTATTGTAACAATAAAAGCAGGGATAATACAAGTAGCACGAGGGCTTATAATATCTCACTTCAGGCAGACAGGATGCAAGCTCTCCAAGGACCCAATTTGAAGAGGCAATCAAGTATGGCAGGCATGTTGTCATAGCATATAGAGGCAACACCCTCGTGCGGATTAGAAACGCCACGTATCCAGGTTGTTGCTCCCTTAGAAACTGCAACACAGAGCAATCCAGAGGCAGAATTAGATATTATAATACAGATAATTCACACTTTGCTCATCAAAGTAGAAGCCCAGGAACTACTCCTTACATCAAGCAAGCCACCATACCCAATTAGCACACCATAGTAACTGTAGTCATTGACAGACAGGAGAGTTAAAATGTGTTTAGAGGCAAAAAATAACCAAAAAAAAAAAAAACAATGCAGTTGAAACCTTAGATACAATTTTCAGAGCTGATGATAAAAATAATGATGAGAAAGTAGAGAATAATGAATAGAAAAAGGACAAATGAAAAGGGAATAATCAATAAAGCAACATAGATATTGTATCAAGATAAATACAGAACTCATAAAATATAAAACAAAAAGTGAGCAACTCTGAGGCTCCAAAACACTACCGCCAATATTTATTCAAACATTATTCATTTTGAGGATGAGGTCAGATTAAGAAGCAAGGCCTTTTTTTTTTGTTGAGAAAAGGATACCACATTTTTAATTAATAAGAGATTAAGAAGCAAGTGTGACTCCAGAAAACAAAAGGCAACCAGTTGCAAGTTGTTGAATACTCACGATGCTTGTTCCAACGGGTAACCATAACAAAAAAAACAATCATCATCATCATTTTTAATCCAAAAAATTATGTTTGAGACAAAAATATTTGAACAAAAATAGCACAACACAAAAACAATATTTTGCTGATTTTATAATTTTCTTCAGTTTTTCTAAATTAACTTTTTAAAAATTACTTGATTAGATAATTTTAAAAGTCATTATTTCAATTGATATATGAAAAAATGAGAGGTGGAGAGTCATTCAAGAGACTTCCAAGACAAGGATAGGGAGTGGAAGAGTTTCTTGTTCAGTAATCTTTGCATGGCTACCCTGGAGAATTCATGAAAGGCAATGGAAAAAATATTACGATCAATGACCGGGTGGAGTTCCATGGTGTATGTTGTGCAATGTGCAGCATAGGGCATGCAGCTGAGGGGTATAAGGGCAGTTACGGTTGAAGGTGGGAGGAAGGAGGAGAAAAAAGAGGGGAGAGCATGAGATCACTATTCAGATAATACCCTCAAACAACTCCTTAGATATCGTTTGATTTTCTTAGAAAAAGAACTCAAGCAGGAAAAGAACTTAAAGTGCACAAGAATAGAAACTTAGACATGCGACTCAAAACAAGAACTCAAAAATTAAAAGCTTAGAAAGGCTTGATAAAAGCAGGCCATCTGCAATACAGATTCTGAATGGAACGCCCTTCAAAATTCTTGGAGAGAGCACCACGAAGAAGATTTTAATCGAGCTGAGTAAAAGATGGATGAATAATGTCTTTGATTGATATATAAAAATGAAAGCTTAAACAAGAATAATTTTCCAGACACTTTTCAAAACAGAAAATAATGGAAATTAACTTTAAAACAATGTCTGCAAAAGTATCTCTAGAGAACAACCCCCCAAACAGCTCAGATATTTTTGACATGGAATAACTAAAAAAATCAAATAAAAAGTATGCAATCCAAATAGGCAAATAATATCTAAAATATAACATTTATTGAGCAACAGTCTTTAAAGCACTACTTCACCCAGCTGTCTTATATCAAAGCATCTAAAAAGTTGAATCTACACATCCAAGCTTGCAAGACTTGAGTGTAAAATGACACAGTAGATGTTCTAGTGCAGACCTTTTTTTTAGTGACAAAAAAGGCCATAAATAAGATTTCTCTTTAATAGTTGACTAGAGTGTAAAAGAAAACTTTTCTTTAAAACAAAGCTCACCAATTGGTTTCTGTCGACATAATAGTAAAAAGCAGCATAAGTAGACAGTTTGGGTGGCAGCACGTACCATAAGTAACAATTAGTTCAGACAATAGTTATGTGCCAAAGAACCAAGAGCTCACGCTTGTATGAGATTAACAAATATTCAAATCATGCAATGTACAAACTAAATTGGAACACCAGACTGCATGTCAACAAATTTACCTATTTACAATACTCGTTTGGGAAGCATTTGCATCAGAGGGGATAGAATACTTCAAAAGAAATGGAAGTACAACCAACTCCCCCATAGTAGCACATTGATTGTTTGTTCTTTTGTTGCCTTTTTTACGTTTCGATGAAGCTGAAGAACCATTTGTATGGGTCACTGTGGGAGGCCCCTGTAGGTACTTGGATTAGACTACTAGTAACACTTAATAAAAGGAATGGCCCACATACATTTCATCGTAAACTAAACAGGTATCAACCTTTGACATCGCAATCACGCCGAGCAAGTTTATTGCACTTTTCCTGGCTGTGTATAAATCTTCCTTCCAGCCCGAAACCTCTTCCTGTGAAATATAAAAAAGCAAAACTTATGAAATAATACCCAATATGAAGATCAATTAGTATGACAAATTGACTTTCTTACTAGGTCAGATGGAAGATTCTTCCTTAAGTACTCATCTGGATCCTCTTCCCACTCATAAATGTCCTTTTTTAGAGATTTGACACAAAATAAGATAAGTTAACAAGCTCCTGAGTCCTGACAATGAATGGATTATAGAGAAAAATAAAAGCTTCCTCCAAACCTTTACCTTCTCATTCATTATAAGTGTTGGAAATATTCCAGAGTGTATCAATGTTGAAAAATGCGGAGAAACCAGCCTCCACCCCTATTTAAACATAAACGATAAGATCCAATTAAACCCTCATCCTGACCAATCATACTAGCCTCTAACTGAGTTTCCATTTCGCTAAGGAAAGAACGAAAGGTATAATCAATTCAAAGAGTTAAAACATAGAATTCATACTCGGCCTGTCTCCAGAACATGGGAAATTACATCAAAGGCTAGCGAAATAATCCTTTCTGATAAAGAGTCGAGCTTCTGCCAAAGGAAATTTAATGCTAATGACTAAGAACTGAGACAAAACCCTATAAAGTGCGTCAACATATAAGCAATTAATTGACATGTTAAAGCATCAAAACTGTATGTTGAATATGAAATAAACAAATAGGAAAAAATCAGAATAATTGCTCCAGAAAAGAGGGAAACTTGTCACCAGCATACAATAAAACAAAAGAAATAGAACTTTGTATAGATACTTGAAAAGTCGCAAAATAAAAGAGTTTACAGGAAATCAACCCATCAATAGTTAACAGCAATAGAAGAGGAGTACATCATCAAGAAGTTGTATAATGTTTGATGTGCATTCACATCTTTCATCCCAGTTAATGGTTTGCATTGAGTGTGTTTAGCTTCTCTCATCCGTCTTCAACAAAATGGGCTTGTACATAGAGAATCAAACTGAATTTTATCTTCAAATTTTTTAATGGATAATCACTCCTTCCAATAGAAAAGCTCACATCCAAAAGAATAAAACAATACAAATAATTGCAAAAATCTATAGACACAAATATCCAAAGCAAGGGTTAAACCTAGCTACAGAGCAAACCTCCTCCCAATATCCCTCCACACTCCTAAAGATTTTATTATTTGAAATCTAGATGTGCCCCATAAACAAACTGTCTTCAATTGGAGGATCCCAGTGCCCTGTGGTCCTGGGAGCATGCAGGACAAAGAAGGCATCTTATGAGTTGGGAGAGGGAATTTCAATAGCTTCCAAAATTGAAAGAAGGCCTACCATGAAGAGTTAGAGAACCAAAATAAACTACAAATTCTCTTCCACAAAACAGATGGATTAGAACCGTTGATATGGTTTCTTGGTAAAGAAGAACACTCACTAGATATAACCACATTTAGGCCTATTTTGTTTAACAAACTGAAATAGAATAGTACTTACATGGGCATTTTTGCTATAATTCACAATATTCAAGACACATTTTATGATGTCTGGCATTAACCTGAAAGTGCAAGGGAAAGAAAAATGTAAATGGTAACCAAGAGTAGTTGAATCTGAACGTAAAGAACTTTAGGGTAATTGTATTACTTATCAGTATGCTTTCGGTGTCGGGTAACAAAGACGCAGAAAATAAGCAGGCTTCTCTTTGTGGTTTTCAACCTGCTCACATTGCCATACTGTGGGGAAACTGCAGTCTCAAATTTAATAGAATCTAGAATGCCAATTAAATTACGGCAAAATAATGGAAGCAAAGGCACCAAAGCAGAAGGCATATGTGACCTTACCTGCACAAGTAACAGCATTATAGAGGCAGAAATGTCATTCCCTCTCTCATAGTCTAAGTAACTTTTTATTCTTACTTCGAGATTCTAGTTTTATAAAATAATGATAATAAGAAATAGCAGACAATAACAAACTTGAAGATAATTTAAAATTATAAAATTATAAAATTATAAAAGAAAATGGGTTAAGCTAAAGAACAAGTACTTACACAAAAGTAGACACATTTGCATGCTATCGAAAGAATCTTATCTCTCTCAACTTCCCTCCCATCTGGGTTAGAAATAGCCTGTAACACCAGAAACACACAATCACACGCAGTTAAATTTTGCTTGGGGAAGCTGAGATTTACATGAATGGGTAAAGTGTGTTGAACCTGTTCAACAAGACGATGGAACACAGCTAGTAGGGGAACAATAATTGTGTTTGCAAGTAGCTCTAACTGTGGTGGTACGGGCTCTTTAGAATCTTTGGGATTCAAAAAGTACTGCCAAAATAAACGATTGTTTAATTTTTTAAGAAAACCTCAACTCACGTTGTAAAACTATGTAAACTTCAAACTTCCCTAGACTTCCATCAAGCATTAAAGAAAACACTCAAGAATTATAAATCAAAACATCAAAAAACATATAAGAGGAGTATTAGTTCAGAGTAGGGAAGTTATACACTAAAACGTTGCAGCACTTACCATTGTTAATCACTAATTTGTTACCTAAATATCAAGTAGAATAGTAAACATTGGAGTAAAGGATAGAAAGAATGAACGGTACACAATAGAATAACAGTAAAAAAGAAGAAAAATAATCAAATGTAAAAAGAAATAGTAAGAATTTTGAGCTGTCATGTGAACAGAAAAAATTGCCATCTAATTGTACCAAGACATTAATCATTGACCAACTTGTGAGTTTATCAAAACTATCTTTGGCCAACCATGTAATAGGATGGCAGTTAATCTATCCATGAATTTGAATGTTCAATAAATTGCTGAAACGAAATTGCGTACTTGGAAAGGTCTGCATGTTGTACAGAGAACAGATAGGACGTTGATTGCATTCAATTGACATTCAGCTCCGCTGCTGGAAAGATTGCTGTTTTGAATTGCAGAGCAAAGATCAGACACAAGTTCAGGCCATGAGTTTTGCTTCACGAACTCATTGATCACTATGCTATGGAACTGCCAGAACATTATAAAAGGGATATAAGAAGAAGAAGAAGGAATGCATCGGCAAGATGGTACTGATGTGTCCCATAAATTAAACATGCAGGATATGCAAGAATTATAATTACCACTTCGACCAAAACTTTTAGAACCTTTGGTTCCGCTTGGAACAAGGCTCTCAGCAGTTCGTCCTTGAACCCCTTGCTGACATTTGAACATGGAAATTCTCCCTCAATATTTCTCCGACTCAAATTTTTAAGGTAAGCTGCAGCGGCTACCTTCTGACCTTGATCGTGATTTCCTACATTGAAGGGATGAACAGCTCAACCTTAAAGTGGCAATGAAGTTCAAGTGAATTTGTTTATTGCAATTACCCCCACTCTATCCCAAACGGCACTAAGCTTAAGTTTGTGTTTGAAGTTTTATAAGCACCATGAAATTTAATTAAATCATGGTGGGAAATGTGAAAAAACAATTAATTTAAGCTATATTGAGTGCCTATTACGTAAACATAGAGTTCCATCTCAAATCTAGTGGACAATGGGAGAGTTTCTTCGTCTTCTCAGGATGGTCCCCTTTTGAGTTTAACATTCATGGGTTGGATTTCATTTTTTATTATTTTGATTGAATTCACATTTGGTTTTCATAGTTTTTAATAATAAATAAGATAAACATAAAATTTCATCTCAAAATCAACAAGTAAGGAGAGTGATCTCATCTTTCCAATATTGGAACTTCAACTTATGTAAATGGTCAAATATTTAAGGATTTAGGCAAGAGCGCCTTCAGTTCACAATCAATTGAGTCCAACCAAAGGTTGATTCAGTTGAACATAGCACC
This sequence comes from Cucumis hystrix, assembly GCA_025688845.1. NCBI lineage: Eukaryota > Viridiplantae > Streptophyta > Magnoliopsida > Cucurbitales > Cucurbitaceae > Cucumis > Cucumis hystrix. The sequence continues at coordinate 22,612,180 of CM046893.1, forward strand.
TCCAGTATACACCAAAGAGTACGTGCTTTTCCGAGCAGACTACATTCATCCTCTTTAATTACTAATCTGATTCCGAATAAAATCAAAACCCACGTGTATTTCCCCAACCTCCGGTTCAAAAAAAAACACAAACTACAAAACATACATCTGAATTCTAAACCCACCAATCAAGCACTGAGCTCGAGTTACTCCTTTACAGTAAAACCGAACAAGATAAAGCTAAGTAGTTTAGCAGCGAAAGGAAGGAAAGGAACTTGAAAAATTCATTACCAGAAGCAATATAGAGTAAAGCAAACGGAAGCTCAGGATGAGAAGATAGCCGATCGATAGACTCGGTAGCTCCATGGACAACCTGCACGTCATTGCTAAGCGTCTGAGATAGAATTTGAGCAATTTCAGCAACATCCATGAGTCTCTAATTCTGTGAAGATTGCACCCGTGCAACTGCTAAACATGAACTCGAATCAAACACGTGGGACGAGCAGGATGTAGAGGGGGGCAGAGGAAATGGGAGTGAGAAGAGAGAGAAGAAGAAAAAACGCGGGAAGGTGAGTGTTTGCTCGGACTGTGAATGGCTCCATTGTAGAGTCAGCCCGGCCCACTCGAACCATGTGGAGTCATAATTTAGGATTGGGCTATGGAAATTAAAACCATATTTTAAGGTGAATAGTTGGGTTAAACTACTTTTTAGATTCAATACAATTGCTATATTTTTTAATTTTTTAAATTCAAATTTGATGAATTCTAAAAAAATATATTTACAAAATATTTACTCGATATAACAAAAATGTCACATTATAGTATGTTTATATAATGACATTGATAGAAGTCTATCGGTAGTTATTATTAATATAATCTAAAATTTTATTATAATTTGTAAATATTTTAATTTATTTTGTTATTTAAAAAAATGTACCTCCAAATAATTTTTATTAGAAATAAATTAATCTAACCTTAAAATATTTAGATTTTGTTGGTTTGAGTGAATTGGATTGTTTTTCTTAATTTTTTTTCTAAAAATAAGTTAATTGTCTACGAATAAATCAAATAAAACAAAATTAATATATATATATATATATTAATAATAAGTTCGGATTGGTTGGTATATAGACAATTTTAGAGCATTTTATACATGCTAATGCACTAGGATTTGAAGATTATAAAGTTTTAAATCTCCAAAATTATATGGATACAAAGTTTGACGTTATGGAACACAACTCTTTTAAGTATTTGAATATAATTTTGCCCTCTTTTGAATATATAAAGACTAAAGATACAAACAAAATCATAGAATATTATAAAACTCTATGAATTTTCTTATGTTACAGGCTATATATGCGATATAATGCACGATCCACAAATAAGTTGTAAAGGAAATTATATAGATAACTGTAGAGGTATCACACTCCTCAAACTTTTAAGGACAAGCTGCAAAGCAATATCGACAAACTAACATTTAAGAATAAGTTGTAAAATGCTTAGGACAAATAAACCTGGAGAACAAGTTGTAAAGCCCTCAAGAAAAGTTCACACTAAAAAAATCTTAGCAAAGTATTAATATGAAAAATCATTGTGGAAAATAAATATGCATATCTTAATGAGACATTGGTCTTTCGCTATTCATGCATGGAGTGAACATGATAGACAAAAAAATAAAACAAAATAAAAAAGAACGAAATTAAAAGAAGTCGATTAGTGTCATTTTGGAAAAAATTCAAATCATAGTTTTTTATATATATATATGAATATTTTAACTAATTAAATCAACTTGTGGACTCATGCTCTTTAATGATCGAGGTTATTCAAACATTTGTTAAACCAACCATAGTCATTTCCATGACGATTTGGTCAAATAAAAAATACTATTGACCGTTGCACATCTTTGCATTATACACAAGTCATTATATGGATGGTAAACTACAATCAATTATATGAATAAATAAAAGTAAAGACCATGACATAGTTATAAATCGATATTTTTTAACGTGATAAATTGACATGTACACAATTGTTCTTTGATGTAACTATAGTTGAGACAGTGGTTGCCGTTTGATGGTGGCGCAAGCTCTTCTCCGATGGGGGGTTTCCCTTATAGGTTGAGGCAATGGGAAGTTGTGACGTTGCTCGAGGGGTTGGAGTTTGCTGATAAGCATGGAGCTAACCAACGTGCATATTCAAACTGATGCTGAAAATGTGGTTAAAACTTGGCAGTCTTTATATTTTACAATTAATCCTTACCATATTGTATATGGGAAACAAAGGGTTGCAGCGTGAAGAATGAAGCTAAGGTTGAGAATGACAGGTTGTGAGGAAGGGCATGCGTCATGGTGATGCAACATAAGAAATAAAGTATTTATAAAATACAACACAACAAACTTCACCATTTACTTGTATCAAATACAAATAGACACAAAGATTAATCCATCTTATTTATTAATCGCAACCCATGACAAATAAACTAGAACATTTAACTATCTAAAAAATTATTTTAAATGACAAATATTTTGAAAATATATACAAATATAACAAAATATCATTGACACAAATTACTAATCTATCTTATTTATTAATCGTAGTCGACAGGTAGACAACAACATTTGCTATATTTCGTATGATGTAAAAACGAGGCACAAGTGAAACACAAATATTGATTAATTATAACACTAAAACAATAAAAATAAATAAATAACAAAATTAGGAAAACCTAAAATTTCTCAACTTTATCCGGATTCCTCCCAACTCTATTAAATGTCATTGTTTATAGGTAACTCAACAAATAGGATGTGTGACATTAAATAAAGTATTTATAAAATACAACACTAAAAGGTATGTGTTGGTTTGACATATGTTGGACGTAAATATTTAGACGTGGCTTGATGCACATCTATATATTATCTAATATTTACAATATCATAAATATTTTAATTCACTGGCGCTATATATAACTTAAATTAGACCACTTACAAAAATGACATAACTAATATATATACTTTATTATTTTAAAAAATGTAAAAAAGATAAAGTCCAACTCAAACATATAAAAATATGGATTTCATGTATAAAATCACATTGCTTAAAAATAGCTAAACTAATTTGCCATCAAATACAATTTCATTTAAATGATCGGTAGTTCAAACTCTAAAGGGCAGAATCCAAAGTTTAAACTATAATTATCCTTTACAAAACCCTTATTTTAAGCTGCGTGAAACAAACGCGCTGTAAAGGACAAAATAAAGGATTTCAATTTGTGGGGTACTTTCCAAAATTCAAATTTATACAGGGTCCATTTCGTAAATAAAATAGTTCAAAATTTAAATGGGCGGGCTGTTCTACTACTAATAAAGCTCATCTTCTACTCAAATTTCCTTTGTTAAGTTCCACTCTCCCACTCCGCTAAGAACTTCGAACTCTCAAATGTCCACCGATTCCTCACATTGAATTCCACTTTCCGTTTGATCGGAACTTGAAAGTTCAACAATGTCGAAACATTTACCTGTTTCAAAGAACTCACAACCGGAATCCAACGAGAATGAGCTCGGAGTCTCCCCAAGTGGACTTCATTTTCCACCTCCTAGAACTCCTTTCAACATCATTGCAGATCCAGCTCAATTCCAGAAGGAGTTTTATGATTCTGGGTTTGATTCCAATTTGAAGCTTCAATCCACCAAAGCCGATTTGTTTTCTGATAGAAAATCTGAAGTTTCGCTTAAGATTAATGGAAATGCATGTACTAACAGTGGTACTCCAAGGTTTTCAGCTCAAGGTCGGAGGGTTAGCTCTGAACCTAGCTCAACGCATAGTACTCCTGCAAAGAGTTCGTCCAGAGTTTCGTTGGGTGGAGCAATAGTTTCTACTGGCAGTAAAGCTCCTCAGCTCGCTGATGGCAGGGCAGGAAGTTCCTACAGGTTTTCTAGAAGGATATCGATGCCGAATACGGAGTTTCCGGTTGATGTTTCTCATATTGACCTTGAGGAAGATCCATCTTTCTGGAAGGATCACAATGTGCAGGTTAGTTTTTGTTCTGTAGTTCCTTTATTTGGGGTGGGTAGCTTCATGGATGTGAATCATGGGTTTGTATGATTAATTTGTTTTAGGTAATGATACGTATTCGACCTTTGAGTACCATGGAGAGAGACTCTCAAGGTTATGGTCGATGCTTGCGACAAGAAAGCGCAAAGACTCTGGTGTGGCTTGGTCACCCGGAAACCAGATTCACTTTTGATCATATAGCTTGCGAAAAAATATCACAGGTGCAATTTCTCCCTCTCTCTCTTTCGTTTGTAATGTTTGTTTTTGTTGAATTATGGCTCTTCTGATGAACGCTTGATCAAGTAAAATTGAGTGGTGTAGCTCTTGATCTGATATCGTCTTAAACTTCATTATTTTGAGTTGCGTCGAATTCATTATTCTCGGAAATGAAATTGGTATAGTATAGTTCGTATAGTCTAAAGCCCTCACTTTTTCCTTCTGTGAAAATTTAGGAAAACCTTTTCAAAGTTGCTGGACAGCCAATGGTGGAGAATTGCTTGTCTGGTTATAATAGCTGTATGTTTGCATACGGCCAGGTACTTCAGCAGCAATATTCGATCGCAGGATTTTGGGTTTTATGTATTGTGTTAATTTTTTTTTCTTTTGGTCCTGGCAGACTGGTAGTGGTAAAACATATACCATGATGGGCGGAATATACAAGGTGGAGGGTAAACTCAATGAAGATTGTGGACTGACTTTACGCATTTTCGAGCATTTGTTTACAAGAATTGGAATGGTTTAGCAACTTAATTTTTTATGTTCTTAATTGACATTATATTTTGCATGAAACAATATATCTCAAGTCATTTTGTTCTCCATTGGGTTTGTTTTGACGAACTACTATGTGCAGGAGGAAAAGAGCAAGCAGGATGTGAAATTGAAATATAGCTGCAAATGTTCCTTTCTAGAAATTTACAACGAGCAAATCACAGACCTTTTGGAACCTTCATCAACTAATTTGCAAGTAATTCTAAGCTCTTTGAATATATCTTACTCTGGGATTTACTCTCCAGTTTCCCTGATCGTTGAGAAAAGTAAGACTTCTCATTGTAGCTCAGAGAAGACTTGAAGAAAGGAGTATACGTAGAGAATCTCACAGAACACAGTGTCAGTACTATAAATGACGTCGTCAAGCTTCTCTTGCAGGTGGCTCCACCTTGAGATTTTGCATTCCACTGCCCCAATTTTTATTTTATTTAATTGCCACACGATCAAGATCTTTCCATTTCACACTCAGGGTGCTGCAAACAGAAAAATGGCTGCTACATATATGAACAGCGAGAGTAGCCGCTCCCACAGTGTTTTTACCTGTATAATTGAAAGTCATTGGGAGAAAGATTCCAGAACTCACTTTAGATTTGCGAGGTTAAATTTAGTGGACCTAGCTGGTTCTGAAAGGTAAACTGTTTCAAGCACGAGATGGCTATTGCCTTTTTTCATTTCCCTTTTTTTCTTTTACATTATTCACTAATTTCATAGATGGTTCAGGCAGAAAAGTTCTGGTGCAGAGGGAGACCGCTTGAAAGAAGCTGCAAATATAAACAAGTCGTTATCAACTCTAGGGTAATTAGTACAAAAAGCTGTTTCTCGTCAGAGAAACAAATATGCTTCCTTGGATACCTATTGTTTTTTTTCCCCTTAGGTTCTCACCTATTTCTAGCCATTTAAGCTAATTTTTAAACTGAAATGAATAAACATTTCATCATCTGAAATCTATATTGAAACCAAAAATGTGATATTCAGAACTGTTTCTATAGTGTAAATGGAACTTGAGATAAAGCAATACATGCCTATCATTCCTGCCATTTGTTAGGGAGTACTTTATCTGGATTTCATCTGAATCTAACTAATAAAAGTTAACAGGAAAGCTACATTATCGCTTGTCTTTTTAAAAAGCCATGCTATTTTAACAAAACTTTCTTTTTCATCTTGCAAGGTTTCCTGATTGATTGATTGTTTTGTTTTTTCTTTTGTTTTTCAACAATTATTGATAAATTCTTCATTCTTATTGAAATCTAACATAATAGAAGCATCGACCATAGAATTGAGAGAAATTTAAACTATAAATCTACCTTGGGAATCTGGCGAGTATTTTGAGGTTCCCCGTTTTACAAATAGACCCAAAGGTGGTTTTGTGCCATTTGTTCTTTAATTGCTGCCTTGTTTTTATCTTGTAAAAGATAAAGTTTTGCGTAACGAGATCTTTTCTTGCATCTGAATGATAAAAGGTTATTTACAAAGGAATTACTTGACAGATTCCTATAAATTCTTTTGCTTCCCAAATAGCAAATTTTCTTTCTGTAGAACAGACTTGTCTTGGATTGTCTTTTCAGAAGTTACAATATTTCAGTTATATGCAACTACTTGATTAAATTGTTTTTTAGTTGCTTAGCCCAATTTTCTGCTCTATTTTGTAGCTTGGTCATTATGTCATTAGTAGACTTGGCTCATGGGAAGCACAGGCATATTCCGTACAGGGATTCGAGGTTGACATTCCTACTTCAGGTTCTTTCTTAAAACCTCTTAATCTTAATATGATATTGTGGAGCTGTTGATCATTTGGTTTCTCTGGCTTGGAAAATATCTGGACACATTTGGATACAGGACTCTTTGGGTGGGAACTCAAAAACAACTGTCATTGCTAATGTCAGCCCATCATTTTGGTCAGTGTTACTCTCGGTCTGAAACTAAAACGAAGTCCTATTTTTTTGGTTTTTCTGTTTTTTCATACTTCTAATTGTGCACATTATTTCTGCAGCTCAGCCAATGAAACACTAAGCACTCTTAAATTTGCACAGCGTGCCAAACAGATTCAGAATAATGTACTCAATATTTTCCCTACAAGTACACACACTGGCATCTTATTTATTCCAATGAAACTACAATTTATTAAGAGCTATTCTTCGGCCCTTCCTGTTGATGTAGGCAAAAGTTAACGAGTGTGCTTCAGGTGATGAAACTGCACTCCAAAGGCAAATCCTACACTTAAAGGTTTGAAATAAAGCTGTATATTTGTGACAATCATATTGGAACCGTTCTTGTCAGTAGAGTTGATGCATTTTGGAAATGTGCAGGGTCAGTTGTCTTTTCTTCTGAAGCATAGTAATTTTCCAAGGTCTATACTGAGTAGCGTTCCAAGACTTGAAGAGTCTGGAGTAAGTTCTCCTTTCGAAGACTATGGTGCATTAGAGGATAGAATGCAAACCGAAAATCATAAGGTATTGAATTATTGATCATAAACATAGAGGAACACTTTCCCAATTATACCAGACGTCATCTTCATTTTTAGGGTGATGCAATCACCAAATATTGATACTTATGTATATGCAACAGATGAAACTCATGGAAGCTTCCTTGATTGGTGCATCAAGGAGGGAACAAGTGGCAAATTCTACAATAAAAAAGCTTGAGTTCGAGATTGAACACATGAAGCGCTTGGTATGACTCATTCTAATCTTGATTAGAAAAACGAGGGTTGATTGATAGAAACTGTGATGTGAAGTGTCAATCAATTTTGTAGCTATGACATTTTTTGCAGGCTTTCCAACAAGAGGAGGATGGTCAACGTACTAAAATGTTGTTAAAATTTCGGGAGGAGAAAATCAGACAACTTGAATTGTTTTTAGGTGGGATGGTGTCTGCAGATCAATATCTTTTAGAGGAAAACAAGGCCTTAGCGGTAGAGATTAAGATGCTTCAAGCAAAGATTGACAGAAATCCAGAATTGACAAGAGTCTCTTTAGAAAATTCTAAACTCACTGAGCAACTTCAAGTGTAATAATATGCTATCTTATTGAAGAAAACAATTATTTCCAATTTGTTGCCTATTAAATCTGACTATTTAAATATCGCATCAGGTATCGCAGTTTTTACGAGCTAGGAGAGCGTGAAGCATTGCTAGCTGAAGTTGCAGAATTAAGCAACGAGGTTTCAAAATATTTGATAAAGTTTCTTCTTTTTTCTTTTTATGACAATACAACTACTCCATTAATCATGAGAAAGTTATTTGAAATACTCTCCTTACACAGCTTCTGGTTGCTCTGGGAAAGAACTCAACCATATCTGAACGAGATAAATATCAGGTTCTTGGCCATTTATTAATTAGATTCTAGTTTTCTTATCAAATGAAAAACAACTGACAAAATTTATTTTGCCTGAAGCTACACTAGTTTTTATTACAAAATGAGAATTTTAATTGTACGAATGCCATGTTTTATTTTTCCTTAACTTCCTTTGCAAAATTGTTTATTTTGCAGAATGAAACGATGTCCATCAAGAGTTATACCCAGGATGACACACTATCTTATATTGCAGGAAGTGAGGAGAACTTTGAAAATAGATTAGGTCAAGGTTCAGATAATGAACTTGGGGAAAAGCCCATTTGTTCTCGGAAAGATCTGACCAATGCAAAAATGTTGGCTGAATCAATGGATTTGGATAACCACATGCAAGCTGAGAATCATGAATGCAAACAGTTCAAACGCAGCATGGTGGAAAACTTCATTAAACAATCTGATGTTACAAAATGTCAAAATGACGGAAATGTGATGAACCAACGAGAAGATGCTGACAACAAAACGTTGCAAGTCAAGTTGGAAAACTTGACTAGGGAACTTGAGGAACTCAGATTATCTAATATTCACTATCAAGAAAATCAGAACCAACAGAACCAAATTGAAGATGTTCGCCAACAGGTTGAGATGGAGACAGCCAGTACAATTCTTCAATTACAGGAAGAGGTTGAAACTCTTCAGTTAGAACTTAACGATAGGTTACATGGCTTAGCTCAGGAAAACACACTACTAAAAGATTTGTTGTCTGCAAAAAATGAGGAGATGAGGATGCTATGTATTGACTGGGAAACAGCAATGGTAGAACTAACAAGTTTCCTTCTCGATAGTTCAAGATCGATCAGAGATGCACATGGGCAGATAGAAGGTATCGCTAATTTGTTTCCTGAAGTAAATGTTGGGATTAGTGAACAGGTGCAACAGACCATCAAAGTTTGTATTGAAAAAGAAGAAACAATCTTGTTCTTGCATAAAAGTTTGGAAGATGCACGACAAATGGTGAAAGAAATGGAGCTGAAGTTAGATTCTCTGAAGGAAGCAACACTCGCCTTTAATGAATTGGAACAAATGCACGATAATATTAGTGCTGCAGGTGCTAAACCGTTGAGCACTCAGATGACTGATGAGAATATCATGGGGGAGTTTCTAGACAAAAAACTTGGAGTTATGGACGGTCCGTTAATTGAGGCAGAGATATCTGCCGAAGCTGCAGTCACTCCAGCAGAATGGTTATCCCAACCTCAGGAGTTGGGTTGCTGTAATTCCATTGAGAGACAGATGCCCATCTCAAAGCTGGATGTTTCATCTCAAAGCAGTCACATCTTTGATAATCTAATGGCTAATGCGAACGAATTACTGCTGGAAGAATCAGATACAGTAAGTAATATGATATGGTTAGGCCTAATGGAGTTAAAAAATATAACTATTGGACATTATGCTGACATGGAAATGGATATTTCAGCTCTCCATATCTACATTCAAGATCTACATTCTGAATATCAAGAGTTAGTCCAGGACATGGCAAGAGAAATTCATGAATTGAGGTTAAAAGCTGAGACATCAAATGAAAACTATAAAAGTCTCCAATTCTTCAAAGGTAAAGATCAATCAGCGCAAAAATATTGGGATGTTGAAAACCAAAATAGTATTTTGGATCAAATAAAGGCTAAAATATATGAAGCAAAAAACAGACTAAATATTCTTGAAGATTCTATTGATAGAAATATAGCTGGTTGTGGAGAACGATATTTAGATCAATATCCGATGAAAGAAGATGGCTGGAGTTCTGATTGCTCTACTTCTAGCTCTGAAATTTCAACCGAGAGTGATACTTCAAGAGGGAAACTTTTGGACTATATGAATGGTGGCGAAGGAACCACAACTTGTCTGAGAAAAGAATTGTATATGACGTACAATGCTATCCGTAAACTATGTATGCAAATAGATGCAGTCTTAATGCATGATATAGGAGGCAATTCTTTGTCAGAAGGTAACTATTGCTCATACAATTTGTCATTGGTAACTCTAATAAACAATAGTTTGAAAAGAAATCTGATTAATAATGATCCAAAAATTGATGACAGAAATGGACCAGGGAAAAACACCCTTCAAATTGAGGATGGAAAAAGCTGAAGCTGGTTGCAGTAACTCCAGCAAGGTATACAATAACTTATACAGTCAATCCTGACTTCAAATTTTATGGTCGGTATTGAAGTATTTAGAGTAATTTTAGGAGATATTATTATGATATTATTCTGCCAATTGTTTTCTTAACTGTATTCCTCATTTAGTATTTTTAGGCTTGTACCTTTGCTAAATGATCAATGAAGTAGAGATTCATTCTAGAAAATAACATGATATCAGAGCTCTAGGTTTCTTTTGTCTCATTGAATCTAGCCCCTACATCCCTGTTTGATGTTTGCCTCCGTTGATCATTCGTTGACGGAGGCAGAGCCATCCCCATTAACCACCTCGCCCCTTAGATCTGCAAATCCGCCACCACCGCCGCTACCGCCGCACCTTAATTCCCTTTGTGGCTCAAATCTGCCACCATCCAAACCCCAGAAACCCCATTCATCTTCGTTTTCACCACCATCCGCCCCCGATTTATTTTTCGTTCAGTTTCGCTCAGCCTTTCAGCTCCAATCAGTTCGGTTTTTGTTCTGTTCACCTTAGATTTCAAATCCGTTCAGTCCGATTCCAACCTGCTCTGATTTGGTTTCCGCCTCTGGTTCTAATTTGCTCAACTATCGACCAGTTTCGGTTCAGATTTGTCCTGCACAGCTCCGGTTTTCATCTGCTCTGTCCCACAGATCCAATCTTGTTTCAAGATCTGTTCAGCTTGTGTCTGTTCGATTTCGATCCGTCCGCCCCAGATCCAGCCAACCTTCCCCTCATGCCGTTCCGCCATTTCTCTATCAAGCCCAAGAATTCTTGTTTCGTTCTTCGTAGGTTCTATTTTAGATCTCTATACGAGGATCGATGTTTCTATCCCAGAAGTTTTTTGTTTTGTTCTTCGTGGGTTTGTTTTAGCCTAGAAGTTCTTTGTGTTTGTTCTCTGTGGGTTTCTGATCTACTGATTTGTTTCTTTTCTTAGCAAACTCAAGTTTGTGATTCGAATCTTGAGTTTGAGGGAGGGTATTGAAGTATTTAGAGTATTTTTAGGAGATATTATTTTGATATATGATATTATTCTGCTGATTGTTTCCTTAAGTGTATTCCTCATTTAGTATATCTAGGCTTGGACCTTTGCTAAATGAGCAATGAAATAGAGATTCATTCCATAAAAACAACACATATGAGGAATCAATGTTTTCTTTTGCTAATATCTTCAAATATCGATCTTGAGGGAGATTGGCTTCATTTTTCTCATGCTTTGCGGTGTTGCAGGCAATTTCTGTTGAAGAGATTAAAGAGGATGGAGGGTTCTTGACCAGATTTGAAGAAGCTCAAGAAGCAATAAAAGAAGCTGATATTATGTTAAATGCATTGTTGAGAGCCAATGCAAATGCAAAGCAGCTAACTGATATATTTAAGCAAGCGGGTGAGCAGTTACAGATAGAAAGAGACAACTTGGTTGACGAAGTTGGACAGCTCAAGTCATCAATGCATCTGAAGGATGTTGAGAATAAATTACTTCATGATCAAGTTTGTTTTAATTTGGAAGAGGTAGCTAACTCAGTCTCTTCTCTTGAAGGTTGTATTTCACAAACACAGAGAGATGTGGATGAGAAGTTTGGCATAATATCTTGTGATATCTTATCCTTTAGAGATGAGATGCTTAAATCTGTTAGTAACTGGAAATCCCTACTGGAAGATATTTTTTTGGAAATAATGGGAAGAGAATTTGCGTCATTTGTTATCCATCAGTGCTATGTGAAAGAAATTTGTTGGCAATTTGCTGCACAGTTTAAGGCAGACCCTAACTTTTTACCACTTAAATGGCAAAGGTGTTTGGAATCGACCAATGCTTCAGGATCTACTTGCCTTACTGATAAGGAAGATATTATGTTAATTAATAAGATTGACAAAGGAAGAACTGAGCTGATCACAGGCTTGGAAGAGGTAGATGGAGGTTTTTCCTATGATGACATTTTGTATGAGAAATTGGCACTTAAGAAGGAATTGAAGAGGAAGGAGGTTTTGCTAGAAGGTTTGCTTTTTGATTTTAGATTGCTGCAGGAATCAACCGCTAAAACAAAGGATATGAAAGATGAGACAGATTATTCTCTGAGTCAGCTCCAGCACGAATTGGAGATTAAGGCAAATCAGCTTGACAGTGTGCTCGTTCAGCAAAGAAAACTTGAGGGGCTTCTGACTGATACTGAAAAGGCTTTGTTCTTATCTAATTCCAAGCTTGATAAGGCAAAAGAAACAATGACTTCAATTTCAGAACATAATGCACAGTTGAAGAAGCAGGTAGAAGATCTTTATCTCAAAAAATTTGAGGCTGAAAAACAATTGGTAGAACAGCAGGATGTAATTAATAAACTAGAAAACGAAATACTCCATCTTACTTCACTGGAAAAAAGATCAGTTCTATCAGTGGAAGATATTGAAAATGACTTGAGCAGAGTCATCAGTGAGAGAGACCAACTCCATGAACAGGTCTGCTTTCTGACTGACAAGCTTGACATAGCCTACACAATGGCTGATGAAAAGGAAGCTGTTGCCACTGAAGCTCGTCAGGTTTCATCTCAGAATTTTTGTGGTTTCTTCTAACACTAGAATTGAGGTTTGATCTAAGTTAGATCTGTTCTTGTTGTGATTGCCATTTTCAATTTCAGGAATCAGAGGCCAGTAAATTGTACGCAGAACAGAAGGAAGAGGAGGTGAAGATCTTAGAGCATTCTGTTGAGGAGCTTGAGAGTACCATAAATATGTTGGAAACAAAGGTCAACTCAAAGCTGCTTTGGAAACCCTATGCATCAGTTCTATAAAACTGATCACTCACATCGGAGTATTCTCTACTGTTTCTACTTTCAGGTGCATGAGATGGATGAGGAGGTTGAGAAAAATCGCACATTAAGAGAATCACTAGAACTGGAAAAACAAATTTTGAGACAAAGACTATTAGCTGTACAAAATCTCTCTGAAGACATGGATTGTGGAGCTGAAATTGTTGAGCACGCTCAAGAGCAACCCAGGTTCAAAATTCTTTTTGTTTCTTTTTAATTTGAACTATTATGATATTGTTATTAGTTTGTTAAAGTGAAAAAGAAATTTCAAGTACAGGAAACCGGGAAATATACTTCTAGAACTGCTTGAGACAAAAAGTAGAATAAAACTTCTTGAAGAGGAAAGGGTAGAACAAGACAAAGAGGTCAGTGAAACCAAATTATTTGAACATCACTTCTTTTGGATAAAGTATTTTGTTTCTCTTGTGAATACGATGTTAAATCAGTTGCAATTTACTTATTCATTGATGGATGTTTGGCTCCTTGTATTTGAAGGTCAAACGACTCAAAGAATACATCTCCGAGCTTGTATTGCATGCCGATGCCCAGGGAATGAAGTACCAACAGAAAGTAAGAAACTAAAAATATTTGATTAAAGTATGCATCATTAGTAACTTCTATTTGAAAAGAGAAAAGAACTCAAACTCAAACTAGCAATAGTTCAACTCAAGCTTAGATTTGCACCAGGTATGTAGAACTGCATGGTTTGTTTGTACAAAAAAGTGAGACTGACGAACAAGATGAAGATTTAATTAAATATCCTGATAAAAAAGAATCAATGTCCTGATCATTAAGGATTTCTTGATGCTCTTCACTTGTTTGAGTTCAATAATTTATGATATCCCATAAATTGGACAGCGTACTGGTGGTGGTGCAGTACCCAACTTTTATGCCCCAAACATGTTTATAGTTGAGTCTTGATGGCAAGTTCATGCTCTCTGGTAGTGCGATTGGTTTTATACATTTCTTTGTCACATTTTGCATCCATATTCTTTATGTGCAGTACACAAATCTGGAAGTAATGGTTCGTGATGCAAGCAAAGATCATTCAAATCCAATGCCTGCACCAGCATTAGATAAAGTCGAAAAAAATTCTGCGAGACCGAGGGGTTCAAGCTCACCATTCAGGTGCATTTCAAACTTGGTGCATCAGATGAACTTGGAGAAGGAGCATGAGCTGTCAACAGCAAGGCTTCGTATAGAGGAGCTCGAGGGACTAGCAACTAGTCGGCAAAAAGAGGTATACAAATTGGCTAGACAACTAAATTATTTATCTGCAATCCTTGTGAAAGATTTGAGTAATGAACATTATCTGACGAACACAATCCAAAACATTATTCTGTACCAGATATGTATACTGAATGCTAGGTTGGCAGCAGCAGAAAGTATGACACATGATGTTATTCGAGATTTACTTGGTGTTAAACTGGACTTGACTAAATATGCGGTAAGTTTTTTACTGTTATTTTTTGGATAAACAAAAATTTTACTTATTTGAGACTTCAAATATTTATAGTTGCCTCACCTGTATCTATTGACAAGTTTTGCGTTCAAAATCTCAGAACTTTATAGATCAATACCAAGTTCAGAAAATGGTTATGGAGGCTCATCTACAGTCTCAGCAATTCCGGGAAAAGGTGGAAATTGTAAAAGGCTACAATTTTCATTTGCTATTTTTCGTTATGACCTGTCAGGTCGACATTATTTTATTTTATTTTTATAGGAACGAGAGGTTCAAGACTTGAGGACACAAATTAATGATTTACATGAAGAAAGAGAATGGTGAGAGCCTTTCCAGAATGATTTACATTAGATCTTCCCTACCCGAGGTTTCTAGCTACATATTGATATTGTTTACTTAGGATTTTGTCCGTGAAGTTGAAATTTGATGATAATTGTATTATTGCCTAACAATTGGAGAATAAATGAATTAGTCTTTGATATATCACACCTTCACTTAAGAGTTAAGACCTTGTGGGAGAAATTTTTTAGTTTGTAGTTTCTTTGTTTGGTAATCAATGATAAACAAGTAGGGATGCACAGGAAATAATATTTATTGGTGGCGGTGTTTTCTTAATTGTAGCCCCTAATTTGAGAGCCTACAGATTGAGGGTAGAACATGTCAGTGTCATGTGCTCCCTCATGCAAACTTGAATTTGGTTTCTCTGCGTACCTTAACATGACAGTGGTTTCTGTAGTTACAAATCTGTACTAAGCAAGAAGGAAGCTGAAGCACTCCATATGCAAATAGCTTGTGAGAAACTACATGAGCGGGATCACTTGCTTTCTTCACAAAATGGGATACTGAAGGTAAGCACGTGCTATGTGAAGTTATTTCTAGTTTTCATATAATGCGATATGTTTCAAGTTCCAGTCTTCAGTCATAAGTATCGATATCTTCTGCCATTTCAGTTTTAGTGAATTTTTGTTGTACTGTATATCAAGATTCTTCTGTTATGTTTTCTGTAATTCATTATGGCTATCTTGCTGCCTGCACAATCCATCATTTATGGCACAGGCTCGTGCTCTAACACAACTGTAGAAACAAATTCCAGATGCGTCTTCATCCTTATCTACAACTGATGCAAATTCTCTGTCTACTTGTCTACTCAAGTTCAAGCATAGATTCATCAACCCTTTCTTTAGTTAAATCCAGAATATTGTCTCTACATTATTCTCTTCCTAACCTCCAACAATGAAGCTGAATGAATATTGCTATCTACATTGGAAAAGCTTTGAATCGTAGGTTTGCATTTTCTTTGGCTTATTATCATTTTCAGCTGTGTTAGTCTCTCATATCTCTTCTCATTAATTTTGTATATTGGAGCATTAGTCTCGTTTCATCACATTGATGAAAATTTTGTTTCCCCTTAAAAGATAAAACTCTCTGCTTTGGATAAACCAGTCCATCATTCTCGTCATTGCTATTTGCTACTACAAACGGCCCTGTAGAGTTCATTATGGTACTCAAGGCTGGCTTTCTGGTTTTGTCGTTGCCTAACAGCAAAAATTTAACCCTAAATTTGAGATCTGTAAAAAATACGCAAACTCCTCATGAGCTACACATCCACCACAAAAGTTAAATCATCAGCTATTCCCCTTCAAAGTTTGTGAAGTACTAATCATTGTACTTATGAATCCAGTTCTTCTAATGGGATGTTGATCTCAACTTTACGAAAGAAAGAAAGATGGAGTTCTTGAGAACCGATCTCTCACAGATAGAGGAGATTGTTGATGAAGTAGCCTGATATAGATGAACCTCTTTTCTTATAGAGGCGGTGTGATTTGACCCATCTCCTTTATGGCCTGAGAGATATGTGCCGTCTGTTTATCTCCTGAATTCACTACACCACAATAATTTCCAAAACTATCTCTTTTATTAGCTCAACATCTGTTAGTCAGAAATGCTTTCATTTTTAATTTGCGTCAGTTAGCTTAGAATTGTAGGCATCCTTTCCTGACTAGTGCATTCTGATTTTTGGGTGCCGGTAGTGCTTTTAAGTTACTGGCTTTATTCTTCTTTGTGGAAATGATCGTATCCTTTTCTCTTTGGTGTGTTTTGTTTAACATCAGAGATTAGACCCGTCCGGCCTTTCTTTCCTCCATATAATTCCAGTACTATGCTTTAAAAAATTAATGAGATGAGAGATATCGACCAAGTTCTTAATTACTTGCTAAGTTGTGTGTTATCATTCCAGTCTTCCCTCAGAGATAAGAGTATAGCAATCACCGCATAGGGTAGCTTCGGTCCTCAAAAGCACACCAGTCTTTCCCTCTTTCTCCAGACATATTGTATTCTATGAAAATTCCTTCCATTTCCTAGAATCTTCTTCATCCTAGACTGGTGTACTTGAGGGGACGTTAAGTATTAGTACTTTACATGCTATAGCAAGACAGCTTCTCTCATTTCAATGTAATTCTTTATGCAGTTATTTTTTCACCTGTACTTCACATATCCATGACAATACTCTATTCAGCTGAGCCTTTTCCATTATTAAGCCTTTTCTCTTGTTGCACAATTATTCTTATTTCACTGCCGTTTTGGACTAGACGGAAAACAAAAATCTAAAGAAGAAGATTGTTGAACTGGATGAAAGGGCGAACACACTTCATCAAACACAAAGTAGCCAACGTGAACTTCGTCATGCATTCCTAACCAAGGTAGGTTTCAAATCACCATAATTATTTGGCTGTATGATAAGCCCTTGCTGAGAATTTGATGTTAATAAATTAGGTGCAGAATGATGAGTTAACAAAGAGGTTGGCTAACTCAAAAAAGCTTCTCTCCCGCGTGAATGATGAAATGGCTCGTTACCGTATTCCTAGTGGCAGTTCTTCACATCACCGAAGTGGAGGCTCTGGAAAGGAGATATCTCACGAGTGATCCATTTGGAGTATAAAGGTACCATTAACGTAATGAAGCCTACTCTAAATTAGAAATTTAGTCCTGATAAATTGAAAATTCATGGCATATTTAGTAACTATTTGGCTTTTGAAACTTAATCACGTTTTTCCTCAATTTCATTTACATAGAAGAGGTAAATTCTTAGCCTAATTCTAAAAATAAATTCAAGTTTTTAAAGTTTTTAAAATTTTTGGCTAAAACTAGAAAACAAGAAATTGAAAGGGTGTTTATAGATTTAATTTTAAAAAACAAAAAACAAAAAACCATGATCTAATTTATTGACCATTTGGTTTTTCATTTTTCTTGGTGAGAGTTGAATTCTCCTTAGTCAAATTCCATATTAAAAAAATAATTGTTTTCTAGTTTTAAAAAATTGGGTTTGGTTTTTGAAAACATTGGTAGAAATTATGTAACTAAACAAGAACCTTAAAGATGGAAGAAATGTTTATAGTCATATTTTTCATAACTAAAAACAAAAGATCAAATGATTACCAAATACCTCAAATGATTACCAAACACGACCTATGTTTTTATCATAGATATGAACTTCAAAAATGCCAATTAGATTCTAGACTCTACAAAATCTCAAACATATTCAACCCTTTGAGGTCCCATTTGAAAATCATTTAATCTCCAAAACACTATATTTCTACACAATCTTTAGTTAGCAATATTCTCAAATCATCTACTGATCTAAAAGTTTAAGTTAATCGGTAAAAGCTAATTTGATACATGCCATCTAACAAATATAATGTACTTGATGCAGACCACTCGAACAAGAGACAGATGGCTTGGTTTGGTTGGTACATAAGAGTCATTACCAAGGACAGTATAGTACCACGTTGTAAATGGTAGTTAGAAGTTCCACATCCTGTTTGCAAGTTTGGCCCAACAAAGCTTAAAATCTCAACCGTAATAGCAAAATCCTGCTGCTGCAGACAGATTTCAAGTAAGGCTGACATTTTGAGAGTTTAATTACATTGTCATTTTAGTTTACGCCCATCTGAATTGGTGTAATGTTTGTAAATAAACAACTTATTTTGAATTTCAGTTCAGTTCTTCGTTGAACTTTTTCATTGATAGCTCTTAAAGTTTGGTTACAACCCTACTTATAGGGAATTTTGGGTTGGATTATTTATTTATTTATTTTAATTTAGGAGAATTGGAGCCTCTACCTTCGAGACATTGTTGTCTGTTGTCTGTTGAGCTATCCTCTGTTTTTGTATCTTTTAAATTGATTTTAATTAATATTGTTTTTTTTACTTTTCGAATTACGTGACATGACTTAGAAAGAAAATGTCGTGGCAAATTGCAAAATCCACTCGTAAAGTATGATGGTAGTTACAATTATATCATCAAACTTTCAATTGTAAAAATTAAGTTCTCAAACTTATAAAGGTGTTAAAATTTGGTCTCAAACTTGTATGATTGTAGAAAGGAATATTTGTAAATATAATAAGCTGGATCAAAGCATATGCAAATATAATACAACGTAATTTTTTTTCTTCTGTAGATTGACAACATTTAGATTTAGTTCTTGAAGTGCATTAGTGATAAACCATATAATTAATAGAGGTTATCAATGATAAGTCATATTCTTGCTAAGAGTCTATCAACGATAGATCATACAATTGATAGATTTTGATATATTTGAAATTCTTATAAATATTACTATGCACTTAATGAAAACTCAAAGATCACTTTAGTGTTCGTGCATCAAAATGCTATTTTTCTTTTGGTCATATCTTTATCAATACAACTTCGTGTTAGCTAAATCACTACTCATTTTCATATATGTTTTTTGTATTCCTTTAACCATGCTTACAAATTTGAGAAAAGTATTAAGACATCTATACTTTTAAACACTTCACGAAGTTTTAACCTTAAATAATTTTTTATACGCAAAAGAAACACAAAATTAAGAGAAGAAACGAGCAGTGATCCATATAAATATGAGAGTAAAGTGGGTATTTCACATTCTCACAACAAACTTAAAAAAAAACATTTTTTATTTTAAAAATAGAGGTGAATTACATAAAAACTTTCAAATTTTGAGTTCGTTTGAGCAATTTTCCCTTGATCGAGGGGAAAAAAAATACAAGAAAAATAGAAAAAAGGAAAAAAGAGAAAAAAGCTTCGTATTACAAAGTATCTTTGTCTCGAGTCTCTACAACCCCACCGAGGAACGTGATGCACATCATCGGCAAAGCGCGCGCGCGCGAGCTAAATACATAGAAATGGGACGAGCCGCCGGTGGCTTACGGTTGCTGTTCGTGAACACCCACATGAGAGATTGAACAATTTACTCAATTGCATCAAATATATATTTTGATTGAAGAGTGGCAATCAATCAGCCTTGCTACTGAAATATGAATTTCAGCCGTTTTCTTCTTCATTTCGAAACCTGCGTTGGACAGTTGGTAGAGTTTGTAAGTAATTAATGAACAATCAAATTTCCTCTTGGAGTACTTATTCCACTGTTTCAATCCTTTGAATGGAAGAGCAGACGAGGTTTTGCTATGAGTGTCTTAAAAGTCGAATCAAATTCGACTTTTCCGATCGATTAATAGTCTCGTATGCTGTATCTGATTCTGCTTTACCCTTCACCTCCACCGCTGTTGTTCAGGTATTTCATCCGTTGGTGTGTTTGAGTAAGTGCATTTGAAAATGCTATTTTGTTAACTGATTCTTTTTCCGCGCAGGCTTCAAATGGAGAAACTTCAGGTTCTCAGCTTATGATCGTATATTTGCCTGCCCACGATCACAATTGCATAACCAACTATGTGTATGGTCACTTTTCTTTGTTTATGTTAGATTTTAGCATTTAGTGTCATAAACTCGGGAATCAGTTTGGACAAAGCTTCGTGATTGTATTAGATTAGATGAATTGTGGTTTTCTCCATAGTAATCTATTTAATTTTGCTTCGGAGAGAATTTAACACCACCCCACCATCCAATGCAGGAATGAGTATTTGCTGGACAATGTTAACAGTCTTAGCCAGGAGAGTTTTCACACAATGTCTCCAGTTAGTGCAGATCAAGAGGATAGTATTCGTGCAGCTTCTTTGCATTTGTCACAAATTGGTGAGAAATCACCAACTGACAGTCCTAACTATAACCACTCTAGTAGGCTCTCTTGTTCGAGGATAATCAGTTCGTTGGCCCCCGTTGCTCGTGTTAGTATTTCATCACCCTCCATTTTTGAGGAAGTTGCATCCAACCTGTTTTCTGGATCTTTGGAAGATCATGTATTGCACTCACTCTGTCTTTTAATTGAAGGAAGAGCTTCAGGTAGAGACTCCGTGAATTTTCTTAGCTTACTTGGAATTCCCTTTTTTCAAGAGAATGTCTTTCAGAATTGCTTGAGGCATCCCAATGTTGTACCTGTTCTTTCAATGCTAAGGACTTCTGGTTATACCAATGCAATGTTGCCTTCAACTCCATACACATTAGAGAACATTCTCCATTATAGTCCGGATGCCTTAAAGTCCGAGTGGCATATAAGGTTTCTACTATACCAGCTACTATCCGCTCTAGCCTTTATACATGGGTTAGGGATCTTCCATGGCAAGATATGTCCATCCAGTGTAATGTTGAACGACATGTGCTGGTCTTGGCTGCACATTTGTGATATGCCTGGGTTAGTGTGTGATTTAAATAGGAAAGAAAATAATTGTTCGATGACTACATCAGAACAGATAAACTGTTATGCAAAGGATTGTTCTTCTAAAGCTCTTTATGCTGATTTTAAGCTTTCTTCCTCTATAGACTGGCCTTCTGATTTCTTTCACTGGTGGAGGGGTGAGTTGAGTAATTTTGAGTATTTACTTGCCTTAAATAGATTGGCTGGGAGAAGGTGGGACGACCACAAATTTCACACAATAATGCCATGGGTAATTGATTTTAGCACAAAGCCAGATGAGAGTTCTGATGTGGGATGGCGAGACTTGAGCAAAAGCAAATGGCGCTTGGCAAAAGGTGATGAACAGTTGGACTTCACCTACACTGCCTCTGAAATCCCACATCACGTGTCAGATGAGTGCCTCTCTGAGCTGGCCGTTTGCAGCTACAAAGCCAGAAGGTTACCTTTAAGCATTTTACGTATGGCTGTCCGTTCAGTTTATGAACCCAATGAATATCCTTCTAACATGCAGAGACTTTATCAGTGGACCCCCGATGAATGCATTCCTGAATTTTACTGTGATTCTCAAATATTCTATTCAATGCATGATGGCATGGCTGATTTGGCTGTACCTCCATGGGCAGGTAGTCCTGAGGAGTTCATTAAATTGCACCGTGATGCTTTAGAAAGTGATCGGGTCTCAGCAAAACTCCATGAATGGATCGACATCACGTTTGGATATAAAATGTCAGGTGAAGCAGCTATTGATGCCAAGAATGTTATGTTGCCTTTGTCCGAACCCACAGTTCCGAGGTCTATGGGACGTCGTCATCTCTTTAGTCGACCACACCCAAAACGACAAGTTCTGACCAAGAGATCATGTCAAAGCCCTGTAATATCAGTTGTGAATCGAGGGCATGCAAGTGAAATGGAAGATAAAAATACTATTATGTCTGAAATAATGTACTTAGAAGAATTAGAAGTAGCATCATCATTCCTCGAAGAGGGCAGACATTTAAGTGCTCTGTATGGCTATTTTGCTAAAAAACCGGAAGATATGTCCTCCAAAGAGTTGTCATCGACAAAGAGCTTCAATAGATGTTTAAGCAATTCTTCCGATATATTTGCGCAGCATGAGCAGCGAACCAATATTACACTGAACTATCTTCTTGAGCATGTTGAAGTGGAGAGTAAAGATTCAATTGGATATCAAGAATTGTTATCGTGGAAAGAAAAAATATTTCATTTGCAATTTTCTGATGGTGTCGCGAGTGATATATTTTCTATTGGTTGTATTTTAGCAGAACTTCATTTGAAGAAGCCACTTTTTCATTCTACCTCATTGTCTATGTACTTGGAAAGTGGTATCTTGCCTGGCTTTATACAAGAACTTCCTCCTGACATCAAAATTCTTGTTGAAGCATGCATCCAGAAGGACTTGACAAGGTGGTAACACTGAGGTTTTATACTTTGATAACGTTGGTTGGAAATTGTAATTACAGTCGTTCAAATATATTGTTTGGTGTCTTCTCATTTTGTTTCTGCCGAGCTGCCATAGTCTTGTATATTTCCCTGGTTATATGTTGACGAGTTCATATCCTATGGACTCTTGCTGACTAACTCTTCCTATTTTATCAAAATATTGTTAGGAGGCCGTCGGCCAAAAATATATTGGAGTCACCTTATTTTCCGGCTACAATCAAGTCATGCTACTTGTTTCTAGCTCCACTTCAACTTCTTGCAAAAGATGCTACCCGACTTCGTTATGTTGCCAATTTCGCAAAGCAAGGGGCTCTCAAGGCAATGGGAGATTTTGCTGCTGAAATGTGCGCTCCTTATTGCATGCCTCTTATATTGACTCCTCAGACAGATGATGAAGTTGAATGGGCTTATGTACTATTAAAAGAGTTTTTGAAGTGTCTGATGCCTAAGGCAGTGAAGACTTTGGTCTTACCTGGTATCCAAAAGATTTTACAGGCTAGTCATTAATATTCTTTTTTTTGGGTCAATTTCACTGTATCTTTAAAATTTATATATCTCTAATCAAATAAGCAAATAAAATTTACTGTCTCTTTAACCATTGACATTTTAATTTCAGGTTACTGGTTATTCACATTTGAAGGTTTCCCTTCTCCAAGACTCATTTGTTAGAGAGATATGGAATCGGGTTGGCAAACAAGTGTATATGGAAACAATTCATCCTTTGGTCATATCTAACCTTTCTGTTTCTCCACATAAGAGCTCAGCTGCTGCAGCATCTGTGCTTCTTATTGGCTCATGTGAAGAACTTGGCATGCCTGTTACCATTAATCAGGTTTAACTTATTCAGTCTTTGGATTTGTTGACATTAAAAATTGTATTTAATATCCATGTTCATCTGATTCTGTCTATTGGCCCTGTACGGCATGTGTCTTAGTGCAGTTATAACTTGCTTACTCTTGTTTCAGACGATCCTGCCTTTAATTAACTGCTTTGGAAAAGGAATCTGTGCAGATGGCATGGATGCGCTGGTTAGAATTGGTATTCTTGATTTGTTGGGTCGTTGGTATGACCTCTTTTCAAAAGAAAACACATTCTGTTGAAACACTTTAATTTCTATTGTTTAGGTGGTCTTTTTGGTGATACATTCATCGTCAAGCAGATGCTACCGTTACTCAAGAATGTTGTTAGATGCTGCATTAAATTTTCTTCTGTGTCCAAGCCAGAACCTATGCAAAGTTGGAGTAGTTTAGCTCTTATTGATTGTTTCACCACATTACATGGCCTTGTTGCCTACTTACCTGGTGAAGTGGTATTAAAGGAGCTTATTGAGGTAAGATTTTCTAACACAATCAGGCGAAGTTGCATATTCAATATTTCTCGACTTATGGTGCATACCTGTGGTTATGTAGGGTCAGAAATGCTTGCATGTCATGGTGCTTATTCAGAAGAATTTGGATGTATCAGTGCTTCAGGTGTTCTAAAACTCGCACTACACATGCGTGGTTTCGTGTATTTCTCCATTCATATTTGTGTATTTTATCATGTAGAAAGTTCATTATCACTGAGTGTTTTTCTATCTAGGAGAAAATGCTGTAATGCTAAATAAATGATTGCTTATTGGTTATTCAGAAGGGAAAAAAGTGATTGCTTATTGGTTAAGGTTATTTTCTAGCATAATATTTATTAGGTCTCCTTCGAAAATTTGTGTTTTCTTAGTTTGGAAAATTGGTACCTTCTAACTCAAATTGGGGACATGGCTGACAAAGTTGCTAGATACCACCAAACAATAGGATTCACCTTTGTATCTTTGTACTTGAGATGGTCTGTTTTCTTTTTCTTTTTTTTCATTTCATGTTAGAGGATCTTCTATTCTGTCTTGTTAATGTGATATACTGATATGTTTCTTGCTTATATATATAAAAAAATTCTACACAAAAAAAAAAAGAAAAAAAAAAAAAGATGAAGAAGAGAGGATATATTGTTGTCGATATACACTAAGCAGTAAGCAGCACGCATCCGCTTAATTAAGGCACTTCCGTATGTGGATTATTTTCTTCCCTTATCTGTTTTTAATGTTTTATGATGTTTGTTTGGATAATAAATAAAATTTTCCCTATATTATATCCAAACTACTTGTTTTCCCCTTGCAATTTATTGCCAGCTAGTTAATTTTCGATAATTTGGAATGTAATCTGCTATCTGTTGACCAGGTTGCTGCTAGTTCTCTAATGACAATTTGTCAGCTAATTGGATCAGATATGACTGCATTGCATCTAATACCGCAACTTAGAGACGTATTCGATGAGCTTGCTTTTTCGCAGGAAGCTGCTTACCGATCTACTTCTATTGGCAGAAACATGAAATCTTCCAAACCAAGCATTGATGGAGATGTCCTCAATCAAGGCCGCATGGACCTTGTGTTAGCACTCACTATCCTTATCCTTTTAAAACAATAAATTTGTTTTGGTCTCTCGCATCTTATCTTTAATTCTAAATTGCAGACTGATTTTATATCCTACATTTGCATCTATTCTTGGTATAGAAAAGCTCCGACAGTGTTGTACAACATGGTTGCTTCTTGAGCAATATCTTCTTCGGTACCATAACTGGAAGGTAGGAGTAGCTTTCGAGGGTGGTTTTGGATTATGCTTCTGCCGATTCATTTGAAATTAAACTGTATTTCAATTTGTTTATGCACATCTCTGAAAATATTTTCATTCAGTGGGAATGTACAGGGACGTCATCTCGATGCAGTTCAGAAAAATCAATCAGTAAAAGGAATGAATTCAGTAAGGGTTCAACTAGTGAATACAGTCCTGCCAAACTTTTACTTAATGGGGTAGGGTGGTCAATCCCTCAATCACAAAGGGCTCAAGGTGCCAAAAACTTGATGCCCCTAAGACATGATGTTCATCGAGGTTCCATGCAAATGCATGCACCACCTTCACACTCTATAAAGGCTGAACCCTGGTTTTGGTTCCCTAGTATAGCATCTAGCTGGGATGGACCTGATTTTCTTGGCCGCTCGGTGGGTTTGAAAGAAGAACATCCATGGAAGATTAAAGCATCTGTTATTTACTCTGTTCGTGCGCATCAGGGGGCAGTAAGATCTTTGGCTATTTGTCCAGATGAATTTAATGTTTTCACTGCCGGAATAGGATCTGGTTTCAAAGGAATGGTTCAGAGGTGGGAACTGTCTACAGTTAACTGTGTTTCTGGTTATTATGGTCATGAAGAGGTTTTCTTCTTTTTCTTTCTTTCCTTCCTTCAATCATAATGCAACCTTATTTTTCTTGATTCATTCCTAACTCGATTGTGTATCTTTGATCCCCTTGGAAACATTAAAAAATTAATTGACAATTATGTTAATTGCCGTTATTATTATTATCATTATTGGTCATGGATGTGATTATTTTTAATTTTGTTCTGAAACTTTTAGGTTGTCAATGACATTTGTGTTTTGTCGCCCACTGGAAGAATAGCGTCTTGTGATGGAACCATACATGTCTGGAATAGCCGATCTGGAAAGCTTATATCAGTGTTTGCAGAATCATCAGTGGATTCTGCACATCTTGCAAGCCCTTTGTCTTCTGTCTTGAAGACAAACGTGGACCATGTGAACTCGATAAGTTCTAATTCATTGTCAAGTGGAATACTGACTAGTGCATTTGATGGAAGCTTGTATACATACATGCATCATATAGAGTTTGCTGAAAAGCTTGTAGTGGGCACTGGGAATGGTTCGCTTAGGTGAAAACATGCTTTGGGTTTCACATTCATTTTTATATCTCATTTGTATGATGATAAAATAAACTCATGCAGGTTATCTTATGCATGATTATGGATTATTATATTTCCACAGATTTATTGATGTTGCTCAAGGTCAAAAGCTTCATCTGTGGAGAGGGGATGGCGTTGAGTCTGGTTTTCCTTCGCTTGTCTCCGCCATAGGCTCTTGTGGATTTGACAAAATGGTTGCAGATGGTGCTTCGGCTATGCCTACCTGGATTGCAGCTGGACTAAGTTCAGGGTATTGTCGACTATTTGATTTGAGGAGTGGAAATGTTATTGCCACTTGGCGGGCACATGATGGTTATGTAACCAAGGTAATCGTAATTTTGACATGCTTAAGAAAAGCAGCTGTAGTGTGATCTTGAGTTTGATTTGCCTTCTATGCATTTACAGTTGGCTGCACCAGAAGAGCATATGCTTGTTTCAAGCTCTCTTGACAGGACTTTACGAATTTGGGATTTGCGAAGGTTAGTTTAAATTCTTATGCTTTCTATTTTTGTTTTCACTAAGATCAGCGCTTAATAAAAGCTGTGATTTAATCATGATTTTGTTCAACACATGTGGAGGTGGCCATGGGATCGAACCATCAATCTTATAGTAATTTGTGCTTTTATCACCGAGCTATACTTGGATTGGTGTTGATAGAACTTTTGTTACATCACTTTAGTTTGATTTCTGATAGTTAAATTTGTTTTCCATCAAGATAGTTGTTCTGGCAGAGGGATGTTTAGCAAGTTTAGAAAATAAGTTGGATGCAGCAAAGAAATGACGCTTGTAGTTTCAATTCTCTCCAACAATAGAATGGTTTTAGGGACTCTGGATTGGCAACATATCAGGAAAAGGAACTACAAAACGTGTCTTATTATTGTCTAAATGTCCATTTGGATTGACTTGAGAAAAAAATGTTTTTAAAAAAACTCATTTTTATTTAACTCCTTTGATCTAAAATATTTAAAATACACCTCAAAACTATTTGGAGTGGTTGTCAAACACTTCAATTTCAATTTTTCTAATGTGACTTATTTCTTAAATTAATTACTTGAAAATGTATTCCAAACCCATCCTAATTCTCAATCAATTTTTATCTGCTCTCCTGCTATCCAAACTTATTAATATTTCATATATTCTGTGGATGACAACCTCTCATATTTCTTTTGTAGGCTTTCCCCATCAAAGCCAATTATTTTTAGAGGTCATAATGATGGTGTGTCTAGCTTCTCGATGTGGGGTCAAGACGTCATCTCAATTTCAAGAAACAAGATTGGGCTTTTGTCCTTGACAAAATCTGCTGATGAAGTAAGTAGATTTGCGTTAGGGGCTAATAAATCACGTGTTAGTTTAAACAATATCTATTCTCTAAGTTGTACAATTGTGTCATTGAGTTTGAAGTTTGGCAAAAGAAAGTAGGATGTTCTTTGGTATTGGCCATGTTGTTGATAATAAACTCTTAGTTTTTGGGTTCTCTTTTTATATTTGGTTGCATCTTTTATGACTATTTACTTTGAGCTTTAGATTCTTTTCATTACATCAATGAAAAGCTTCTTTTCCGTTTCAAAGAAAAGAATATATTCGAATATATTCTATTGCTTGTTCAGTTTCCTTTGCATAATAAGTCATATATTCTCCATGTTGAATCTAAGTAAGTGAATCCATTGTGTGCAGGATGGGCAATATCGAGTTATACCTCAGAATCTTGCAAGCATGGACCAGGGAACAAGAAATTTATCAGTATTGTCTAGCATAAGTATTCTTCGTTATTCAAGATTGTTCATTGTTGGAACAGAAGATGGTTACATGAAAATTTGTAGTTAGACACACTTTATGTTTATGTTTTCTTGGTGAAAGGGAAAATCATTTCTTCATTTTGTTGGTAAAGGATTGAATACTTGTGATACTATTAGTAATCACCGTGAGTTTTGGGTGGCTTTTTTTTAATAAATAATAATTATCGTAACTTTTTTAGGAAAAAAAATGTAAACCGTGCATGAAGAGAAATGAAAGAACATATCTACAACAATTGGCTTCAATCCAACAAAACAAGACCATACTTATAATTACAAAGACTTCTTGTGTATGTGTGTTTATGTATATTATAGAGGAATAAACTTCCGACCTTTAGGGATGGGATGCATGTAAAAATTACTGATACAAGTTTGTTTTAATAAATTTTTAATGTAAACAAAAGAAGCATGGTATTCTATAAAATACTATAATTCTTTAGTATCTTAAAAGATGCAAAAGTTTCATGAGCCTTCCATTCTTTAACAATTCTTAAGGAAACGATGAAAGGAAAAGCTCGTCTGGATATGAAAAAAGAAAACAGCAAAAAATCATAACTTTTGGTTGAGGAAGATAAAGCTTGGGTGGGTTAGAGGATTCTTATTACTTGAACTCTGTTTATTGAATAGGTATAATCCCTTACCACGTTGTGTTGACTACTGCAGGCATAGAATATTTCTTACATAACGCCGTAAAGTAATACCTTTTTCTCATAAACTATAAAAAGAGGATAGTTTGGGATGACTCATCCAGCCTCATAACTAATCAACTATAATTCCTTGTGTTGTATAGGGTTTTTTTATCTTGTAATGGCCAATCTCATTGGTAACGATATGGACGGTATCACTCTCTCCACCCTTCCTCACACCATTTTAACCGTTTGTTTTGAAAGCATCGAAATTTTTTAATGTCACGCTTGATCTTTTATTTAATATTTCTAAGTATCTTTGAAGTAAAAATTTATAAGAAATGTTGAATGAAAATTGAAAACTAGAATGATAGGACGATATCTAGATTTCATTTTTCATTTTAGGGCAACCGATATCATTCTAATTCAGTTTTAACACATTTTAAGAGTTTTATGGTCTAAGAGTAATTTTGAACGTTTGTGAATGGCAAAGTGTAGAGAAGTGTTTTTGAAGAAAAGGACAATTCTCTTTTTGTTGTTGTAATTTACCAAGAATTTACATACACTATAAGGTGTTCCCTGTTCTCTACTGAATGGGAAAGGATTATCTTTACACAGCACAACGTGAGACTAATTCAATTTCAACATGGAAAAATAGGGAATGGAAGCACTATTGCACACAGTGATTTCAACAAATTCTATGTTAAAAACGAATGCACTTGTCAGAGTTCATAAGATACTAAAGGAAATGCAAGACCATAGGATAGACTTAGTCCTCTTTTGCTTTCTTAATTCTTACCAAATATGAAATAATATGCAGAGATCTCAAGATATGTTTCCGATGTCCCGCCTGCTCATTACACAGTCAAGATAGAGTCCTTTTCATTGTTAACAAAGAACTCGGTGGATCGGTTTGAATCGGGGGAGTTCGAGGCAGGTGGCTACAAATGGTAAATGATATTCCTTCGGACTCTTCATCTTCATAAATTTTGAGGCTTGAGCTTGCACTACATTGTCATATAAACATGGAATGTTCTTGCAGGAAATTGGTACTCCATCCACATGGTGACAAAAGCAAGAATGGGAATGACCACATCTCTCTCTATTTGGAGATTGCAGGGACTGATTCCCTCCAACCGAGTTGGGAAGTGTTCGTTGTTTACCGACTCTTTTTGCTCGATCAGAACAAGGATAACTACCTAACAGTTGAAGGTATATCTTCCCTTCCCTTCAAGAAATAAGCCGTTGCCTGTATGCAATATAACAATATCTGTAAAATGAAGATGGCAAGTGGAAGCCGAGGCGGTTTCGAGGAATAAAGAAAGAATGGGGCTTCAATAAATACATTAGCCTAAAAGAATTCAAGGAGTCCTCCAACGGGTATCTGGTGGATGATGTCTGTGTGTTTGGAGCTGAGGTCTTTGTCTGCAAGGAAAATTTCAAAGGAGGCAAGGGGGAGTGTTTATCAATGATAAAGAGTCCCGTCACTTACAAGCATGTTTGGAAAATTGACAACTTCTCCAAGTTAGATGCTGAGAGCTATGAGTCCAAAATTTTCAATGCAGGGGATAAAAAATGGTATCCATCTACTTTTCACACATTCTGATAATTAACTGACCGGGTTTGAAGCTGGATTAATTTGATGATGGGTAAGCACACGTATAAATTGTGATGTTGCAGGAAAATTCGAGTGTATCCAAAGGGCCATGGCAGTGGTGAAGGCAGCCATCTTTCCCCATATCTGTTACTGGTAGATTCTGCTGCGCTGCCTCCTGCAACCAAAATATATGCAGAGGTAACGTTGCGCCTGCAAGATCAGATTTACTCAAAGCATCATTCTGGAAAAGGTAAAAATACATAATCACAATGACTCACATGGTCAGATACAAACTATTCAGTTTTAACACAATGGCAAGGATGTTTTTTGTTTTGTTATTGGCAGTTTCATATTGGTTTAGTGCTTCAAACCCAGAAGTTGGAGGCCCAAGATTCATTCTCTTAGACAATTTCAAACAACCTAACATGGGTTTTCTGGTGAAGGACGCTTTCATTGTTGAGGCAGAGGTCAACATCATTGGAGTGGCCAATGCATTCTCTTGAACACCCTCCTGTGCTCTGTTGTAAAACTATAACTAACATCATATTATTCTCAGCCCTTGTACTTTACGTGTAAACAAATTACCGGTCATGATCTTGACTTTAAGTAGACAGATTTATCATGGAGGCCAACATAATTTTATGAAACAATTGTATACATAAAATATACCATTAAAATTGATATGATTTGGTTACAATCGGAAACTAATTAACATTTCATCATCTCAAGATGTCTTGAACAACTGTGATATTGTTTAAATTTTTGGGGGCGAAAGCCACAAGGAGCCAGTGTCAATCATTGCTCGCTAGAATATTGTGCCCTAGTAGGCAAATAGCTTGCATGGCCATAGAATGACAGGTGGCCACCGAGTGCAAACTTGCGAGTCTCCTATGCTTTCTCACTCCATGCCAATTTGTCCAGAACAAAAAGCAAGTTCACCTAAAACTAATATAACTAGAATTGGGAGACACTAATACTGATTAGCATCATTGTCACAAAAAGCTCTATACATAAAATCCAGTTAACCACAAACTTCCCACAGAAATAATATTTGCCTGACGGATCATCAAAACACTACGGTGAAAAACTCGGCACAGAGGATGCCATATGAAGGGTGGATTTGATCTCCTGAGATGTATCCATTGTAGCGATTTAACAGACTGGGGGATAGAGGATAGAGCCCTCGGTGGATCAGGCACAGTGTAGGGTCCAAGCTCCCAAACATGCACCAATTTTGCATTCGAATTCATTGCACGCAATCACTCATTGTTAGAAGCATTATCAATCACCTGTTTCTTTTCCAGCTCCAAGTAATGAACTCTATCATTCATGCCTTCTTTTCCATATGCTTCCATCATAATAGAATATGTTTTGTTATCTGGCTGACAATGTTTATCTTTCATTCGCTTAAATACTCTGTCCATTTCCATCAGATCTTCAGCCTTAGCACATGCAGATATAACTGCATTATAAAATGAGGTATTCTCTGGAATCTCGAGTTTTCCTGCCAACTTAACTGAACTAATTACCTTATGGAAAAGACCTGCATTAGCATATCCATTTATAAGGCAACAGAATGTCTTGGTGTCTGCTCTCATGCCCTCAGCACGCATCTGCTCAAATGTGTACTCCATGTTCTTTGCATCTCCCACATCCGCAAAAGCTTCAATCACGTTGTTGTATGTTGATGTCGTCCAAGGAAACTGCAGTTTGCGCATATACTCCATCACAGAAGACATTTTATCATACATCCTCTTCTTCCCATAAGCACCAATCAAAATATTAAATGTACGTGTTTCTGGCTCAATACCAAAGTTACGAAACTTCTCATACCATCTTTCCATCATTTCAATATGTCCC
This sequence comes from Cucumis hystrix, assembly GCA_025688845.1. NCBI lineage: Eukaryota > Viridiplantae > Streptophyta > Magnoliopsida > Cucurbitales > Cucurbitaceae > Cucumis > Cucumis hystrix. The sequence goes on from CM046893.1 coordinate 22,644,402, forward strand.
TTATTACCAAACACACTTAGAATTATATTCATTGTCCACACATCTGGTCTACAAGTTGTGCTCTCTAGCATTCCTATTAAAACTTTCTCCATTTGGTCATACTTCCCTATCTTGCCATATCCACTTAATACTATGTTCTGGGTCACTGTATTTGGAGTTATCAGTCGTTCGGCCATTTCCTCATACAATGATTCAACTATTTCAAAGCGAGAATCATCGACACAAGCCTTGATCAAGATACTGTAAGTGTAGACATCAGGTTGGCAGCGAGGGAGGGTCTTCATGAGATTGAGAGTGGAAAATGCATCATCAATGAGATTGTTCCGACAATATGCAGCAAGCAAAGCAGTGTAAAGTTCAGGGGTAGGTTCACATCTTTCTTGAACCATTGTATCAAAAAGCAGACGTGCACGGTGTGGTTGGCCAGACCTTCCAAGTAGAACAAGCAGCTTCATGTAAGTTCCTTCTTTTGGTTCATAAAATGGTTGTTCGCGGAGCATTTCAAACACCTGAAGGTTGAATAAAGCAGCCACAATTGTTATAGGTAAAAACAACAGCACAAAAAAAATCATACACACTCTTGAAATCATCAATTCGTTCCTTCAAATTAACGCACAAAAAGATGAATGCTCATGTTTCAAATTCAACTTTAAAGAGCATGTAACGAATCTCCCTGAAATCCCCAAATATGCATTTTTTCCTCTTTATCCATAAATAGAAAAAATGCTAATTCCAGCGCACATTACAAAAGTACACAAACCCAAGATCGATTTTATCTCAAATAAATTAAATCATTGAACATAATCCAAGAACAAGTAACAAAAAGTTGGGAGTCCAGAACAAACATAAAGCAACCCAAAACGAGAAATGAAATTAAAGAAAAGGAAACCGACCTCAAGAGCTTGAAGCCACCGTTTGTTCGTGATATGGTCAGACAAGGCTTCAGTGACGGTGTTGGCCCAAGCCTTAGCATTATTCTTCCGGTCTAGTTTCTTTTTTACTTTCTTGAGAGGGGTCCTCCTGCGGGTGGATGTCTCTGTAGTTCCTGGAAATTCCCCTTGCTTCCAGTGCCTCTTCTTAGCTGGTGAGGAAGAAGTAGATGGAACAGGGGATTTTCTAGTGGGAGCCGCAAATGCACAGCGAACAATGCGAGAATTGGGATGTGAAGAAGAAGAAACAAAGATGGGGAAAAGGAAAGTGGAGACATGATCGAAAGAGACTGAAGAAGGAAGGAGCGAGGAGGAGAAGGAGAAAGAAGCCATAGTTAAGCTGCAAGGCTGATGGTAGAGCTTCGAGAGATGAAATAGATGAGCGAATGATATTTAATATCGACAAAGGGATTTTTCTCCCAAAATCTCGTTCCGCAAGGGGTTCTAAATTCTAAAATAATAAAGTAAAGGGACTGAAACATAATTTTCATTCAAAATTTCAAACTTAATGCTCTATTAGATTATTCCTAAAGTTCGTATCAAACTAAACTTTAATGTAATAATTATATAAACTTAAACCTTCAATTTTAACAAATTTATTAATTAAACCTTCAATTTTCATATATGGATCCGGTTAAACACAAACTAAGTAGAATAAATTAAAATATTTATCAATTATAACAAATTAGATTCTGAACGATAGAAATTACTAACTTCTATAACTGTCATTATTAGAAACATATTTTTATCAATTTCTGTTATTAAAATCTGAAAAATTTTGTTATATGTTGTAAATAGTTGGAACGCTCATATAAGAAGTAATTTTTTTTTTTTTTATGATAATTAAATTTATGTTACCACGATTTTTAAATTGTAAAAGTAATAAATTTAGAAACCGATAACCGTAATAGAATGATAACCTTTAATATCACCCCTTTTCATATTCACAATATGCACACAAAAAATATATATATATATATACATAATAGATTGTTTTTTTTTAAATATTTTTATCATCTGATAACATTTTTTTAAATGTTTTATCAATTTTGTTGTTTTTGATAATTTATGTGTAAAGACGGAAAGTATAAATAGATATTTGTTGAATTTAAAAATGGAGGGAAGAGAAATAAAATTTTGGGGAATATTATTCCATTTAATTTGATCCTTTCTCTTTTATTGAGTCGTCTTTCCTCTTTTGAGCTTTGAGAAACTCGAAGATTTCCCGCAGGCGCCTATGGCACAGTGATGAGAGGATCCATGTCCCCATCTGCTTCCTAAGGCGAATCTTCCCAACAACAACAATGGCGGAAGTCCAAGCTCTCCATTCCTGATATTTTGAATGTTCCTCAGCATCACCGAGTACCATCGTCCTCATCCCACACAGCCAGTAACTCAATCTCTTCCCTACAATTTTTTATTCCGACTCTGTTTTTCTGCTGCGCTGCTTTTTTAGGTTAACTCTATGCTTGCAAGATCGTAGTATTTGTGTTGTTCGTTTCTGTTCTGTTATTTTGTTTCTCGTAAGTGAATCGATAGGTAGGGATCGTGGACAAGAAAGAGCTGTTCCGCTCTTGATGTTGATCTATCATAACTTCTTCAAGGTTGGCAGGTTAGAGAGAATGCGGTTAAAGTAATACTGATTTTATATGTTAAATCAATTTATTTTTTCGCTTTTGTCATGTTAAATCAATTTATTTTTTCGCTTTTGTCATTCTATTATTTATTGTCTGTTTGTATCTAGTTCTGAACATTACAACGTAAAAAAAAAAAGAATGATTTAGAGGGATAAATGTGTTTTTAAATCTTATTAGATTGGATTAAGTGTTCTTGATACTGAGCATTTGAAATTCATGCATCTTCTAAGTTCTAACATCGGGATTTAGTCATTACAAAAGACAATATCATTGAAATTTATCATTATATTTCAAGAACTCAAAGCCCAGGTCATTGTATTACAAAAAAGAAAGTGTATTAAAGAAAACATTGAAGAGCCCAAGTATAAAGACTAGAAACGTGATCTAACTTAGAATATACTACATCTGGAAACTTTTCTAGTATTCGTCCTCATGAACATTGACCATTCAATACCTGAATGGTAAAGTGAGCAGATAATGCCACCCCAAGAGAGAAAAAAAGTTACAAAAACTTTGGACCTGTTTCAAAGCCAGCGATGCAAAGATGGAACTGTACACTAAAACAATGATTGGGATTGGGAACACCACCAAATCATTTCTCTTCCCTGCTTGATCTACTGGAGTGACCAACCACCACAGAGAATTTGGAAGTTTGAAACTTACATGCTGCTATTTTATGCATCTATTCATTCTTTCGCATTTGAAAGTCTCATTCTCTGTATCTTATCTGTGTCGTCTTGGTCCTCTCTCCTGTTTCTCAGGTTCCTTTTTGGTCGGAATAGCATGGCCCTTTCTGGGTCTTCGGTCCTGTAAGTTATGATGAAATATGAATGAGTTGAGGTTAACTAATGCTACTAAAGGATAAATGTTTTGAGAATGAAAACCAACCTGTCGACGAATTGGATATTCTTCAGACTCAAGCATGCGAGAAACTTGGCTCATCTTAGGCCTCTTATCAGCATCTGGATCCACACACCTCAAAGCAGTCAAGAGAACTCGCTTCAGTTCACTAATTGATGGTTTTCTCTCTATATTTGGATCTACCACCTCTTCTGACCGTTTGCTTCCCACCATCATCTTTAGCCAATCCACCAAATTTACCTGCAAACAAATTTCGAAGCCCGGTGTTTGTTATCATAAATCACTAATTAACCCAAAATCTTAAGCTTAAGGGGAAGACAAATTTAATGTTATATCATCTAACACACCTTTCTCTCATTTGTAGACTTGAAATATATAGAATGCTCAATAAGTGAAAATTAAATATTAATTGGAAAAATTAACATTGTAGGGTTTGAACACACATAATCTCGTAAACCAACCTACTCTTATACAATCTTAAATCACCAATTGACCCAAAAACTTAAGCTTATGGGTGAAGATAATTTACTATTATATCATTTAACAATTTGCAAACCAATCACATGATCCAAACATGTAGAACTAAACCATTTGTATTGTCAGTAAATACCTCATGTGCTGGGCGACTATAATCGACGGGGTCTCTTCCAGTAATTGCTTCTAAAAGGACCACTCCAAAACTATAAACATCACTCTTCTCATTTAGAAGTCCAGATTTGGCATATTCTGGTGCCACATATCTACGATGAGAAAGAAAACAAAATATTTTATCCCCCAAACAAATTATGGAAGCAGCAGCAGGACTGCAGCTGTGAATTAAGAGTGAATGTTTGTTTACTCACCCAAACGTACCCATAACTCTGGTGGTAATGTGACTCTTCCCAGAACCGAGTAATTTAGCTAGCCCAAAGTCTGATAGCTTTGCATTAAACTCATCGTCAATCAATATGTTGCTTGCCTTGATATCTCGATGCACGATTTTTGGCTCGATTGCCTCATGCAAATATGCCAATCTGAAAAACCATTAAAGATTGGAATCTTGAGTGCGGTGGAGAAAGTGACAAGCAAATGATCAAATGAAGGTTATATACATATGTGTACTCACGCCTTAGCAGTACCAAGGAGAATTCTGATTCTTGCTTCCCAAGTGAGATATCCATGATGACATAGAGCTCCGTGAAGCCACTGCTCTAGATTTCCATTATCTACGTACTCATATACTAGCATCCTGAAAATATTTACTGTTTAGTATCAACAGTCAAAGCTAGATAGCAAAGGAACAATCAATTGCAGTAGCAATACCTATGTGTTCCTTCAATGCAGTATCCCAGCAGCCGAACTAAGTTCTTGTGTCGCACATGCCCAAACGCTTCTACTTCCACCTTGAATTCCCTTTCCGCTTGTCCTCTACACAAGTTAAATCCATCATTACATTTACAACTTATACTTACAGCCAATCTTCGTATAAAAGCTCAGTTTCTTACCAAAAACAAATAAAGAAAAAAAAAAGGTTTCAGCAAATCAATAACCCAGTGAGAAAATACAATATTAGTCAACAGAACAAACTTACACATTTAAAAGTTTTTTGACAGCCACAGGTGTCCCATTGATCAGATGACCTCGATAAACAACTCCATATCCTCCCTCCCCAATTATATTATCATTTGAAAACTGCATTGTTGCAAGTTCCAGGTCTCTTAAGGTGAACCAGTGACCCCATCCCAGTTGTGAGAATTCTGGCAGACCGGCGAGTGGCGAAGGATCCGGTGGTATTGAATCTGAAGGCCTATGCAAAACACTTGCTTCCTTGCTTCCTTCTCCAGAGCCAATAGCATATATCTCTGTGTTATCAACTGAGCTTGATATGCTGTAATTATATGCCTTGTTTGAATACAAGAGAACTTTTTCCGATTCCGTGTCGAATCCATCGTGGGGGACAGAGCCGTGCTGGATTGCTGAAACATGATCCACTCCAATCTCCTTGATTTCCTTTGATGCAATGGAAATACGGCTGAGAGGAAGCATCCCACTTACCCTTCTAGATTTTCTTCGTGAAGTAACCACACATATTGATAGAACCACAAGGACTATTACAATAAACACCCCCACCAAGATTCCAGTAAACACCCATACCTTCATACCAAAAACAAACGTCTTCTTGGAAAGTGTTGTGTTTAGATCAGGAGCCATTTCGTTTTTCCTCTAACATACAAGAAAAACAAAAACTGAATGCTCACGGTCAGTGTTACAGACTCAGTTATCTGCTGAGTCGAAAAATGAAAACAACAGAGCTCCTCTCCTTTGATTAACAGACATTTAGTGCAGTCAAATACAAAACTCCCAATGAAGAAGGCTGAGAAATGTTGATGTGATTCTAGGCATTGTTCTTAGATTAAACGAGTTAAGAGAAAGGGAAAAGAAGAAAATGAAATGGTGGTGGTGGGATGAAATGGAGTTTTCAGTAGTAGGTAATCAAGAAGGAATGAAGGAAGAGAGAGGGAAATGGGGTATGTCTTTGCCTTGGTTTTTACATTACATTCAGAGAATCAAACACAACATCTTCCCACCTTCCTTTCTTTGCTGTATCTTCAAATTTGTTTCTCTCTCTCTCTTTCTCTCTCTCTCTCTCTCTCTCTTTATTAGATTTTTTTTAATGGAGAAAATCTATCAGTTCGGAAGATGGCAGACAATGGCAGCAGAACAAATTAGAATTGGTTTGGTTTAAAGTCCTGTTTTATGTTAGAATTTGTTTTCTTTTCATTCTGGTGGTTAAATATCTATCACACATTCACTACAAAACTTTATGTAGCTAGCACTCGGTAGATTTGTATTTTAGATCATAATATTGGATAAGTTGGTGTAAGATTTTCGCTAATTTATAAAAAAAAATACCATTAAAACTTTATCGATTGTTTAAAAAATACCCATATTCTTTGAAAGGTAATAGTTCTTTTTCAATATTCCAACAAATTTAGAAATATTGCAACTTTTGAAAGAATAAGAGTATCTTTGACACAAAAGACAATATCCAGTGTTTTCTTTTTTAAAATATTATTATATGTTAGCTCTCGATTTCAAAATTGAGTAATAGCGATTAATCAACCTTATTATTTAGAAAGCGAAGGAAGAAAAGGATGGGTATTTATGTAGAGTTTGAAGATGAAGAAAAACTAAGATTATCAGTGAAAGAAAAGGGGTGGTTGGATGCTGAAAAGACGGGGCAGCAGCGTGAAAATGCCCATTCACTTGCCCTATTCTTCTCCAATGCCTTATAGAAATTGAAGGAGACTACATAACAATAGGAAAAAGAAAAATCACTTATTTTAAATCTCAAAATTTTGAATTTTTTTACAAATATAAAAAATATTACCATCTATCTATAATGTGTCTATCATGATATAAATAGACAACTAATAGACATAGTTATAGTCTACTTTGATCTAAGATACATAAACAATGATATTTTACTATATTTTTGTTAATTTTACTATATTTAAAAATAGTTTCTTATTTTACCTCTATTTTGTTTTGACAAAAGTAAATCTTGGTCTACTTCTGTTAGGATTAGGAGGGATTTATGCCTGCTGCTTGGCTCCCTTAATCAAATTAATTAGTGTGTGGGGGCATTCAATCATTAATGCAATGTTTAAAATAGAAATTTTTTCAACTATTCCCTTAATTTGAAGTTTGTTTTTTAAAATGTTATTTTGGTCCTTAAGCTTTTAATATAGTACTGTTTTGGTCATTTGCATATTTAGTATTTACTTGTTAAACGTACATCTTTAAATTGTATGGCTTGAAATCATGTTCATATTAAATTTATTTAATTAATCGTTAGAAACAAAATGTCAACATAAACATAAATCAACTAATATGAACATGTACACTATCAACCTCGTAGTTTGGGCTTAGATCTTTCATCTCAAGATAGGACGAAAAAAAAAAAAAAAGATACTTTTTGAAAGGTTTAAGAACTAAAGGTTTTTTTTGTTGTTTGGATTGGTCAAAATAGAGCAAATCTTATAATTCCGACTCCCTGTAGAACAATTTTGAAAATTGGTCTATTTAAGCTGACTTGAAAACATGAATTAAAATAATATCTACAAACACACTTCACAAACACGAGCGTAGCTACAAGAAACATACAATATTGACCAAAAGGTCAAAATATTGTAATACTCGAAAGAAAAAACACAAATATTAGTGTGGTAGGTCGCATATCTAGTCAATAGTTATCCAGAATATTTTTTAGTACAACAATTGTGGATGAGATATCGAACCTTCAACTTTTAGGAAGGAAAGTTATGCTGATAACTATTGATCTAAGCTTACAAGCTTACTTTGGTCATAGCTGGCACAAATAAATTGTGCAAATATGGAATCGAACTTTTAACTTTGAGAACATAAAGCATACCAATTAACATTGAGTTAGCTCATTTGGTAGTTGGGAAGAATCTTTGATGATAGTTATGTTAGCAAGAGCCAGAACTAGAAGGATAATAGGGAGATTTTGTTGCGTTCTTTTTTGCCTCATCATTGAGCTGCGTCTTCGCCTTGTCGGTAGCCTACGACTATTTGGATTTTACTATTCATCAACAAACACAGTCAATCTAATCTAATGGTGATTAAGGTTTCACTTAAATCCAAGGCTTTGATCTTTGCCATTTATGAAGAGGACAACCAAACTGTTAAGGAGTTAAATTTCATTTTTGGTTTTTGAATTTTTTTTTTTTTTTTTATTTCTTACTATGATTTGATTTCTATGTTTTTTAAGTCACTTGTATTTTTAGAAAAATTCTAAAAACACAAAAACGAGTGTTCGGTAACTATTCTTTTTTCTTTTGGTTTTTAAAAATTTTGGCTTTGTTTTTTAAGACATTGGTAAGACATGGATAATAAATCAAGAAATTTATAAATGGGTTAAGTGTTTTATAAGCTTAATTTTTTAAAACCAAATGAGTACTGAATAAGGTTCTAATGTCTTGTTTCAAAGTAGCTAGATTGACTTTTTTGAGTTTGCTAAATAAAATATAAATGCACGAAGAAAATGTGATCCAATAACTTGTATGCATGTATATGTGACATTTTTGCATTGTCATGAAAACTTGAATTCGCAAGGAATTCTATTCCATTAACTTTTGAGGAATAATAGATTTATGACGTTGTGTTTGGAGAAATGGCCGCAGATTTATGCAAGAATAACCTCAACTATATTATTGAAGAGTGGGAGATTGAATCGATCAAGTATACTATTGTTAATGTCAACCTCTTTGCTAATACAAATATAGGCATTAGTGATAGTTTCAATATATTAATGTAACATTTTTTTCACGGAACATAATAATACAACTTTTAACAATAATACATGGTAAAATTTTCAAATGATTACTCTAAATTAGATGCATATTAAGACAAATATGGTATAACCATTTTTGCCATAAAAAATTTATCCTTATGATGCTGCTAAGGTTTTTCATCCCACAAACATCAGCTAAATAAGTCCGCTTAAAAAAGTTAAAAAACTTCATAAAAAGGTCATTATATTCACGGCTATAATAAAAGAAATTCTCCATTTCTTCCATTACTTATATTACGTTAACTAAGTATAGCTTAACAAGTTAAAATATGTACTTTCAATTAAAAAATAAGTTAGAGACTCAAATTCTTATCTCACAAATTATTGAAAAGAAAAACACAATTCAATAAATAAAAACATCTATTATAAAATTTATGATTTTAAATTTCACATCTCTTATTTGTTTAAAAAGAAAAACCAATTTTATGATCAAGTATTTTATAAGAAAATGGTTCGTAGCCCCCTCCCCTTGTGCGGCGTTGGCATCGATTTCAATATTAAAATTGTCATAATGCAAAGTATGGTAAATGATTAATGAATGATTCCAATTTCCTCCACCCATATTATGTCCCCATGTCATACGGTGGTTGCAAGAAATTATTGGGCATGCTACCATTTTTATTTTCCATCTATTGACTTCAAAAGGATATGTCTATGCATATAATTATATAACGATAATTTTCATGTATTCTTTCTTTTAAGACGTTTGGAGTGATAGAATTTACAATGTTAAGACCATACGAGAGTTAAGAGCACCGATCTATCGATTCAAAAAATGAGTTTTGGTCTTAATCTGGTGGCGAAGAGACTTATAACAAAAAAGGAATATGTAAATCTTTTGGAACGAGACCATTAATTATTCTTACGTTATTGTAATCTCTCAGTATGCTGTAAGGTTTTTACCAGAGACAAGTAATTAGTTTGTCACATGAGATAAAACATAAATGTTGAGTTTAGTTAAGAATTATTGTAATGTGTAAAATCTTGAAGTATTTGAACTCATAATTAATTATATAATAATATTTTGAAAAATTCAAAATATAACAAATTATAGACTATTTATACAAATATATTTCAACGCTATATTTGCAATTATCTCCTATGATGTTTTTGGGCTTGGGTGACTTAATGGACCTAACTCCCAGGGCCCGGCCCATCAGCTGAAAACACATCTTGACATAATCAGTTAAGTGAATGAACAAAACAGCGTTTTTTCATGTTAGTTGAGTACTTTGCTAGTTTTCCCGCTTCACTTTCTTCTTCTTCCATTTCTTTGAAGCTCTCCTCTTCTTAGGAATGGCTAGGGTTTATGATTTCTCACTATAGAATTTGGTGCTTTTTGCTCCTATCAACTGTGACTTCTCGTTCATCGGTGCGAGAATCTGAACTTCTCTTCGTTTTCTACTCTTCTTTCATTTATTTGTACTTTTTACTTTTTTACAATGTATTTCTTCTCTGATTTACGTTTCTGTTATCTTCTTCTTTAAGTTAATTACTAGGCGATTTTTACTCATATTATTGATATATAGCACATTGCATCAATGATCGAGGTTTTTGAGCTTGTGTTTCTGTTTGTTACTAGTGATGGTTGCATTTACATGTCTACACTAAGGATTCAAGATTATTGAACTCAATTTCTAGTTGAATTTTACATTGTATCGATTCGTATTGCATAGTCTTACGGATTATATCTAGTGCTTCTAGGTTGCGTTTACATTGTAATTATACTGATCCATACTGATCTTTTGATGAGACCGAATCCTTCTTTTGTTTATTTATTTATTTTTGTATCCTCAACTAGGATGAGAGCGGGTTTTTTATACTGTTTTTGCAAATTTCATCTTTCTTCATTTTCTTTTAAGAATATCTTTCAATTTGGTGAAGTTTGGCTATGAAAGAAAGCCCGCTACAAGAATTATGTATCATAGTCTAGATTTATCAAATATTATTAGCCATTTTCTGTGCTCTCATTGTAGGTTTTGTAACACTGCTTACTTGACATCTTTTGGTGGCATTCATTCAGATGCTCAAAGCTTTAAGTACATGCGGAGGAAAATGCATATATTTTTTTCTAATGATTTTGTTTGGAAATACCTCACAGTTCATAATCACCACCTTCCAGCGTGGCAACATTTTTAGTGGTTGGTATGAACAAAAAAGAGAAAAAAAAAGAGACAAGAAACGAACCAAATTGATACATATGTAAGATTTTAATTGTTTATGCCAACTATTAACTCTGTTTAATTGGATTTTCCGTGTAGCTTTGTGTTTCTGTTTTTCCCTTGGTATTTTCTGGAGAAACATATGATGGAAAATTTACAAGATTCAGTTTAACTTCTGGATCTTTTTCTCTAATGCTCTCTGCGCTTTGGCCTTGAACTTTTCTGTTTTCTTGGCAATTGGAAGAACTGGCACCGTTATACCATTCGAGTTGGTGGTGTTCTTAAGGTTTGTGTTCTTGTAGCCTTTTCAACTGTTCTATTTCATTGGTTTACGATCACACGACTGAATATTATAGGATATACGGTTGGTAACTTCATTCTCTGTTGATAATTTGAGCATTTTTTTACAAACCTTTTGTTTTGCAAAAGTTCATTCAGCTAACTTATTCCTCTGTCTCTGACTTCTGATGCAGCACTCTGCGATGTAATTGCTAAAAGATGAAGGATGTTCACGTATCTCATTCTCCACTTTCTACTGACAACATTCCCAAAAAAACTTGTAAAGGTTAGTGTCCATTTGCTATTGTACAGTACTTTAGACTGAGCAAATAATATATATGATATATCATATGGTTCAATTAGCAATAATTATGATCGAAGTTTAGTCTCATGTAGTATCAGGGTAAGATATATTTTTCTCTTCTACACAGAAAAATTTCTTTCTAACTAGCAACCATAAAATTCAGACCATAGCTATTCTTGCACTAACCTGCAGATGAACGAAAGGCATTGAGAACAAGAAGTGTTTGTAAGGTATTTCCTTACTACTCTTAGAGTTTGATAATCAAAAGATAGCCCTAAAGCTTACAACCTAACCGATTCCAGAGAGTTGGTTCTCTCCCTCCTCTCGCTACTTTTCTATCACCAAAAAAACCAATTTCTGCCAATCACAACCTTTTATTGTATATAGTGGTTCATATCTCCATTCTAACCAACTTTCACTCTGGACTACCCTTTATACCCTTCCTAGAGTATTTCAGCAATATCGGTGGCCTAACAGTCTTGTATGCTCGGGGGTCAAGAGACTAATTATAGAAGCAAATTTGAAGAACTACAACAATAGATGTGTAGATGTGGCTAGCTTTACGGTAATTCTTTCTTTCATATAGTTGAGACTTTTAATACTTGTTGAATAATTTGTTCGATCAGCTTCTTTGAAATATAATTTAATGTGTTTTTTTTTCCTTTTATACCAACCATGTTTAATGTTTTTTTTACTATAAAAACATAAGTAGAAGTGTTCTCAAGTAAATAAAGACTAACATTTAAAATCATTTTCTAAATCCTAATCCCAGAAAAGGGGGGGAAATTGTTTTAAGATGTGTTTGTGCATATTTAGTCTTCATGCCTCAGTATTGCAAATTATGAATGTAAAATGTTTGGAAGAGATGCTAAAGAAGATGCATCAGTCATTCCATCGCAAGTGGCGACAATCACCAGTTGTATGCTTCTCAAACAAATGTTATAATTGACCTTTGTGTATAAAAATAGACAACAATGGGGTCCTTGTGATTCGTAGTTTAGCAAGAACATGTGTTGATGTAAGTAATACACATTAACACAATTATTAGAATTTCTCCTGCTCGTCTTTTCCGTCCTTCAACAAGAAAGCTATCGCATTCTTCAACTCATCCACATCCGACGTTTGTATGTTTATTCTTTTGAGTTGACATAGAAAACTTCAATTTAGTCACTCCAACTCCAAATCCTCCTATATGGCAATGAGATACTAATTGATCTTCAACCAACCAACATTAACCAAATGAGTAGTTTCCGCACGACTACTATTTTGTTCAATACTAGAACAACGTAAATAGGTGAAAATATCATTATAGTAGGAGTATTTGAAATACAATAAAAGAAAAGAGAGTGATTGTGATTATCAAGCAGTCGACAGTGGGAATGGAATTAATATTGGCTATAAGACACAGTCTAAAGTGTACAGAACAATGTTAAGTGGGTAAATTCCGCAAAGACATGAATGGCCTCAAAGTAAAAAACATTTACACATGATCACACTGTAGTCTCTCTTGAAATTTAAAAAAAGAAAAGAAAAGAAAAGAAAAAAACCAAAATCACAACCAAACTATATGCACATCTCAGCCAAGAATAGATTGAATTGCATACAAAGTAAAGCAAAGCAAAGCAGACGAATTCTCACAATGCTGTGTCTCGATGCCTTCTTTAAGCAAGAATGTACCTGGAATAGATAACCATGAAGACCTACACTTTCCTACACACAAGAATTTACTCGAAGTAATCAGTTGTCCCTCAGATACAAAAGCCTCCTTGCAGGAACTGGAGGTGCCAAGCCAGGAATATCCCTGATGTTTTTGTTGTTGGGGTTCACAATCTGAAAATTTATACATAATCAAACTTTGTTATTACAAAAAGACACCACATTTGAAGCTCTCTTCTTTCAATGTTTTGTTGAACAAAATAAACTGCAGAGTTTACCTTAACTACGATAATGGCTATCACTCCACACACAATTAGAAATAGAAACAGCATGATGCATTTATCTGTAGCAACCTTTCCAAAGATGGGGAGGGGAGAGATCAGTCCCGGCAAGAAAAACCAAAAAGTTAATTATGTTATTATTTTAGGTTAGATTACAAATTTGGTCCTCTATAGTTTGGAAAAGTTGGAATTTAGTGCTTACAGTTTTAAAAGTTAGAAGTCCGTACCTATGGTTTGATAAAACTTTATAAATAGACTTATGGTTTTGATAATATCTTCATTCCTCATAAAGTAAGAACTATTTATGAGAGTTTTATCACACAATTAAAACTAAATTCAAATTAAAAACTACTGTGACTAAACCCTAACTTTCTCCAAACTATAGAGATCAAATTTTCAATTTAACCATTATTTTATTACTCGCAGGTGGGTGGGTGGCTTTGAGGGCCGTAAGGTAGACTTACCTGTCTGCCAATTTCTTTCACAAGTTGGGAAGCCTTCTTAATTGAAAAATTGATTGTGTCAAGCTCGTTTACTATACGGCCCATTTGGTCAGTCTGAAAATATAATTGGCAAAAGTTAGGAGAATACCTGAGGAATTCTAATAATCATGTCAGATAGGGAATAGAATTTTAACAATAAGGTGTAATTTCAATTTTCAACTACGAACATACTTGGCCTTTTAATTGAGCAGCAGTTTGAGTTCCCACTTCAATAGTTTGTTCAACCACCTACGGGTAGAAGTTGAGCATTAGAACAAAATGGCTAAAACTGATAAAATCACACATTTCAAGTCATTCGTTCTTCACCTTTTGAGTACGTTGAATAGCCTGATCGGTCTCATCCATTGTCTTCTTACCAGCATCAATAAGTTCTTGATTTGTCATTGCTACAGCACAAAGGCAAGCCAATAGAATGAGGAAAATAGATACTCCTCAAATCCAAGCATATAAAATAAGAAGCTTGCTTGCTTGCTTTACTAATTAAAAAGCTGCTTGACAATTTTATCTTTAATTGCTTGCTTTATTAATTACTACCTTAATTGAGAAAAAAAAGCCACATATTTACAAAGGGAGCATCATGAAGATGTTTTTTTTTTTTTTTTTTTTTTTTTTTACCTTATTTTAAAAAAAAAAAAAAAATAAATTTAAAAAGAGATCCAATATAAAATTTTTTTTTTTTTTTTTTTTGTCATTTCACCCTTATTTTAGTCAAAGGCCAAAAAGAAAGTCGATTAAACATAGAATTGTTTCTACTAAAAAATTGCTTTGTTTTCTCTTCGTTTTCAATAAAAACTATATTTCTTTCAGTATATGGGAACTTTTCTATGATGCCTACAAATATGGATCAGATATCAGCAGTCCTCGAATAGGCAATATGGGAAATTTTCGATGATGCCTATAAATATGGAAAATATAGCTTACACGAGGCCATCCGAACATTATCATCCGCTGTAGGTTCACTTACACCTCCCTCATCAAATAGCTCAACCCTTTTATTACCGAGACTATTCATGTACCTGTAATTCATTCAACAATTAAAAAGAATTAGGGAACTCACACCCCAAGCAATTTAATTCCAATGTGCTGATGGAGTAAACTACTGACTGCTAATCATGTGAACCACGTTCAATTATTGATAACACTTAACTAATTATATCAAAGGGAACTAACGTTTCCAGCGGTTTGATAACACTTTTTTTAATATGGGAAACCATGCTTTCATGATGCATTACAACATACAGTCGCACAAGATTGAAACCCAACGAACTTCAGTTACACGTTTTTATCCTTTTTCGAATAGGAAAAACTAGTCATTAATACAGTGACAATGTTTGACCCAAGTAATGATTCTCCCATTCCTCTATTTGAGAAAAACAAAGAAGATTTCCAATAAGTAAATTACAATGGAAAATTGATTATAAAGCCATGTATAACAAGCAACTAGGATCTGAGTGCTTATTTGTTCACTTTGAGTATGCGTATATTTGTACATAAACCTTTCTGCCCCCATCTTCCCAAGGAAATTTGAAAGAAAACATTTGGCAGGAAAAACAAGGAGAATGGAAGAGCTTATCTATAAACTTTAAGGAGAAATATACTTGTATGTATACTCCTTTGTATGTTCCACTCACTTTGTATGTTCTATTGTTTCTTTTCAGTCAGAAACCTCAAAGTAGTCTAAAGCCGTGTTTTCAACTCAGTCAAAACATGTTTCACACCATCACTATCAAGCAGACCTTGAATCACATACCCTCTTCCCTACCTCTCCCTCTTTTACATGAAAAGGCTAGGTGAACAACCCTTGTCATCCTTCTGTAAATATAGTTGCCCTTGCTTCAATTTTGTTTGCAGTCGTACACTAAATCAGGCAGTATTTTACTTACTCCCGGCACTACCCTTTCCATATACCTCGGCAATATAACTTTTTATGACCCCTCTTCATTGCCACAATGTTATTATATTTTAATGAGCTGACTATTTGTTTTGTTAGGAAATCCATAATTTCACCATTCACTTCCTCAATCTGATCACCAAAATTTACCCAAATTTCTTAAAGGTTCTACCCTCCTGGTTAGAAAATGGAAAACTTGGTTTTGATTTACATCTCAAGACATGTATGACCCTCCACGTCCTAACATATTATAAGTCTTTGGAAAATATATAATATTTGAATTTTGAGGGTCCTTTTGTCACCCTTTCTTAGGGAAAAAGGGATAACTTATATCTTTGTCCCTTACGTTCTTCCGTCTGGATTATTGGCTTTTGAATGAATTTCTACTAGGGTAATTAAAAAAAGAAAAAAAAATTCATTGATTATCCAACATGTATGAAGTGGGAAGAATCTGAATCAAAAGGCAGGTGATATATATTTCTTCACCACCCTAGAAACTGAAACTGGAATATTTTACCACCTCTTCACAAAAAGGGAAGCACTTTTCACGGTTTCTTTTTTTAACATATTATCTTTCTAGCTATGTCGTGGTGCAAAATGTACACCTTTCTCTTTCGTAACTCATTTGTTGTTTTGTAAATTTTATTATATCAATGAAATTTGTTTCTTATTAAAAACATAATGATAAAAAAAAACTATTACTTTCATTCTCAGGCAAGAATAACTCTCTTTTCTTTTTTCTAGGGCTCAGAACTCATTTGCTCCTACATTATATACTTAACTTGTACCATATTCTACACAAGAGAAAGAAGGAAAAGGAAAAAAGAAAAGAAAGGAGGACTTACGTTTTCCTCAATGCAACAAATGAATTCAGCTCTTTGATCTACAAATGAAAATATTGATACAAGTACAAGATCAATTAAAATTCTAAACCACTGTAAAATCAGGTTCCAATGAGAAATATTTAAAACAGTATCAACAAGTGATATATGTAACTCAAAGAGCAATTACAAATGTATACTTGAGTGTGTTCATAAATACAGCCCCACAACTCTCCATCCTCTCAATGCTCATGATAATAGGCAATGTATGATGCCTCCATTCAAATGTCCATTTTGAATGAGAAATTATTAAAATCATTTAATTCTAAAATTGAACTGCAAGCAATGTCAACAGATACAAATGACTCGCGAAAAGAAAATTGCATTTGAGGAAGATAAGAGGCATCCCTCAACTTCTCTATATTACCTCTTGTTTACAAATAAATAATCCCACTACTAGATTTCCTAATCTCACAAAACAAAAAAAATGCAGAAAGCAATCAGCCAAAATGTATTGCTTTGAGTCCCATCGAAGCTGAAGGGAAACTCTGATATAAAATTGATGATTTTCCAAAGATTCTCATTCCCTCAACTAAACTTGGCAAGGAGTAGTTCAAGAACAAACAATCTAGGCATTTCAACTTTCTACAAATTTTGCATATTTGGGCATAAAATATTTTCGTATAAAAAGATTTTTTGGGTAGGTACTTGTGTACAGGAGAGAATTAGCCCTGTTCCATTGCCTAGATAGTTCTGTACAACCCCGTGCCAATATTTGCCCTTCTCTATATGTAAATAATAGACCTGATACCTATCAATTCTGTTAACAAACTTATCAAAACCAATGAATTTTCCTCTAGACAGTTCCGATGTATACACACATCTAATATTCTCAAGCATCTAGTTACCATATGAATCTTGGGTCAAATAACCTGTGAAAGGAGATTGAAAAGTGCATCTTTTTTAGTACAAACTAGGAGTGAGGGGATTTGAACCTGGGACTTATTGTTCTTAGGTACATACAAGTGTCAGTTGAGCTAAGCTCTTGTTGGCTAAAAGTGCATCTTATAAGAATGAATGTGAGGAAACATTATACAAACATTTTACAAATCAATCCACACTTTAGTTTATGATTTGGTAATCCCCATTGACATATTAAATAACAGAAAATTGGTTCACTTAAGCTGCTAACTGTCAGACTTTGTACAAGTTCTCCCTTCACTAGATGTACTCATATGCTAAATTTGAAAGATACAACAACAATGAACTAACCATTGATTGCTTCTCATCGTTAAGCTGCTTATTCACTTCTGGTGGATTTTTACTCTCTTCATCCTTGATTTCACGGTCAAAATCTTTTATTAATCTGCAAGAACAGCTCCATTTTGTGAACAAATATATACAAAGAACATTAATAATCTAGGAAGCATGTCAATTGAGCTTCAATTTTTTTCAGTCTAGTATCTAGTTTGTGTATGAATAACTCAAACTGCAATTTTCTTTATAATGCAACAAGAGAAGCTAAGCTACCACATGTTCAAAGAACCATGTGCAGGTTTTTCCATACCTTTTACATTCTCTCATCTTTCCTGTGAGCTCCTCCAACTGCTTACTTTGTCTACTGGAATCTTTGATCTTATCCAGTCTTTGGAACCCATTTCTAATAGACAGTAGAAATCAAAGAGGATATCAGAATGCTGATAAATAAGATAACTACCATAATGCTGATACTCAATGATGGGGTCAAATTCAAGTGATATTGCAGTGTTACCATAGAAATCACCAAATTTAGGACTAAGTTTAGGATGATATTGAGTAAGTGGTATCGACTTCAAAAACTTCCAATATATGGATCTCATAGAGCTAGTGGCATCCAATTTTTAATAGATAAAATCAGAGAACCACATACAAACTTAGCTACAAGAACTCACCAGTACTTAATCTACTACAGCTTCTACTCCAAAGCTTTGTTTATAGTTTTCTGTTTTTAAAAAAGCTAAGCTCGCCTACAGTTTTGTGGTATAATTTTTCACTTTTTAAAAAGTAGTTTAGAAATCATTCAAATTCATCAAAACTACAATTTTCTTATAATATTAGGGACAAAAAAAGAAGGTGGTTCTAGTTTTAGTAAATCAGCATAATATTAAAAACAGAAAAAACACATTATCAAATGAGCCCCAACTTCCCTTCTCCAAATCCCCAAACGAGGTTTACGATGATAGAATCCCATAATTCTCGGACAAGTATTAACAAGATCAAGTATATAGGAAATCCAACGAGAAATAAGACCGAGGAAAGAACAAAAGTCTGTCAATTAGTTTCACCAGAGACTTCCAAACCCTCAAAACCAAGAAATTACACAACCGAACAAGAAAACATCAGTGAATTGGCAGTACGTTTCACACAAACCAAAACCAGATATAGATAGAGAAACACAATAAACAAGCAAAACGAACTAACAAAATAACAATAAAATAAAGAGTGAGGAGAATAAAAACATACGAAAGAGCCCGAAAATTATCACGAATTTCACCATGGATCTGCTCTAACTGAGGAGTCATCTGCAAGGCGCTGGCCATTTCGCCGGAAGTGTAAGTTGCGACGATCTGGATAGTTTATTGCATCTATAAAAGCAGATTATAGCATGGAATCCAAGTAAAAGGAAGGGAAATTCAAAGGAACCCTAGTGAGAGTGGGAGTAAAGTGGGTGTAATGAAAGAGAAAAAAATGGTGAAAAAACAGGAAAAATGGAAGAATAGAAAAGGAAATTGAGAACAAAAATGAAGAAGAAGGATTGACGAAAATGGAGATTGAAGAGAAAAAGATGAAGATCGAAGGGAAAGGGAAGAGAGCAAGAGAGAGAGAGAGAGAATGTGTGAGATAGGCTGGCAAAGGCAATGGGGAATGGGCCTGGGGGGAGAAAAATTGATTAAATTAATTAATTAATTAGGGTATTAAGTTAGGGATAATGAAGATTAATTAATTATAATTACAATTAACTAATTAGCGGATTAGGGAATTTTAGGAATAAGGCAAAGGAAGAACAGAGTGTCGTGTTGCTGTTTTGTGATTAAAAGAAAAAGAAAACTGGTTGTTAAAAATGGTTTTAGTTTAGAAGGGTCCCTTTGTTTTTTCTTTCTATTTTATTCAAGGATTCTCTTCTCTCTTCAGCTTTGGTGTCTGCCCACCGTTCAAACAAATCAATCATTCACAAAATATAACAAAAATTTATAATGTTTTTATAAATTATTTATTAATATTTACTATTGAAATAATTAATTTTTAATAACAAAATTATTAAAAATATTTATAATTGTTGTGAATATTGAGTAAATTGAGATATATCTATCCGCGATAGATTCTATCAACATGTATTATTGATATTTTTTTATGTTTTTAAATATATTTGTTCATTTAGCTATATTTGAAAATATTTAATTAAATATGGAATGTTTTTTCTTCTATGATTGCGGGTCAAATTCTTTCGTTTTCTTTTATTTTGTCATGTTGTTTGTTTTCCTTCTTGTTTTTATCTATGATTTCCTTTCGTGTTTTTGGTTGTTGCTTCTAATTCATGCAGTCAACCAAAAGAAATTTTGTTTTGACTCATTAACGAGTGTGATTCAACAAAAGAGTTCAGATATAAAGATGAGAAAGAAATATTGAAACAAAAAAAATAATGTAGATAACAATTTCAAAACTGTAGTAGCTCAAACACTTTAAAGATCAAAACGAAAGAGAGATGTAAGGTTTCTTGTATTTTTTTTCAAATGAATGCCAAATACGATAATTTCACTCTATGCATTCAACAAGGTCATTTCACATTAGTTTCGATTAATTTCGGATCCTTTTTCTAGTACATTTGTAGATTATTCTCCAAAAAAGATGAAATTAGTTTTGATTCTCAACTTGTTAGGTTGCACCAATTTTGCATAATTTAAACTTTTAATTTCATTATATAGATTAGACTTTAAACAGTTTAGTTTAATTTAAGTGTTACAATTTTTTTTTTTTTGTTTGGGTTCAATTTTTGTTAATTTGCTCACCAATTTTGGAAAGAAACTATGTAATAATCTTCATAAACGAGTCATCAATTTTAATAAAATAAAGTTTTGGTATAAGTTGACCACTGCCCATATTAATTAACCATTGAATAGCTTATTCAAATTCATTAATTTGAAGCGAAGAAAAATTTCCAAATGCCTTTCTTTTTCTCTTTAATTTTCTCTCTCTTTATTTATTATATAAAGCAATTATAATTGATAACAAATTTAAAAATAATAATTGAGTATATAGCAACATTTAAAAAAATTTATAAATATAGTAAAATTTATCGTGCTTAGATTCTTATGGTTTATTAGCGTTAGACCAATATTTGCACATGATTTATCAGTGATAAACTTTAATAGATTTTGCTATATTTGCAATATTTTTAAAAAATGTTGCTATATACTTTATTATTTTAAATTTAATTGCTATATTTGCAACTATCATTTATATATATATATATATATATATTGTATGTGTGGAAATAAAGGTTATCTAATAAAACAAAAGCAAAATACAAAGATGTAACTTAATTAGTTCAATGCAATATCACCTACATTTGGGGAGGTATGCCATAAGTTTAACTTCTTCATTAAAATAAATTTTGGCATACCTTCTTCATTAAAATAAATTTTTAATATTACAACTTTGTACTTATCTGTAAATAAAAGTGGTACTGTGTGACGAAACGATAAATATACCGAGAATGTGATTTCGAAAATATATTATTCATTCACCCATGAGTCGAGTCACCATATGAAAATAATAAATAAGATCAATTGGTTTAGTAACCTTACATATATGCATTATATATGTAAATATAATTCATATGATATCTTAGGAGGTATTGTACTTGTTTTCCTAAAAATAAAACAATATTTGAAAATAGGATTAAGAATATGATCATTAGTTGATTAAACCATGCTTGTTTGGTCGATCATCCAACTTTTTTACAAATATTTTCATCCAAATTTATGAATAAATTACATTTTTTTTATTATACCATAAATAAAATAACAAATATATTATATCGATCGGGCAAATGTGTACTAGACGACACTTGATCGGATGTCATCACGAGTGATGCCTGGAGGGATGCCCAAATCACTTGACAAAATGTTACACAACTGCACATTTTTAATTTTAATACAAGTAAATAAATAATAAGCATCTATTCAATATTGAAGCTCTTAATTCATTTTGCTTTTAGTTTTCTTTTCTTCTTTTTGTTAAGTTGCATTTACCTTTTCCTATGGTATTAAATTTTGGGAATTTTTAAATATTAAAAAAAAGTGAAAGTATCTATATAAAAAAAAATTCTAAATTTCTTACTAACGTTGATAAAAGTCTATTAATATTTATTAGTGATAAAAAATTCTTAGAAATCTATTATTGACCGAGGTTGATAGAATTTTATTGATGTTTTTTTTTTTTTTCTATTTCTGTAAATGATTTGAGATTTTCTCTATATGTGAAAATTTCTCATTAAAATTTGGTTAGTGTCACATTTTTATTGATATTTTTATAGGTTTGATACACGTGTAAAGGATGCAATGTTTCTATTATATACTAGAAAAATGCATCAAAACATAAAAGCGAATAAAATGTCCTTAACGTGAATGATAAATAATAAATATGTCAATGTGTTCAAAAATCATAAAATATCTTTTTATAAAAACTAAAATTTTTAAAATTAATATCCATCGACATGGACATTTTATCAATGTTTTTGTAGAATTAAGATCTTGACATTTTTATTGATATCGAGTTATGTTTATGGTGCAACAAAAACAATTTTCTTTTGTCCAATTTGATAACATTTGATATATTTATTTATTTTGTCTTCAAATCGTTGTATTGGCTTTCCTCCAACTTCTTAATATCATGGACATTATTTTTCTTCGATAAACAATTAAATTCTTACTCAAATTCTATAAAAAGAAAATTATTTATTTTTACAATTGCTATTCCAAAACTTTTGATAAAATATTGAAATTATTAAAAAAAAAAAAGAAAAAAAAAAAAAAGAAAGAAAGGAATGAAGAAAGAAAGAAATGTAGTTGGCAAACAAAGAAATTAAAAAAAAAATGTAGGCAGCCAAACAAAAGATCAAATTAAGAAAATCCTAAACTTAATTTTCATAAACTAAAAAACTAAAAATCAAATTATCATTTGTAACATTTTTTTTCTTTTCACCTTTTAAGATGAGGCATGCAAAAATAAAAAATTAAAACTATTTACAAAATAGAGTAAATTCTATCAAAATTTTCATACTCCATTCTTTTAGTTATATTTTAATAAATATTTTTGCTATATTATGTAAACAATATCATTTTCTTTTATCATTCATAACCATCCTCCTAAAAGTGAAAACATATGCAAAGAAAGAAGTGTTTATCAGTGTACTTCTCGAAAACCAAATACGTAATGTTGAAATAAAAATGATCAAAACACAGGTTCAAAATCACTATCAAACAAGAAGGTTTAATTATTTTATTAAAATCAGAAGAGTGAAATCACAAATCTTCATTATCCATATAGAGAGGAAATTAATTAGGGATGGAAAAATGAAGCAGAACACACACCTGTCTAAACGAAGAAGAATCTCCATGTAATTTCTTTAATTCCACAACATATAGCGATGGACTTATCTCAAAAACCTGTCATTGATATTTACAATATATATACCAATTAATTTCCATAATTATTGATCCTAAAAAGGATTACAACATTATAGAATATTTGTTTAATTAAAGGTAGTTTTTGTTCAAACTAAAATGATTATAGCTAGAGAAGATTATTAGTTAGTAAGATTACCTCTGCTGATATTGAAAGTATGGTGGTCACATCACCATTCTCACCCCTTTCCAGCTCTCTCATTATTTTCAACTGAACAGTACACCATACAATTTATAATTTGGAGAAATATATGCTAACTTCATTAAGTAATTAACTTCCTCTAAAAGTTAGTTTTCTAGCTTATTATTCTTGGTCGGATTTGGTGTCCAGTGGTTCTAATCGAATTGTACAATAGTTGGAGTCACACCGTTGCATGTTTGGTTCTCGACTAGGGGTTTCTAACCTATGTTCCATATAAAGGTTTGTTTGGAATAACTTTTTAATATCACTATTAAACACGTTTTTTTTATATAAAAAAAGTACTTTAAGTCTATTAATGAAAATCAATATTAATTAAAGAGAAAATAAACGCTAAACTAGAGAAGTAAGTGAAAATGTAAGACACGGAACCGAAATTAAAACGGTGTTTAGATCTTAGTTTATAGTTGTAACACCCTGAAACCTTTAAAGTAATAAATATTTTTTTCTAAATTTATTTATATCAAATTACTTTTATTTAAAGATTGTTTTTATTTATTTATTTAGGGGTGTTACTAAAAGATTTAATTAGATATAGAAACAATAATAATAAATAGAATATAATAATAATATTTATTTATTATAATTGTTTATAATAAAAAAAAATAAAAAATTTCTTTTTTTCCCTCCCTTTTTCCCCCCCGCCCCCCCCCCCCCCCCCCCCCTCCCTTTTCTTCTTCTTCTTCTTCCTCTTTTCTTTCTTTCTTCTTCTTTCCCTTACCCTAAATCCGGCCGTCGTTCAGATTCGAAGCCGCCGCTTACCTTCCAACCTCACGCCGTTCGCGTCTTGTCGAAGCCTTTGCCGACCACATTTCCTTCTCCTTCTCTGTTCTTCAACGGGAAACAAAACACAGCCGCCGACCGTCCCTCTATTTTTTGCGAAGCCGTTAGCCGAGCGTCAAGCTCGCAAGCGTCGCCGCCCAAATCCCCTCCGTTTTGCCGCCCGTTCCAGTTCGCAAAGCCGCCGCGTTGCTGTCCGTCAACCGTCAAGCAGCCGCGTGGCTTCTTACCTTCCAGCCACGGATTGGAAGCCGACCCATGCCCAAATCTATTGCACAATGTCTTTTGCTCTAGTCTTGTGTGCCGCTGACTCTACGTTGTTGTAAATTCGTTTGGTAAGGATGAAATTGATGAGTTTAAAGATCTACATTGAAATTTCATTGAGATATGATGTTTGTTTAATTGGTCGATTTAGTGTTTATGCTTGAAGGCGACATTGGTGATGTGGAGTTAGGATCCTTGAGTTTTGCCATAAGCTTCGTTCTCCACTTCTTGGGTAAGTTGTGAAATTTACGTATGTTGATTTGAATGGATGAATCTATATGGAAAGATATTGATTTTATGTTTGCTTATGTATTAGGATTTGATTTATTGGACTTAGTTCGATTGAAGAACTTGCATAAAAGCGAGGTAAGAGACTTTCTACTGAACTCAATAACAAAATTTGGATGTTTTGACTGTACAGATCGGATTGTTATATCTTAATTGAGTAGGAATGACGGTTATGATGTATATGTTTGGATGTGGACTTATGGTTAATTGCATGTTATGACTGTCTGGTTATGTTTATGTACAAACATAAGGATGTGAGAATGACTGAATCTCGTAGACTTTGTTTATATAAAGTGTGGCTTGAACTGGTAGAATGTCGTCTAGACCGAATGCATGATATACAGCTATGGTAGTGTTCTTGTGAACGGAGGAGACATCATGGTTGTGCCTTTGTAGACTGAGGTGGATGTTATGATTATTTTAGTTTGTTGACTGATGTATTGACGTATTTTCGACTGACGTTGGGCTAATTTAAAGTAAGATGGTTGTTTGGGGTTAAATGAAGAGCTTGTGATGAGAATATTAAGTGAGCTGTGATTAACGGTTAAGATGTTTAGAATGGACTGAAGGGAAAAATTATTAGTTTCCTGATGGGTAGTTACCTTGCAGGTGTCCTACGGGATCACCACCCTTTATGTGTATCATTCGGGATCACAAGACTGATATGTGCATCATTCGTGAGCACTAGACTGATATGTGTTTTATATTTTGAAATAGGGCCCGAATAAAGTTTTCCTCGAACAAATTGTTTCGTGCTAAAGTAATGGCTTCGACTTGGATTTGAATAGTTGGGTCGTTACACTAGCTTCTTTTTAACTGTTTTCAAGTGTACTCTTAGAAGAGTGTGTGTATATATATATATACATACTCATCTTTGTAGATATCATACTTTCTAATTGAAAAAGAAAAGATAAGAAATAGTTTAAGAAAAGAAGAAGTAACGTGACAAATTATGATTAAAAAATCGAATGATAAGATATAAAATAAACGAGTGCGAAATATAATATATGAAAGAAAAAAGAAAAGTACCCTTCCTTCTTTCTTATGGATTAGAAACCCCATTTCAGTCACAAGAAACTCAATCTGCTTGAAGATATCTTCTTTTGTAGAGTACTGATTTGTTGTAAACCCAATCTTCCTCTCAGAAATGTCCTAATTAACATATATAATAATATCATTTATTAATAATACATATAGGGATTAATTAATGACATAAATGAAAAGATATATATAGGAATAATTATTAATTTAAAAGATATATATGTATACATATCATTATATTGCTCACCTCTTTCTCAAAGAAACCTGAAAGGTCCAAGCATGAAAACATTCCAATCAGTTGAAAAGCATTTATGGTTGTAGGAGGAGACTGATCTGAACTCTTTAATTTCCCCAAAACATAAATAGGATATATAATGGTAATTACCCAAAAAAAAAAATATTAATAAATAAAATAAAGAACACGTGTTAAAGTTCGTTATTGATCGATGATATGTACGTCCAAAGTAAACAATTTATACCTCTAATTTTTGAGCTTGGTTGTATTAGTTTAAATCATGAATTGATATATGTTATGTTGTATTAGATTAGACTTTGAATTTTCTTAATTAAATATTTCTATTAACAGTATCTTGTTTGGTTTCAAATTAAACTTTTAAATCGTTATAAATGAAGTAAATATTACGTTTTTTTTTAAGATTAATTACTATAAAATCATGACCAATATACATTCAATTTTTTTCATGTTTGGATGTCGAATTGATAAAATGGAAAACCTAAGAATTAATGTCTGAACAATTTTATAAAAAAAAATATTTAAGAGTAAAGTTTATTCATTTATAAAAGTTTAGAATTTTTATTGATAGAATTACAAGTCTGATCACAATAGTTGTCCAAACACATATCGATATTACAATATAAATCGATAACGTTTACAAAAAGTTTATAGTTAAAAGTTTTGTTCAGAGTCTAAATTGATATTTTTTCTTTCAGAGGTTTCTAATAATCTTTAGATACTTTTATTTTTATATCGTTTTAATAGAACATCAAACAATTCAGAACTATTAATCACGTCACGTAATGGTAATTTCTTTTTCGAATAATTATTGAGAGTTATACTCTCTTACCTCTTGATTTATGGAGTCCACAACTTCATTATTAGTGAATATATCCTCTTCTTCATCATCAAGGTAGGTTGGATGGTAATCCTTTCTAAACCAATCATCCATTTTGATAGATGCCATTGTTATTCTAGACTTAGGATTAGGATCAAGAATCCTTCTAATTAAATTTTGGGCACCTTGTGACACCCACTTTGGTATTTCCTTTATTTCTCCATTCATTATCTGAAATTCCAACACCACAATAAATAATACTGTCAATTCTAATTTGAATAATTTACTAACATTTTTTTTTTTGAATAGTTAGAGGTTCGATTCTTCCACTTCATATGTATTGTGTGTATATATAAAAGAACACAGTGTATATATAATAGTCCGTATAATTTATAACTAAAATGTAGTCTTTTTGGTTTGATAAAACTCTCATTAATGACCTTATGACGTTAGAGATTAAATATATTTATGGAGATTTTATCAAACTTACCATACTTCCTATATTTGACCAAATTCTAACTTTTAAAACCACAAAGACTAAATATAAACCGAAAAGACGATCATATGATTTAACCATATAATATAGGAGAAATTATTCTAAATGACAAAACTACTAAAACTACCTATAAAATATAGAAAAATTTCATATTTAATTTATTAATAATAGACGCTAACACTAAGAGACGTCTAGATAAAGATATAATTTTTTTTTCTATATTTTATAAATATTTTGATAATTACACTATGTAATAAAAATATATGATATTAAATTAAATGTCTAGCTTCTAAATATAATTAAATAGTGTTTTTGATAAAGTTATAAATGTTTAATTATAAAAAAAATAAATTTAAAGGGTTTGATGATTTATTATTAGATACAAAATTAAAAGTTATCAAGATTTTGGTGTGTTTTTTAGGTCAAAATACTATTAAACATAAAAATTAATTGAAAGTTCATAAATGTATTAGATACTTTTTAAAGTGAGAAACGGGTGAATAAAAAATTATATACATAGAGTAGATTTACCTTTTGGTAAAGGACACACAAATTAGTATCATCAAAAGGGAGTAATCCACTAAGAATTACAAACAAAATAACACCACAAGACCATATGTCTGAGGCTGCACCATCATATCCTCTATTAGCAAGAATCTCTGGTGCCACATAGTTTGGGCTTCCACATGTTGTATGAAGCAAACCATCATCCTTTCATATTATTCATTTAGTTAATTTAATTTTCATAAATAAACATGCATCTACTTATTAAATAAACTTGAAATCAAATAAATTTCAAATGTATATTCCACATGTTTAAAAGTGTATTAAGAACTAATTAAATTATTATATAATATTAAAATTTAGAGACTTAATTATCATCAAAACTCAAAATGTTAAAAGAAAAGAAAACTAAAGTTTGATTCTACAATTTTAATGTACCAAAATATTTTTTCAAGCATTTTTACTTACCCTTAAATGCTCGTGTAACGCACTTAATCCAAAGTCTGATATCTTAATATTGCCCCTAGCATCAACAAGTATGTTCTCTAGCTGCATAAGTTTTTCCAAGAAAAGTAATTGAAAAATTGGATTCAACAATTTAAATAAAATAAAAAAGCCATTTAAAAAAGGAAAACTACTTTTTGTTGATCTTAATTAACTTTGGATTGATTTATTAATTAAATTTACCTTAAGATCCCTATGGTAAACCCCTTTGCTATGGCAGTAACTCACCCCATCAATTAACTGCTGAAAGATTTTTCTGCCTTCCGCTTCTGATAGCGATTTCGTTGCCTGATTATTATGCATATATATCAGTATATAATAATACTAATAACGTCTATTTAGCTTTACGAGCTCTATACGGTATTAGATCAGATTGTGATTGTGAAATATTTTCATTTTTCCAATGTGAAACTTTAAACAATTATCGTATAAATGTACTTACAATTCTGTTGTACAACTCTCCCCTGCTTACGTACTCAAGAACCATGTAAATTTTGCTTTTACTAGCCAATACCTATAGAATACCATTTCTTAGGTTGACATTGAAGTTTTCACGTATCACTAAAATAGTTCAATGTAAGAAATAAATTAGATTGGGGAGAGAGGTAATTAGGAAAAGAGAGTGATGATTCGTACCTCGTATAACCTAACTATATTTGGATGCTTTAGAAGTTTGAGGGTTCGTATTTCCCTTTTAAACTGCATCATTTCAATTAATTGATAACGACACAAAAAATATATTAAACTTGATTTCCAAAGTATTATAAATGACAGTAAGACTTCGTTTTGAATTGATGTAGATAAAAAAAATCTTATGTTTTCAAATTGTTTTTAGACTTTGTGATTCATATATACTGTAATTTTAAAAGAAAAAAAATAAATTTTAATATTTTTATTAAATGAATTTTTAAAATAATAATAATAAAATCACTATGATTTTTCTTGAAAGTGTATATATAATATCATGTTTTATTTTTGACAATTTTTTTATTAATATATATATACTTCATTATATATATAATTATATAATTATATTATATCCTTATTTTAATTTAAATATCATTTTTATGTTTTCCTTTAATTTTGATTTTGAATTTAAAATTTTAAAATGCAAATAAATTTATAGACAAATTTTACTAGAATTTATAATATTTTAATTTATTTTGTTACATTTACCTAAATCTTAAAAATATAAAAACTAGTTAACAATATATTAAAATAGTAATTAATGATAGTTAACTCAATTATGGTGTGAGTAATTAAAAAAAGAAAAATTAATTAAAAGTCAAATGTATTGAATTTTACCTTTTAGTGATATTGTTTTATAGAGTATAATTTCGTGATAAAATTTTCTATTTTTATAAAAAAACTTAGTTAAAAACTTACTTTTATTATTCATAAATACATTAATCCAAACACATTTGAGTCCATCCATTATAAGTTGGGATTCAATTTTAGCATCTACTACTCTAATTGAATTCTCGTTCATCAAACACATTTGAGTCCATCAATTATAAGTTGGGATTCAATTTTAGAAGCTACTACTCTAATTGAATTCTCGTTTTTATCATGAAACCAATCTTAACCTAATCTAACCTACTCATATGATTCGTAATCATTCTATCGTATATCTCGGTTTTGTTAAAAACCAAACTAAAAGTAATTAAAGGGACCAAATAACAATAAGAGAAAAGAAAAGGACCTGATGAGTAAATTTGAGATCGATAATTTTGGACTTGTCAAGGACCTTGAGTGCAAAAGGTTGACCAGTTTCGAAGTTGATAGCAAATTTGACCTTTCCAAAACTGCCATGCCCTATTGTTCTTCCCAGCTCGTATTTTCCCATTCGCATTTTCCTTGGTAGTATTACTATTACACCTCTTCTCTATTGATCTTAATTATTCTCTGTCTAAAACCTAATTAAAAACCAACTCTTATTTATTGCTTTCTTTCGTTCTCTATACAATGAGAGATTAGATTAATTAATTATTAATACATACTTTAGTGATGATCATGATTACTTTAAAGATTAAATAAAACCCTAATTCATTACTTTACCATCATCACATGAACACTCTCTTTGTTTGGTAATATATATATAAATTCCTCAAAAATGTCACTTCCATACTACACATAATTTTCCTCTTGGTAATTAGAATATGATTGAGCGTTTGTATCAAGAAAAAAACATAACTACACAGTAGAAAATTCAATTACAATATGTTTCTTAGCTTTGAAAAAGAAAAAAAAAAACTATGGATCAAAAAGAATTTCCCAAATATTATTACAAATGTAATGTTTGCATCATCAAAATTGATTTTTGAATTATTAAAAATCTTTTTTAAGAATGATTTTTACAATTCCAAAATCAATTAAAAAAAACATGTATCAAATTAAATCATATCGATTTAAATCGATTTAAATTTTATATTTCTTTTAAACTTTATTGAATCCATTTTAATCTTTTAATTAACTTTTAAATTTGTTTCAGTCTCGAGCTAAAACATTTTTCAGATGCATATTTTAAAATAACCATTTTTGTCATTCTTTTATTTTAATTTAAACAAATTAATGACCTAACTTTGAATATGTGAACGTAGTAGCTAGCATGTAATACGAACAAAAAAAAAAAAAAATTTAGGATCAATCCAAAAGAACGAAGTTAAAGCTAAATTTTTTAAGATCATAGTCTTTTTGGTCAAGCTAAGCAAAAAGGTTTTAGTTGGTCTTTTCAAATAATCGATCAGACTACCAACTTATTCCAAATTTCACAACCTTTTCCCATTCTTCATGGCTTCAAAACACAATTCTACATTTTTGAAAAACCAACCACTTCTCACTTCACTTCAAACATCAATTTATAAGGGAAGGGACAAATTATCATTTTTTCTTTCATTTAAACATTACAAACGTATTCTTTAATTCCCTTTCTATATTTATCATATATGTATACATATAACAAAATTGGCTATGTTTTGTGATTGCAAAACTTATTTGAAGTCCAAAGAGTATAATAATTATGGATGATTTGATCTCTTGAATGACATAAAGTTTTTTATAGTGAAAAAGCACATATTTTAAGTTACTTGAAAAAAAGTCATTTCAAATACGTCATTCGAAGATTATTTATTTAAAGTTAATTTAAGAAGCACAATAACAGTTTGAACTAAACCACTTTGCTTTTTTATTTTTTCTTACGTGAGTGATTACTATGACCTCGAAATTGATAATATAAACTTATGTCGTTGCTCGTGTTTTACAATTTTATAGATAGTTTGGTGGCCGTACATAACTAAATCCACACGCAAATTATCTACATTTAACTTCAAATCATTCTTGCCTTAGAGATAACCTTTCCTTCCTCCTTTTTGTCCTTCCAAATCAAATATTCTTTGTTGTTTTGGTAACTTTTGAATTAATGGTCAACCATTTAGACCTAATGGGAAAAACATTATCTTTTTCTTCTGTTATCACATTAGGCAAAGTGGATTGGATGTAGAAAGTTAACACATAGAGATATTTTAAAATTTTAGAGATCATTAATTATTTGGGCTCTCGGTTTTTTCAATCTTATATCGATTTCACTACTCCTTATTTGCCTATTCATTTGGACGTGATCATAAATTTCTTCCTGCTATGTATGTTGTGATATTGTTGCAGATATCTTTCTCTCAATTATTGAAAGTCTCTTGACGTTTCTGCTATGTATGTATACTGAACTTTTGAGTTTTGCTCATGCATCACTTTTGGTTTGGGACGTAATGAAGATGCTAATTAAGAGAGTGCTAACCTAGCTAATTGAGATGTCTCGATTGGGACGTAATGAAGATACTAATTAGGAGAGTGCTAACCTCGATGCATCTTCTAATCTCTCATATCTTGTAAATATATTCAAAAATAAAAAAACTAGAGATCACAAATATAACAAGCTTGAATGATGTTATTTAAGGACCAAAAATATTATTTACAAGTTTGGAGACAAATGAAAAATTTTCATTGGGGAAAAACATAAAACAATCTTTACAAACCCTTTCTTCTTTCTTTCTAAGAAAACAGCTATGTTTGAATATTCTGATCAATTTGGTGAAATTTCAAATAAATGTTATTGTCTGTGTTATCATGAGAAAGAAAATTATTTAAAGAACTATTTTCAAAAGTAGTATAAAACCAAAATATTTATAAAATATATCAAAATATCACCACATAGACTACTACTATTTGTATCATGATAGACAGATTTTGGTTTGTGAGATACAGATTATGATATTTTGTTATATTTATAATTATTTATAGAAGTTTTATTATTTAAAATAATTTTTCTTATTTAAATTCCATTTTTAGGTAAAAAAAGATTCTAAAGTAAAAAAATCTAATAACTTTACAACATTTTCTTAGAATGTAAATGTTAAAATAACAATTTAATTTATAAATTTAAAACTTGTTCTATTTAGTTCAATCTATTTTAAATATTCAAATTTAACGGTCAAACTTTTAATAAATTTTAAAATTATTTTATCAATCATTAGTACTTTTTATTTAACATTTGTCAATCTTCTCTCGAAGAATTTGAAAATATATAAATATATTCACATTAAAGATTTTGTTTAAAGCAAAGTATAAAAATTAATTTCAAACTAATTATGAAGACTTATATTAGAATTCAAGGAAAGATATATATTCACATTTATTTTTATTGTGAATGTATATTTGAGAATGATTTTAAAATGATAAAAAACCAACTTTTGTCGGTTGAATTTTTTTTCTTGAATTACATACATTT
This sequence comes from Cucumis hystrix, assembly GCA_025688845.1. Taxonomy (NCBI): domain Eukaryota; kingdom Viridiplantae; phylum Streptophyta; class Magnoliopsida; order Cucurbitales; family Cucurbitaceae; genus Cucumis; species Cucumis hystrix. Next base: position 22,677,736 of record CM046893.1, read on the forward strand.
AATAACTCAATATCAATTCAATATTTAATTCTATACTTTTAAATACATTTTCATTCTATTAAAATTAATTTTGAATAATTAAAAATATTTTTGAATTATTTCAAAAATTATAAACAATTTTAACCTCTTAGAATCACATCCAAATATATCATTCTTTGCATCCCTCATTTTTTAAGTCGAGTATTAACTACGCATTTTTCTCTTGTGTTATCATTCTCCCACTCTCGTTTAGTTAATTTGTACAAAGAACAAAAAAAGTAGAATGAAAGTCTTTACGTTCTTTTTTTTTTTTTTTGTTAGAATGCTCGTGCATGAAGCAAGAGAGTTAGAGGAAAGGCGAGAGAAGAAATGTGGCTATCAAGTAACCGTGGTACAACTTTCTTATCGATACGTCAAACGTTACTAGTTATAACATTTTCATATTTAATTGTAGAAGTTTGTATTGATAGAAGAAGTGAATTGACAATTCATTACGAGCAAATCATAAAAAATTAAGTAAGCAAGTAAGCAATAAAATGTCAGTTTGATGAGAAATTTATATGTATTATTTAAAATATATTTTAACATAATTTTGAAATTGAGTAATACAAACCAGTATTGGTTATTTAGGGGAGTTTGTAAAAATAGCAAAAAAAATGTTTATGATAATAAAGTACATGTTACTTACATTTTCAAAATTATAAAAATAACAAATTTCAGATTGATTATCGTAAGATTATTGTTTGATTACCGTTAGATTTGTCAAATTTGCAATATGCAGAAAAGATATATTATTTGCTGTTTTTTTCCTAAATTTTTTTTTTGTCATCTAATACAATTTTCCATTAATTTATTCATCGTTCCATATAAACTTAGTTGCAGACGGGTGCTCGACCAACCACTAGTTCCCTCTTTTTTTTTACCTTTATATTTATATATGCATAACAGATATTATTAATTTATAATACATAGTTGAATATGATATATATATTAAGTGGGTAATTGAATTTATGTATACCAAATCATAGAATCAAATTTACAAATCCCCAACTTCCAACTTTATTGATAAATATTATCCTCACCAATTTCATAAATATAAAATTACAAATTCTCTACCATTCCTAGAAAATTAAATAATAATAATAATATTAAAAAAAAATATAGGGTTTATATGTCATGATCACCGAGAGTCTTCGCTGGAGGGGATACCCAAATCACTAGATAATATTTTACACAACTGCACATTATAATACATAATCTTAGGACTATTTTTTTATAACGTAGAAATCAAATATTTTAGTTTATTTTGCTATATTTAAAAATGCTCTACATTATAAATATTTATTATTAATAGAGTTTTTGTTTTTTTCTAAATATTTTCAATAATTTTACCATTTACAATCATTTTTCGAATAATATACCTATAATTTTTACGAGCCAATCACTTCTCTACCACATTTTTCATCTTAAACTAAATATATATTTTTCTTAATTTTTAACATTTGGTTTGACTTTAAAAAATATCTCAAAAATTCAAAAACAAAATCGATATATATATTATATATACACACACAAAAAGTAAAAATGATGTTTATAAACTTGCTCTTTAAAAACGTTTACAAGTATCAATATTGTTACAGAAGGTGGACGAGATAAAAGAAGTGACCTGTCGATACAAAGATAAATCTCCACGCAACTTTTTTAATTCTACACCGTATAACGATGGACTTATCTCAAAAACCTGCAGATATTTATATATACCATAATCCATAATTAAATTATTCCTAAAAAGGATTATTTTTGTTATTTTTGTTGAAATTATAAAAAACGTGTAGAGGAAATTAAATTACCTCTGCTAATATTGAAAGTATGGTGGCCATACCATTCTCATCCTTTTCCTCTCTCATTACTTTCAACTGAAAGAAAAAAAACACACACAAACTATATACTTAAAGAGTTCAATTTATCGAAAAATAATATCAAAAGTTTCTTAACCTTCATGAACAAAATAATCTAGTCCCTGTTTTCCTGTCTACTTTGGTTAATCTGTGGTTTCTTTTAATTAGTTGATGGTCAATAAACGTCAACTAAAAGATGTTTAATGACAGAAGAAATCTGTCATCGCAAGTGTCTTTGTTGGCGAGAAAAACAAACATAAAAATAGTTACAAATTACGTACCCTTCTGTCTTTCTTCTGGACAAGAAACCCCATATCAGTTACAACATCCTCCATCCGCTTGAGGATATCTTCTTTTGTAGAGTGAATGGTGGTAAATCTAACCTTTCTCTCAGAAATGTCCTGCATGCATGTCAAAGAAATTAGAACAATAGAAAGTGAGTCACTCAATCATTTTTCTCTCACTCTAATTAGCTTCTCTAACTTTCTTTAGGTGTTTTTTTCTTGCCCCTTGGAGTCCAAACTACAGAGTTTTCTAGGCTCGTTTTGGATCATATAATATCCTAGATACTTCTAAGATTATATAGTTATCTGAAAGTATTATTCTCTAGATCCATTCCTTTTGAGATATTTCTATATACAATTTATATACTTTAGCATAATTATATAGAACAATTTAATTTGCACATTGTAATGTCATGTAGCAGCAAGAATCTTCCATATTTGTTAATGGCAAGATGAACATAAGAACTATTTCATTTTATTCTCACCTCTTTCTCAAAGAAACCTGAAAGGTCCAAGCATGAAGACATTCCAATGAGTTGAAAAGCATTTATAGTTGTGGGAGATTCTGAACACTTTCCCTCGAGATAAGATGGCTACCCAAGAAGAAAATTAATGGAAAAATTATTCAACAAGGTGACCAAAAGACAAAATATATATATATATATATATATAGACCATAATTGATATTTCAAAAATAGAAAAAGTAAAAAAAAAAAAATTAACACATTCAGCTATATTCAAAACTATCGACGAACATATTATGACGGCCTCTTTGAATAATGTTGGTACGATACAAGAAATGAGAAAGAAAACAATGAATTAGAGTGGCTTACCACTTGATGCATTGAGAAGGATATAGCTTCATTAGTGTGTGTATCTTCTTCTTCCTCATCAAGATAGGCTGGATGATAATCCTTTCTAAACCAATCATCCATTTTGATAGATGCCATTGTTATTCTAGACTTAGGGTTAGGATCAAGAATCCTTCTTATCAAATTTTTGGCTCCTTGTGATAGCCATTTTGGTAGATGGATTTCTCCTTTCAAAATCTGAAATTTTCAACATAATAATAATATTAATTAGATTTAGCCAAAGATGATGGTGTAAAAGAAATACTTTTGTTCCCAAATGTGGTGATTTATTATCTGTAAATTGTCAAATTTGTTATAATTCAATCCCGATATCATAAAAAAATCTCCTAAAAATGATTTAGACTTTGTTTGGATTGACTTTCTAAATGTTTATATTTTTTCTTTATCTAAATTAAAACACATATTTAAACCCTTGAAAAGTCAATCCAAATATGTTATAAGTACAATAAACTTTAATAAGTTAATCAAACAACAACATAGAAAATAAACGAAATAGGTATTTAACCCACAAACTTCACAAATAAGTTTTTAAAGAACAATCAACTTTAGTATTCACTAATCGAAATTTGTACGTTTATCAAAGACTTTTATCTTACTTTCAAGTTCTTGCTAAACAAATTTGTTCCAAACACATACTTTACAATTTCAATTAAACAACATTGTACTTCAAATAATGACTTCTTAAACGGTTCAGACTTTATAACTCAACTCATGATCGCATTACAAACTAAAGTCTAAGAACTAGATTTTTTTACTTGTACAAAACTGAAAAATACAAAAAATTAAAGAATAAGAGTATTGAATATTTACCTTATGATAAAGAACAGACAAATTTCTATCATCAAAAGGAAGAGATCCAGTGAGAATAACAAACAAGATAACACCACAAGACCATATATCTGAGGCTGCACCATCATATCCTCTATTAGCAAGAATCTCTGGTGCCACATAGTTTGGGCTTCCACATGTTGTGTGAAGCAAACCATCACCCTGGGTTCATTATTTATTCACTAATTTAATTTTCATAATGATATGAATCATCTATATTATAATTGCAAATGTTTTGGAAATCTATTTGATAACGTTTATATATGTTTTCTGTTTTTGGTTTTTTGTTTCTAACATCTTACGAACTAAAAATAGACATGAACTCATGGGCTTAAAAGTATAGCTTTAGAAACATCAATTTTCATGTTGGAGGTAATTTTGAATATTTTAAATCACTTTTGAAATATTACTATGAGAAACACATTTTTAACCACTAAAGTTAATTAACATTCAATTTTGCACTTTTACATGCACTTTCCATATTATCAAAATAGTTTATATAAAATTAATAATTCACTAAGTAACATATTTATGTACACTTACCCTAAAATTGTCAGGTAAAGCACTCAAGCCAAAGTCAGTTATCTTAACGTTTCCATTCGCATCAATTAGTATGTTCTCCAGCTGCATATAGGTTTCCAACAAAAGTATGAATTTCCATTCAAAGAAATAAACCAAAACAAAAGAAGAAGAAGAAGATTCTTGCTTGTAAATGAAAATTAGCATTAATTCCCCTCGACATCAACGATTGATTCGTTAAAATATCATTTTAGTTCGTAATTACTTTAAGTTCTATTGAATTTTAGTTTTGTAATTAATTGTAAATCTAGTTCATGAAAATTAATTTTTGTTGAAATTGACTAACTAACAATATAATAACGTCAATGTATGGGAATATATACGAATATATTTTTTGAAAGCATATATACTATAATTTTACATTTAAAAGTAGGATAATTAAAATTGAACTAGAGACAAAAAAAAAAAAACTTTTATTTATCCCAACTTTAGATAACTTCTTTTTACCTTAATATCTCTGTGGTAAACGCCTTTGCGGTGGCAATAACTCACACCGTCAAGTAATTGTTGGAAGATTTTTCTGCCTTGAGCTTCTGATAACCTTCCCTTAGATGACTAAATCACATAAATGTGTGATATCAAATAACAAAAATCAGTTGGGTATAAGTCATATGACATATTAGTTAAATAGGTTAAAAATTCAAATCATATACTCACAATTGTCTCAAACAATTCTCCACCATTGACGTACTCAAGGACCATGTAAATTTTGCTTTTACTAGCTAATACCTGCATGCATTTGTGACAAAGTTACAAACAAATGGAAATGGTTTTCCAAATATTAAAAGTATTAGATGAATTTGGTTTGGATATCTTTGTTTAGTTGTTCAATTGGTAAAATTGGGCTTTCTATTTGGTTAGGCCATATGGGAAGTTTAGACTTCTTTGCCTAGCAAATTGTGACCAATGGATCCATTTAGGATTTTTCTTACCTTAGACTGATAAGTATGTGAAGAATTAAGAGGAATTGTAATGGAGTAATTTGAGGAATAACATTTAAGGATATAACAATATTTAAAATTTGTAAATATAGCAAAACTATAGTTGATAGACTCATATGATCTATCAGTGATAGACTAATATTTACAACATAGTTCATCGATGATAGATTTGTATCATTGATATAATTTGACAAATTTCGTTGTATTTGTAAATTTTTTAAAATGTTAATATATACTTAATTATTTTGAATCTAATTACTAAATTTGTAACTATCCCAAGAATTAAACATTCATCACAAAATTATACTTATTATTATATATATATTATCACACAAATATATTTTAAAAAATTACTTTGATTTTCTAGTAAAATAAAATAATTTAAACTTATTACTTTTTTTTTAAAAAAAAAAACAGGCAGAAGAACTTATTTTCGAATGTATTTGAATTATGTTTAAAGGGTTTAAATTTAAAAAATAATCATTTAAAAAACTTTAAAATTACTTTTCAAAATCAACTAAAAAAATATATACTCTTGAAAACTCCGTGTTAGTGGCGGATCCCACAAGAACGTGTTTTTTAATTTCTTATAAAAAGTTAAAATAAAAAGTTTGCAAGGGAGGGGCACATGGCCCCGCCCCCTCTGCAAATTAGCCCCTGATGTAGGGACATATCTGCAATTTCACTTTTAATGTAATAAATTAAATTTTCGTGGGGGTAAAAAATAATAAAATCGCTTAGATCACACCACCCATTTCAGCCAATACACGTCATCGCTCGAGACGTGATAAACGGGATAAAAAGAAAACTACAAGCAATTAGTATTGACACGTAGGCTCCTCAATATGTGGAAGCCACATTTCCAACGTTACGTTTTGTAAATCCATATTAATTTAATCTAATAATTCACTAATAAATGCTGATTAATTAAATAGAATAATAATATTAATAATAATTAATTAAAATATAGATTTGGTTGAAAATGTGCCATCAACATCCACTAGTAATTTAATTTAATTATTTTCATCCGTTTCTTTAATTTCAGGGATACTAATTATAACAATAATAACAACAATTTCTATAATTAGGTAAAAGTTTTGAGGATTTAATTTTAATTAAATAAATTAGAAGGCTCAAGTTTTTGGCTTTTTTGCAATTTTTTTTTAAAATGAAAAATGAAGTCAATATATTAGGTTGGAGTTGCTAATCAAATCAATTTAGGGCTTTCAGTTAAAGATATCCAAAATAGTGCCAAAGGTTTTGGTAAAAGTAAGATTAAAAGAAATAATCATATATTTTTTAGTCCGTAAAATACTACAAAATTAAAAATTTCATTTATATCTATAGATTTGAAATTAATTTTAATTTAATTAGACTTTTTAGATTTAAAATTAATTGATATATAACAGAGAGTTTAAGAGGGCATACCTCATGTAGCCTCACTATGTTTGGATGCTTGAGAAGTTTGAGTGTGTAAATTTCCCTTTTAAACTGCACACATTTCAATTAATGGTACCAAAAAATACATAATTAGTACTATATGATAATATTAAAAGAAAATTCTTTCTCATTTGCTTCATAGATACATATATCTACGTTATATATACATACTAAAATCTTACTTAAAAATCAAATGTTACATTGTACAATGACAACAATATTCAACCATTTAGTTCCGTAACTGATCATCTAATTGTTTCATTTTCCTGATCACGAACTTTCTATATAAAATTCATATTTAAACTCAAATCTTACATCAAAAAATGGTCACTTGATCTTCGTAGTATAAGACTACAATAGAATATGGATCCGATCAACATCATCGATATCTCATACAAAATCCTCTAAGGGTATAATATTTTGAATTACTACTGTAAACCAAAGACACGAAAGAGAGAGAGAGAGAGGGAGTGAATTAGATGACCTGATGAGTGATGTTAAGATCGATAATCTTGGTCTTATCAAGTTCTTTGACAGCAAAAGGTTGTTGAGTTTCAAAATCAATAGCATATTTGACCTTCCCAAAATTGCCATGCCCAAGAGTTTTCCCAATCTCATACTTCCCCAGTCGCATTATATTATTGTTCCTCGATCGCCCACTGCCGATCTTCTCTCTTATCTTTCTTTCCTATAATTTAATCTTATGTTGCATATGATTGCATATCCCTCCTCTATATATATAATATGTAGTGAGAGAGAGAGGGAGAGAGAGAGGAGGAGGATTCTAAACTTGTAGCCACATATTTTTGATGTGGCCCTTATACTTTTCTCTCTATTACAAAAACACCCTTATCTTTCTCAGAGTTGCAATACTGCTCCTTATCAGATGTGTTTCAAAATCATATCTCCAAAATGTAATATGAATCCTTGAGGTCGTTTCAAACAAAAGTTAGGATTTGTAATAGGTGAAGGTGTGGCGATGACTTTGAATGTAATATAGAAGGGTTTGGATGCATGACTTGACAACCCCACCTTGATTTAGGTCACAACTCATCTTCCAAATATTTTTCACACGGAAATGTCTAAAGATCATTTCTATTTTTAGGGTTAGTTTTGAAATCTTAATTTATCAAAGTTTTTTTTTTTGGGAGAGATATTGGGAATGGTTTTTATAAAAACAAATGAAAAAGTTTGAGGACAATATTGGTATTTTGATGTGATAAATAATATTTAGAGTCAATGAGTGTGGGGAATTTCTTTTAATAAAAAAACAAACTTAAGGATATACTTTTGTATAATTTAGCCGGTGATTAAAATCGATGTTAATTAGAGGTCAACAAGGTCGGCTTCCTAGTCATCAAAAACGAATATTCATCTAGAGCACTATGGCTGACGTTCAAAATTGTAATATCTAGTTGAATAACGTATCTTATAAGATTAAATAATTCAATTACAAATTGCATTGGATTTGACGTGACTCGTGATATATAATTATATGAATTGGAGGGAAGTTTAGAAAAGCAAAGTAGGATTGGTTATCCATGATGACAAGAAAGTTGGTTGTTTGGCCATAAATAAATAAGGAAATGAAAAGGGGAAGCCCACATGAAAATGTCTACCTCCTCCACATATCACATTTATGGGTCCACATTTATATATATATATATATATATATATCATTTTCATTACCTTTAATTTCACGTTTTTGTGTGGAGACTATGCACCGTTTTCTATTCTTTTTGTGATTCCACCACCTCACACCAACCATTTTAAAATATCCATATGGATACCATTATGAATTTAAGTATATTATAGCTTGCGCTTATCTATCTGCATCTTAACGTTTAATTATAGTTTAAATACCATCATATCAAAGTAGTAAAACACATACATCATATATATTAAAGATTCGAGTTCAACGAAATTCACGTTATCTTCTTATAAAGACAATTTTATTCATCTTAGTGTTCGAGTTTGGAAAGTAATTACCTTTCTTCTAGGAGTAGCACCATGTCCAAAAGATCAACGAACAAAACTTTGTGGATGTATCGAACTTTCTTCAACGGTTTTTAAAAATGGAGAGAAGTACTTTTTTGGAGAAGGTAAAATTAAAGAACACCAAAACCAAATTCTTATATTAAATTTAGAGAAAGACCGACGCTCACTTAATTTAGAGACTTATTTGTGATCATTCAAATAGTCGTGTCCTTTTTCTAAATTAGTTATTCTCATTCAAGTGAAACAACCATTTATGAGAGATACCATTTATTCCAACAAAAGTGTGGAATTAGGACAAACCCGAGTATATAATAGGAGGTGGGATTTGAATATTTTTTAGTGGAGAGCATGTGATTTTTCCCAATAACTTTTCTTTCTTTTTTGTTTTGATCATCTTTCGTTTTTTCTCATTCTTTTTCAAACCGAGATTGAGAGTTGTTTTTCAACATACAAACAAGTGGGTATTGGAGTAAAAAGATTTTAGTTGTTACACAAAATCTCTAAAATGATTGTTGTATCTTCGAAGTGGAGTGTCAAATAACTTTATGTAGTGGGGACATATTTTCTCTATGAACAACGTCGTCATTGACGTGCCTCAATCCAAAAAGTTTTCAATTTTAGTTGTTTTTTCAATTGATGTAAATTTAATTTCAGAAATTTTATATTTCGAGATTGAAATTTTTTTCCAACACTTCTACGACGAAATGTAGGAATCTCTCAAATAAACACAACATAAACAAACAATAATAATGGTTAGGGAATTTCGAGCCATTTTTTTAACTCTAAAAATGTTGCTTAGGATCAAACTTCATTGACCAAATAAACATCAATTTCAAATTTTAATAATTAAGAAATGTATTTTTCTCTATTTTTAAAATTTTATAGATATTTAGATGGGATGTTCGAGACATTATTGATCATTAATATCAGTACCTAACCTCCATGTTTATGGACTCATGGAGGAATAAATTAATGCATGTATCTAGGGATATTTTTATTCTTGCTTTCACAACGAATGAAAATAACACGTTGATGATCTAAATCATAACAAATTATTGAATCGAGTCGTCACAAATTAAACAGCGTAGCTATTATTCCATTGGATGTGTGGATTAGAAAGTACACTAACAATACACCATTTAGGTCTTACCCTCAACCCTAAGTTTTTAAAAATTATTTTAAATGACAAAACTTCTTAAAATATTTACAAATACGATAAAAATATCACAATTTATTTATGATAGACCACAATGGATCAAGATAATCTAATATTTGTGTATCTATTCATAATATAGACAAACATATAGATTGGACTGTGATATTTTACTATATTTTGTAAATATTTTAGTTCACTTTGTCATATTTGAAAATAATCCTATATATATATATATATATATAACTTGTAATGCATTGTACGTTTGTATTTCCCAACTACACACACCAAAGAAACTTTTCCCTTTTTTTCTAATCTAATAATTCAATTCTATATTGGTTTGCTTTACAAAGTTGATCAAATCAATTATTTTAGTCATAGAAATTACTTAATTCAACTCCCACCCTCCAAAACATTACAAACACATTCTCCCATTATTGTTATTCTATTGCACCAATATAATTAATAATTTTATTATGAACATAAAGACAGATTAGATTTTGACTTTTAGAAGAATAACTTAATTCCTTTTCAAATGGTTACATTATTCGTTTTAATCCTCACTTTTAAGTTTGTTCTTCTAATACATCGTTTTCGTCTTCGCATTTAAATTTGTTATATCATATATAATGTATTATTGAGCTTCAAACAATTTCTAATAGAACTTTGAGTTTGACGTCCAACCTATTCACTATTTTAAAAAAGTCACAAACTTACAAGACGCGTAATTGTAAAGTTACGGACTCATTAGACATGAACTTCAATTCTATATCTAACTAATTGGTTGAATTTCAAAACATCGTGAATAACCTATTAGACAAAAGTTATTAATTTAAGAAACTATCTACCAAAAAAACAAAAATATAGGGTCAATTTGGTAACATTTCTGTTTCCTTTTTTTGTTCTAATTTTTTAAGAAACGGAGGTGTTCGGTAATGTTCTATGTTTCTCGTTCTAAAAAAAAAGAACGTTTCTTATTTTATAAAGAATTATTGGAAAAAAAAAATAGTTTCTCCTGTTTCCGTTTCTCAATTATTTCTATTGGTTTCTTTTTTCTTTTTCTCAATTGTTTCTATTGGTTTTCTTTTCTTTTTTTCTCAATTCTTTTTCTTTTTCATTTTCCTCTTGTGATTTTTTTTTTCTTCCTCTTATTTTCATCTTCTTCTCCAAATAACCACTCTCCACGTGGTTTCCTTTTTCTTCCTCTTATCTCCATCGTCTTTCCCAAAAAACCATCCTCATCCTCTTCCTCTCATCGTCTTCCTCTACACGATGCCTTCCTCGTTGCTGGATCTGGATTTTCCTCTTCCTCTTTGCGTGAATTGTGTTTTTGCTGTGGATTTTCCCCAAATTTGTGGATTTTTGTCAGATTTGTGTTTTAGCCATGAGTTTTTGTCTTTCTCTTTTTCGTGAGTTTCGGTCCTTCTCTTCGTCGTGGGTTTTCGTTTTTATCTCGTCAGCTCTGTTCTTCATATCTCAATCTTCATCTCCTTCTCCATACAATTACAAGAAGACCTTCATATCTAGGTTTGATAATTTTTTTTTTTTATATCTAATAGAGAACATATATTTTTGTTTGATGTTTAATTGAATTAAATGTGAATAAAATAAAATAAAATAATTTTAAAAGAAAATCAGGAAACAAAAAACAATTATCAAACACATTTTTTTGTTTCTGTTTCTTTTTTTTCAAGAAACAAGAAACAGTTATCAAACACATTCTTGTTTCTTGTTCTAAAAAAAGAAGGAACAGAAAACTGAAAACAGGAAATAAGAAACAAGAAACAGGGAACGAGAACGTTGCTAAACGAGCCCTTAAAATCCAAAAAAAAAAAGAAAGTAAAAGTTCAAAAACTAAACTTACAACTTATACGTATATAGTATGTTTTTTTTATTAGAGAAAAAGAAAAAAAGAAAGATTTTTTTATGTAATGTACTCCATGATGAGAGGAAAAAATAAAAAATAAAAAAGACAGAGACTAAAAGTTTGAAGAAAAGTAACAAATTGTAAGCATCATCCCAAGAGACTCTTATATCTCTTAGTTAACCACATGGTCCAAACGTAATGGTCCACAAGCCTTTCAATAATTTAATTGTTGATATGAGAAATGTAGACAATATTGTCGTCATGAATTAAAGAGCAACAATTTGGACCATAAAAATTTGTCCATTTTATAAGCTTAGTTGTTTTAACTTCAACCACACTCTAAATCTCCATAATTGGAATTAGCTAATGAAATTTTATCTATACTCATTGTAGTGGATCTCAATTGCATCATTTAACTACGATTGAGACATTATTGTATTATATCGTTGTCGTTTAAACTCAATCAGTAACGAGTTACAACGATAATATTAATTGTAACACAATTCTCCTAATCTAACAATAATAGTATGTAGTTTATGCCCCAAACTTGTGGATTGTATAGCTTTTAAGAACTAAAATAAATAGCTTTTAAAAAGTTATATTTCATTTTGAAAGTTTCACTAAGAATCAACCATTGTACTCAAGAAATATGCAACCATCGTAAGAAATGGAGAGAAAATAAGCTTAATTTCAAAAACTAAAATCCAAAAAATGCAATGGTTACCAAACATGGTCTTTATTAATATAACTTTAGGTCTTGATCATTGGACTCTCCTCTCACTAACCGAGAGAAATCTAGTTTTCCTTTTTTTGTCAATTAAACTAAGTAACTTGCAAATGAAGAACCATGAGTATGAATATGACAACAGCCAAGCAGACTATCCCATCAAACTAGAAAAAAGAAAGGAAAAGAGAGTTAAATAATGGAGTGAAAAGCAAAGCATTCAAAACCATAATTTTCATCGTACAGTTGTCCACCATAAATGTTACTTTCTGTATTAAGCAGAAATGATGAGATTGGCTTTAAGGGTAAGAATAATCATGCATCGTTTTCTTCCTTCCTTTGAAAAGAAATAACTTTCACTAATACCATAAAAGGTAAAATACGGTAGCATGCATAGAACATTTAGGATTCGGTTGGAGTGATTAGAAAAAAAAAATGCTTTCTTGATTTTATTTAAACACTTGTGATAAAAAGAAAAACTATTTTAAATTGTTGTCAAATACTCAAATTTTGTGTTTAAAAATATATTTCAAACGCACCCCTTAATATCTATCCCTTGGGTTACCCTTGAACACATCTCAGATGATTTTTTCAACTTGTTAATGGTACCTACTCTGGTGGTGTGGCCAAAATTTTATGGTTCAATGCTGTGGGGAAGAAATGAAACGAAAGGAATTTGAGAACTTTTACAAGTGAAGAAACCTCTAATGAGGACCTATGGGAGTCGATTAAACGCCACTCTTCTTCTTGGTTCTCTATAATAATAAGTTTTGTATCTACAACTTTTCTCAGATTTTCACTAAATTGGGAGGCCTTCATGTAATCCCCTAAGATATATCATCTACTTGTTTTGTATGTTCCCTTTTTTGTGATTAATATTCATCTCGAGGAGGGATAAAAGAATGAAGATTGACTTGCAAAACCTTAAGAAATGATGGATGTGGAGGCTTTTCTAGACTAGATTGAGAATCTGCTGATTATATGAATATGCCTTACTTGAAGCTCACGGGCGGACTCTCTCTTACCATGATGGGTTTTTTCTTTTATTTTCTCAAATGGAAACAAACCCATTTAAAGAATTAATGAAAGCTAATGCTCGAAGTGTGAACAAAGATACAACAGAAAGAGCTAGAGGAACTACCTGGGCTCTTAGACATCTCAACAAGTTTGACATCTCCGCAGCACCCTTAGCAAGACCAAATACAAGGACAAGCTCTCTTACCATGATGGAGGGACCAGCTACAAGTAAATAGGAGGATATATTGAAAGAGACAAATGCAAATATGGCAGAGGATGAGAAGATTAATGGAGAATAAATTCTTGCTGGTAAATTATGAATAACTTCATTACAACCCAGTATCAACACCGTAAAGGAGCAAAAGTTGTGACTGACTACATGGAAGATATTCCTAGATTACGTTGGTCACAATAACTTGCTGAGAATGAGCATCACCAGATTAGACTAGGGGTGAGCTTCGATCAGTTGGAGTCTGGCTTTCTAACCAAACCACCACTAAACGAATTTTGATCGGTTCAGTAAATGTTCAAACCAACCTCGACTCTCAATGAGTAAAAGTCAATCTATCGATTTTATTCTAGCGGATTTGCCTTCATCGACCTACTTCGGTTCGGTCGGCTGGATTTTTCAGTCTATTGTGCTCACCCTACTCAATATGTCAAAAGAGAAAACATTCCGGAGAAAGCCAACCTTCAATCTATGGGTTACCCTACCAGATGCAGTCACTAAGGCAACAAAATTTGAGGATTAAGAAAACTGGGGGAAAATGCATGGCTTACAGAAAGGATGCTTGGTATGAACAACAATATTCTTACAAAAGGAGCCATACTGATGACCAAAAGAATTTCCAAGGGGAGAGCTCATCTACTTGAAGATCAAAAACCAAAGAGAGGACCAAGACCTCAAAAACATCACAAAATCAAGGGGTATGGAAGGTGCAAACAACAATACCTCTCCAATGAATGTCAATGAAATGATTCAATAATTTAAGATGAAGGAGAAAATGAAGGTCAATTTGGGGTCGGGGGTGAGGAAACTGACAAAGGGGTGGTCTATATTCACCCTGTAGATTTATTCCTTTTGTGAAATATTTGTTTTCCTTTTCTTGTGTTATTTCCTTCTATATTTTTCCTTTGTATTATATCCTGTATTAAGTTTGGAGTTAAAGAAAATAAGAAAAATATAATTTTCCTCCGAGAAGCCACACAGCCCGAAGACAATAGTACGATTTGAAATATGATCCTATACAATGAAAACAGAGAGAACATTGAGTAAAAAAGCAAGTATAGACCCTTCAACTTAAGGTAGACTCACACTCCAACCTGTATGAAGTTAGTTGGACAAAGAACGGTAGTAAATCCCATGTATACAAAATCTGCACAGTGCCATTATCTCACTTCTATTTCTGACAAATCGAAGCCAATAACTTCACATTTTGACAAGAAACAAAAAAATGAGAACGGTCCCTACACACCAAATGCAAACTCCTCATCAAACTTATCAATAAAGTTTTGAAGTAGCCACCCAAATAGCCCGAAAGAATGACAAGATACAACGATTTACATTTCTACGTTTGATTACTGCTGGAATGATCTACAAAACAATCATTCACAGAGGAATTGTTCCACATAATTTGCACTAAATATATTAGAAAAATAAATTTCTCCAGTAAGTGCATCTCCTTTTTGTTGAAAGAGGTCATATCTTGTAGTTTGTAAATGTTTGTACAATTGTACTATTTTATGGGTCTTGGGGGAGAATCAGAGATAAACATGATCTTTTAGAGGGCTATCCAGACCTTGAAGTGAGGTGTGGTCCCCTCCCTCGATAGAGTTCACACCACTTTGAGTCTCCGTTTGTAAATCTTATCACTCTTTAGGTCATATTTTGCTTGATTAGAGTCCCCCTTTTATGGTTAGTTGGACTCTTTTTGGGGTTGGTTTTTTACTCTTTGTTCTCCTCCATTTCATCTCAAATGAAAGCTTGGTTTATTCATTCATTCTATACATATATATTTATTTATTATAGTAATTTCTTTTTTTATTTAAAAAAAAAAACAAAGAGTGAGATAGATCATAGATGAAATCAGCTAAAAAATTTCAAATAGCTTAAGCATGAGATAGATCATAGATGGCAACAATTAAATATTAACAATTAGGGAAACAGAGTTAAAAGAGTAATTACCTATTTGGGATTTTCCTAAAATGAAGCTAAGAATCTTTGCATGTCTTCTTATTGTGGCCAAGGGCTTTACACTTGCTACATTGGAGCTGACGCTTAACTACTTCTAATGATTCATTCTGTTTCATCTTAGGACGACCCGGTGGTCTTCTAGTAGGTGGAGGGGTTACTGTAACTATTGCCTGAGTGGATTCACCCAGGATTAGTCTGTCCACATTTGGAATAGGATGTATTGACTCAGCATAAGTTAGGCGGTAACTCTCAACAGTGAAATATCTGGGGCAATAATCATATGGGCTCCTACCAATGCATTCAATGACAGCAATAGCATGACAACAAGGCAAACCAGTAAGCTGCCATGCTTTACAGCTACAATCCCAATTATCAACATCAACACTGTAAACAGATTCCCCACGAACCTCAAATATGTTTCCATGGGATAGCGAAACCTGAAATGACCGTGCAATTGATATTTCTTTTTGTAATTTCTCCTCGTTGGTTGGTGTTAATTTTGTCACCCATTGGTCTGATTCAACCCTGCGACTATATATTGTTTCCATCATTTTACCCCGTAAAACATCAATCATCTGTGTTATAGGCAATTCATGTGCTTCAGATATGGAGCTATAGAACTGCTGTCCAAAATTTGATGTAATATGGTTGTACCTTGCTCCTCCAAAGAATGCATTTGCCCAATGCTCTGGTTCGCTTTGTATGATCCAATTGTAAGCATCAGGTGAAATTCCTTTTATGCTTTCAGCACAACGCTGGAAATCCTCAAGTTTAGTTGCAAGAGCAGCAGCATAGAAATCATTAATCATAAATCGCCTGGCCTCGTGAGAAAATTGGCCCTTTAAATCGTTGTTTAGCTTTTCAGCTAGATGGCGCAAACAGTAGCTGTGGTATGACTTGTCAAATATTTCACCCAAAGACTTGTTCAGTCCATTCTGAAAATCTGCTACAAACGTAATCTGCTCTGACCTTTTCACTGCAGATTTCAGTTCCAGTAAAAACCAATGCCAATTTTCCTCTGTCTCGGCATCTACAACAGCAAAAGCTGCTGGAAATATAGCGTCCTCCCCATCTACAGCTGTGGCAGTAAAAAAAAAACCCTGATACTTTGAGTTCAATGGAGTACTATCAAGGAAAAGAAGAGGTCGACAACCTTGCTGGAAACCAGAAATTGATGCATGAAATGACACAAATAAACGATGAAAGCTCGAGTCATCTTTAGTGGTGAATGAAGCAACACTCCCAGGGTTAGTTTCTTTGATCTTCTCACAAAAGTATGGCAACTGATTATATGCTTCCTTGTAGGAACCTTGGAGCTGCTCCCTTGCTATCTCTTTCGCACGCCATGCCTGTGAATAGTTCAATTGAATTCCATATTCCCGTTTTATGTCATCTGCAATATCTTTTGGTTTGTAGTTTGGGGACACTTTCAATTTTTCCTTTATGATATTTCCGACCCATCCCCTGGTAGCCCGATACCCAGCTTTAGCAGCAGCCCCTTCACATGAATGATGTGTGTTCATTTTCTTAATACAAATCAGTTGGGTAGTAGACAACCTTGAAGCATATATTCGCCATGGACAACCTTGGTATTTGCATTTAACAGTGACACGGTGGCTGTCATTTTTCTTATACCGGTAAGCAAAACCATGTGCGATTGAGTATTTATGCAAGGCTTCTCGGAATTCGCTAAAGCTGTTAAATCTTTGGTCTACACCAATAATGGCATTTTCCCATTGTTGTGCAGCTTTTCGATGTTTTTCATCACCGGATCCTGCAGGAACACAAATTAAAGGGACTTCGCTGGATATGTCCATACCAATCTGATCCATGGTGATGATAGCCTCAACTCCAACATCTACAGGCTCAACTACAGGAACTACTGCCTCAGAAACTGTTGTTCTACTTGACCTGCATTTTAAAAGGTTGCATTACAAATTTAAGAATAAATGTCATATATGGGCCACTATATGTTAAATGAGTGGGTGATAAAAAACACAATCTATGGGATATCAAAATGCAAATGTTTGTGGTTGCATAGAGTTCTTAAGATACTTGAGAGAATTTTTTTTTCGGGGGGGGGGGGGCGGTCGGGGGGGCTTGGGCAGACTTAAAAATAAGGGAAGATGAAAGAAACATAATAAGTATACAAAATAAACATGACTCGTTGATGAACTACCTACTAGCAGGCATATTAGATAAATTCCGGGCAGCTGCTTCCTCTGACAAGATAAACACATCGGCTGTGACAGAATCCTTTAAAAAGTTTACCATCCGCTTTAGATCCTTGTCCTTGGATACTGAGATGAGAGTTTTCTTGTTACCAGGAAGAAAATACTTGATGGACATTGTATCTATACTACAACTAAACATTTCTGCTACTTCTGTCTTTAAATCATTCAAATTTGTTTGTTGATCAATATCTATAGCATAGGCCTCGCCCCCAGTGTAAGAAAGGGATCCATCTTTGTTTTTAACAAACTCACCACCTGATTGGCATATAGCAATTATTTTCTTCGTAGCTGTGGCCTAAGCAATTACACATGATAACATTACAAATAATACCCAATAATCAAAATAACTTACATAAAAATTAATCATAAGAAAATATTATTGACAAAACACAGGACACAAATTCAGGCAGAATGGCAAACTGATAAGGAACAGAACAATATTAACATTGTGGGAATTTTTTTACGCCAAGTAACAACTTAATGTGCTTTGCAAAATATTTTAACTTCTTCAAACTAAATTCAAGGTCACTGTGCAAAAAGAAAAAAGAAAAGACGCTCAGGAGGCCAAAATGACCGTTATTGTATTGAATTAATAACTATATGTGCTCCTAAAACCTTAAGTCTAAATCTTAAAGAAAAACATGGGGTGGGATATCAAATCAAGCTACATTTTCAAAAGTGTACCAACCAAAAACGATAGTACACATGCTACTTTGGTTTAATTCTGTGCATGATGCAATACATTTCCTATGGTTGAACTGAGGCACCTGAATGATGGTCGTTAGTTAATTTTCAAATCCTTAACATGATCATAAGCTAATGGAAGTAATTCAGGGTGACCCTGCTATTCGATTCTTCAATAGTTAAATATTGGCAACAGATGTACTTGTATTACACTCAGCCTTACTTCCATGCAGAGGTTGTTGGTCTTGAATTAGCACGGCACCCAAACAAGCCCTAAAAGCATTTGATTATATGATGAATTGTTTAGAGAAATTTGGAAGCCCCAACACTGGAACAGTAGGCAACAGTCATTGCTTTTTTTAAATTATCAAAGGCATCTAGCACTACGTTACTCTAAAGACAATTACTTTTTCTAAGAAATTGAGTAATAGGAAAAGCTAAGCATACTATAATGTGCCACAAACTTTCGATACTCAGTCAAGTCAAAAACCAACGTAGTTCCTTAACATTTTGTGATGTTTGCCAATGCACCATTATCTAATCTTTTTTTGGATTAGCTAAAAGTCTAAGACTCCTTGGCTTGACCCAATATGGCTCAAGTCCTCAATCTTGGAAATTCACCTACTACAATGAGCCATTATGGCTCTTCTTGATGCTTTAGATGGATTAAAATTAAATCGAATGACCAAACTCTTTCCTCTGTCAATCTAAAGAACAGAGATAGGCTCAAAGAAGAACAAAAGGCAGATAAGATTAATAAGAACAAAAGACAATTAATAAAGAACTCTTCCACACCACCCTTAAAAAAAATCAAATCAAATAGTGAAGTCATAAAAAAACATGAACAAACTAAAGATGTAACAAATGAACTCCATCGGATAACACCCTTATCCTACCCAAAGACAATTCTACTAAGAACGTCACTATCTAGAAGAAAAAAGAAAGGGAAGACAGGAATCACCTTGTTTAAAGTCTCTTAACGGTAATAACCAAAATAGAGCATCTTACATTTCCCATGCAGCGTCACATCCATCCCTTTCTTTTTTTTTCTTTTTTTCCTTAATAGAAGTTTGGTTTTATCGATCTATATTAAAATTTTCCATAATCCACTGGCTTAAGCTTTTGAGTTGATTGGTGATTTAACATGGTATCAAAGCAAAAGATTTTATGTCTGAACCCTAAAATCTCATATCCTTCCTAATTAATATCAATTTCCACTTGTTGGACCTTCTTCAAGCTTAGAAGTGAGGAAGGTGTTGAAGTATATTGACATAATTAAATTTACCATAAATATAGTTTACCAACTTAAGCTTTTTGGTTGATCGGTGATTTAATATAAAACTTGACAACGTACACTAGATGTAATGCATTGCATTGTGTGAACAATAACCAAGTCATAAAATAAAAACACTAAAAGGATTCTAGTCAATAGAGCTAAACTAATGGTATACTTCTTTTTAAGATGATCGTGAATTTATATACATACTTGACCTTCCAATGTAAAAGCAGACTGCCTTCCCATTTCAATGGTTTGTTCAACTACCTAAAGATCAAACTTTGCATTAGAAAAAACGGCAAAATAATTATTATTATAGTAATGAATAAATAAATACTACAACAACAAAAGAAAAGAAAACGTCATTTAAAAAAAATTTGGTCACCATTTTAGAGCTTTCAATCGCAGGGTCACTATCATCCATTATCTTCGTCCCAACATTGTTCAGTTCTTGACTTATTATTGCTACAGCACAAAAACATGCCAACAGAATGTGAAATACATAGAAGAAAAAAGGATACTTAAAAGTTCCATCACTTTTCAACACACATAAAATACAAAAAACTCAAAGAAAGCACTGTACCCACAAGTGTAATCATACTTTTTCTTCCTTCTGCCTCCTAAATTCGGGAATACAGAAATTTACTGCTTCACAATAAACCATTTTTTATATTTATTACTTGAGTCTTGAACAAATCTGTAAGATTGAAATTTCTAACTAAAGCTACTGTTTCTTTTTCTTGTATTTCAATTTTTAAGTCCTGAAGCCTGGGATTTGAATGCAAACCTATCCTTAAGTCTACTTAATATAAAATGGGAACAAAATCCTAATTCCTTCAAGTCAAGTATATTATATTATAAGATTTATATCGCGCAAAACATATCAAAACTGAATAAATATAATTGTAAATAAAAATGCATAGTTATTGTGAACAAATCACGTGGATGGGTTGAAACGGGAAACAAGTAATTAATTGTTTGAAGTTAAAAAATAAAGGCGATACAAACTAAGAGCTGATGAAAGAATGGAAAAATTCATAAAACTGGGCAATGGAACCGATAGAGCATTCAGGCCAATAAGAACAGAGCAAAGGATGGAAATGATGTTCTCATTACAATTACTATGGTTAAAGATCCTCCCTTGGTATGTCAACTTGAGATTGGTAATATGAGTTCTAAAACAAAGATTCCAAATTCAAAATTTGAAGTCCATCAGGTTTCACAAGTAGAAAATCCTCAACAGGGGCATATGCATATAGCTACAAGCTTATGGATTTCACACGTATAAAATCTTACATGGTGTCATTTGAACATTATCATCAGTTGTAGATTCATTAATGCCTCGCTCATCAAACAGCTCTACTCTCTTATTAGCAGGAGTATTCGTATACCTGTGTTCCAGCCATAAAACACGAGAAACTCACAATTTAAGCAAGCAAAAATGCAATCACTGAATATGTTAGACCGTGCAAACCAAGTTTGACCACCCGTGTAATTACCGAGATAGAGAGGCTACATCCTTAAATCCATGAACTTTAAGGAACAATTGAATATTCATAGTTCTCATTTGAAAACCAGAAATCATTTTTTTATACGTTCTTTTTTATTATACACTAAAAAAACATTTAAATAGTTATTTCTCCGTGGAGAATCCTCATCTAAAGAGGAATTTGTCAAACCTTCTAACATAAACAAAATAATTAACCTACCAAATTATCTAATTGTTGATATACATAGTCCAAATATTATATTTTTTTATAGAACCAATTGCTTTCATTGAGAGAAAAATGAAAAAATACAAGAGCGTGCGTGATCCAAATGTTCATTTTTATAGTTCAAACATATAAAATTACCTAAGTCAGTTAAACAATTAAACTTTCAAATTTTAATATTCTGCGTATATAAGCAAGACCTCGAATGCTGCTTCACAAGACCTGTGCCACTTAATGGATATCTATTAAAAAACGGAAGGAAAATCCTATGGAGGAACTTTACCTATGCTTTCTATTGGAACTTATGTCTAGAAAGAAATGCTCATCTCTTCGCAGATTAGCAATGAAGCATATGATCTTTAATTAATTCTACTTCTTTCTTGCTTTAACTTGGAGTAAACTTTTTCCACACTTTTGTAAATATAGCTTATCGACCCCATGACAAACTAGAAGAGCTTTCTTTTGTAATTATGTTCACTGATAGTTCCAAAGAACAAAGCCAGCTTCACCAATCGTATCTGTTAACGATGCTCTTTCAACTATATCATAGAGGAATCCTCCAGATTTATATAAGCTGATTTGAAAGGGGTTCTTCAAATAATATTAAATTTTTTATGTAGGAGTCAGCCAAAAATGTGTAGAGATTCTACTAATAAAATGCTAAGATTTCCACACCACAATGGCAAAATAGAGACAGTACTCTACTAAACTTTATTTATATATAGGCCAAAAACGATTACAGTAGTCATAATACTCAAAATAACAAAAGAAAACACAAAAGAACATACCCAGCCTCCCATACGCCAGCTGAATATCTTCCCCAGGCTACAGCAGTTGACTTTTCACAAGAAGGATAAAAAAATAGACCTAGCTACCCAATCCCGAAATGACCTATTTATACCTCAATCTCTCATTCCTGTGCATGGGCCCCACTTGCACGATCTTTTTCCATCATTCCCTCATTATTAGCCAATTGTGTATTTACTCTTTTGCCCTTTCTTTTATATGTGTGGACAATTGGGGGCCTTACAATACCCCTTGGTTCCAAGTTCACCTTGTCCTCAAGGTGAAAATTAGGAAACTGTTGGTTCATTTGGTAGACTGATTCCCAAGTGGCTTCACCGTCGGGCAACTCTTTCCATTTAATTAACCACTCATTTCCACCTAGCTCCCGATTCCAGCATACTCCCAACACTGTCTCTGGCCATAACTGCAGTTCGAAGTCTTCTGTTAGTCAGTTGTTGATGCTGGACTTCCTGGTGTTTCCCTAGCTTCAATTTTAATTGAGAGATGTGAAACACATTACGAATAATAGCTTCAAGGGGTAATAACAATCTATAGGCTACCTCCCCAATCTTCTCAATGACAGGGTAGAGACCATAATACTTGGGTGCCAGCTTCTCACACTTCTTTCGCGCCAAAGAACGCTGCCTGTAGGGTCTTAGTTTTAAGTAGACTTCATCCCCAACTTGGAAATCCAGCTCTCTTCTATACCGGTCTGCCATCTTCTTCATTCTATTTTGAGCAGAACATAAGTTCTCCTTCAATGCATTGAGGGCTAAATCACTTTCCTTCAACATGTTCTCCACCTCATTATTAGGGGATTTCTTCATACCATAAGATAGAAGTGGAGGAGGGGGTCTGCCATACACAGTCTGGAAAGGAGTTATTTTCGTGGACGCATGAAAGGTGGTATATACCACGACTCCGCCCAGGGAATGAGTTTATCCCACTTCTTTGGCTGTTCGATGCAGAAACATCTTAAGTATGTTTCAAGACACCTATTTACTCTCTCCGTTTGCCCATCCGTTTGGGGGTGAAAGGCAGTGCTCCTCTTTAAGAGTGTTCCCATGGTCGTGAATAATTCTTTCCAGAAATTGCTAAGGAAGATCTTGTCCCTATCTGTAATAATGGACTTGGGGATGTCGTGCTTGCTTACTACTTTATCCAGAAAGAGGGCAGCCACTTGTTTAGCTGTATAAGGGTGTTTCAACATTATGAAATAAGAGTACCTACTCAAGCGGTCTACCACAACCATAATTACGTTAAATCCGCCCGCTAGAGGTAACCCTTCTATGAAATCCATTGTCCAATCTTCCAGTATTCTATCAGGAATGGGAATTGGTTGCAACACACCGACTGGCTTGGTCGCTTCAAATTTGTTCCGTTGACAAATGTCACACTCCTCCACATATCATTTTACATCAGCCTTCATTCCTTGCCAATACAGTTCCCCGCTGATTCTTTTGTAAGTTCTCAAGAATCCGAAATGGCCTCCTAGTATAGATTCATGGAATGTATGCAGAATCCTTGGTATGAGAGAGGAGTTCTTGGACATTACTACCCTTCCTTTGTACAGCAGCTTATCGTTAGTCCATTGGTACTTTCCTTCCTTTTCGACACCTTCCTTCAGTTCAGCAATAATTTTCTGCAGTTCTTCATCTTCCTCGACTTCTTTCCCTATCTGATCAGCATCCACAATTCCGGTGGTGATCATGGTGTTCAATTCCAACGGATGGTCCCTCCTTGAAAGAGTGTCAGCCGCTTTATTCTGTAATTCTGGTTGATATAATATCTCAAAGTCATATCCAAGTAGCTTCGTTAACCATTTCTGAAATTGTGGCTGAACCTCCTTTTGTTCCAGCAAAAACTTAAGAGCTTTTTGGTTTGAAATGATGGGTAAATTTCCTCCCAAGAAGGTAGTGTCTCCATTTCTGCACTGATAACACCACAGCCATCAATTCCCGTTCGTAAATAGACTTGGATTGGGCTCTTGGAGACAACTTTTGACTAAAGAAAGCAATAGGGTGCCCTTCCTGTGATATCACTGCTCCTAATCCCACCCCAGAAGCAGCCGTTTCAATGGTAAAAGGTAGGGACCAATCTGGTAATGCCAATACGGTATGGTTGTCATTGCTAATTTCAGATGTTCAAAGGCTGCTGTAGCTTCTTCACCCCATTTAAAAGCATTTTTCTGGAGTAGTTTAGTTAACGGCGCCGCTATATCCGCATAACCCTTAACGAACCTTCTATAATACCCGGTTAGTCCCATGAATCCTCTCAATCTTGTGATGTCCTTTGGCTGTGGCCAATTGATCATGCTTCTGATCTTTTCCTCATCAGCTTCAACTCCCTTGCTGGATATTAAGTGCCCCAAATATTGTACTTGGGAGGGGGCTATTACACTTTTTTTTTTTATTTGCAAACAAGTGGTTATCACGTAATATTGCAAAGACCATTCCCAGATGTTTCACATGTTCATCTATATCAGCACTGTAGACTAGAATATCATCAAAAAATAAAGGACACATCTCCTAAGGAAAAGTTTGAATATCTGGTTCATTAAGGATTGAAATGTGGCAGGAGCGTTGGTGAGTCCGAACGTCATGACTAAGAGAATTCATAATGCCCTTTGTGCGTGCAAAAAGCTGTCTTCTCCACATCCTCTTATTTCATCCTTATTTGATGGTAGCCTGATTTCAAGTCTAATTTGGAGAACATTGTTGCCCCATGTAACTCATCCAGTAATTCTTCAATTACGGGTATAGGGAATTTGTTGGATGTTGTTGCTTGGTTTAAGTTTCGATAGTCCACGTAGAATCTCCATCCGCCATCCTTCTTTTTCACCAATAGCACCGGGCTGGAGTACGGGCTATGGGTCGGCCGAATCACTCCCTCGTGTAACATCTCTATCACCAATTTCTCAATCTCTTCCTTTTGTACATGGCCATATTTATAGGGTCTAACATTGATTGGTCTCTGATCTGGCATAGTCAGTATGCGGTGGGCAACAACACTCCTTGGAGGTAATCCCCTTGGTGGTTCGAAAATGTCAGCATACTGTTTGAGAAGCTTTTGGACCATGGGTAATTCTTCCTCATCCCCCTTATGCTCTGTTTCTTCTTCATAGTTGTCTTCCTCTTCTACCTCATAACTTTGTAGTTCCAAAAGGAATCTTTGGTCTTCTATTTCCCAGGTTTTTTCTAAGGTCTTCAAGGAACACTCTGCTTTAATGAGTGAAGGATCCCCTTTTAATAATATTCTTTTATTCTTTACCCAGAATGTCATAGTCAATGAGGGCCAATGTACTTTCATCGTACCCGTTGTATCTAGTCATTGCATTCCTAATACCAAGTCAACATTTCCCAACTCTACGGCTAAAAAGTCTGCTATAATCGTTATTTCCTGTAGCCTCAATTCTACTCTTTTACAGACTCCTCTGCTCTTGCAACGCATGCCATTCCCAATAGTCACCCCAAATTGCGTCCCTGGCTCAATGTCTATACGAAGTTCGTCTACCAACTCCTCACGAATGAAATTATTCGTCGCGCCACTATCAATGAGGACCACTACCTCTCTCCCTTTCACACTGCCTTTCAACTTCATTGTCCCTTTAGATGTGAATTCTGTGATGGTTCTTAGTTCAATTTCCTTAGTCTCAGCCAAGTCTATCTTTTTAACTCTATCACCTCCTCTGCCTCGCCTTCTGCAAAGGTCTCTTCCTCCTTACTCTCTTCCTCGTTGAGTATAAACAGCATCAATTCCCTTTTTTCTCTCACTTTGCAACGGTGTCCATGTGAATATTTCTCGTTACACCTAAAGCACAACCCTTTGTCTAATCGTGCCCTGAATTCTGTGTATGATAATCTCTTAACCTGAGGTTCGTTTTTTTGATAACTCCCCTTAACAGGGATGGTCACCTGTTTCATCGTGAACTCATTTTTCTTGGGTTCATTTTTCTCACTACTACCTTGATTTTTGCATTTGCCTTCTCCTCCGTTATACACCACCCTTTCCCATTCTGTTTTGGCCATTTGCAGTGCTAGATTCTTGCATTCACCAGTTGGGCCTCTCTCATACACTCCTCTAAGGTCTGAGGGTTCTACTAATCACCTCCGCTTGGAAGGACGGTTCCAGCCCAGTCAAAAACGCGTCCTGTGCCATGTCCGGTAGTGGTGCTGAATAGGTGACGAATTTTTTGACATAATCACTATAGGAGCCCTCTTGTCGAATGCGAATCAGTCGTGCGCCTAAACTCTGCTGTCCGGTGTCATTGAAGAAGTCAAACATTCTGCTCTTCAAGTCTTCTCAAGATTCGACTCTCTTTCGGTGGTTGCTCCACCGACGGCCACCTTGACCTTCTCCGCTTCCGGCAGATTATTAATTTCAAAAAAATGTTCTGCTCGGAAAGCCCAGGACTTGGGGTTCACCCCAGTGAACATCGGCATCTTGAGTTTTTGTACTTACTACGGTCTGTGCTACCCATAGTGGGTTCCATTGTCATCTCGGTATCCCCTACCTTCCCTTTGAGTTTCATAATCGACCCATCTGAAGTTCCGGATTCCTCCCTTCTTTTATAAGTGTTACTCTCTCACATTATCGGAATGGGACGAATCCATGTGCTAACAGGACGTCTTTTCTTAAACTCCATTATCGGAATGGGGTCTTCTTCTCCCCCTCAAAAACAGTGTTTAACAAGCAAATAAAAGGGGTCTACTAATCCACAAAACCACACTCCAATGAAGGCGTGAGAAACCAAACAGAATAAAAGGCTTAAAGGGTCTCTTTCCCTAAACATAAAAATTGTTAACTGCACAAGACAGCACCCAATGCCGTTCAACCGTTCAATGAAAATACACAACAACAAAGGCAATACAATCAAAACAATCACTAAACAGAGAGTGCGTGGTTATAAAAAGAAAAGAAAAAAACATACGGAATGGGACGAAAACTGTCGCGAATTTCACCATGGATCTGATCCAACCGAGGGCTCCGCTGCACACTGCTAGCCATTCCACCGGGAGAACAAACTGAAGAAGCGGAGGGAAATTTATCTATTGCATTTAATAAGAATGAACGGTTGGTTCTCTAAGTTTCGGGTTCCATGAAAGCAAAACTGAAAGGGGGTTAAAAGAGAAAGAGAAAGAGGAATGAAGGGAAAACGGAAGAAAGGAATGAAGAAGACGATGATGAAAGGCAGAAACGTAGGGGAGAAAAATGGAGCTGAATTTTGGAGGAAACGAAAATGGAGGTAAATTTATGAAGAGCAGTTTGGTTGAAGTTTATATGTATGCGGTTAAGATGCCTAAAATGTCTGAGGTTTTTGCTTTTCTTCTTCTTTTTTTTTCACGTATTATTTGTTATTATAAAAGAATAATCACAATTAGGGATTATTTCTTTTACATAACTATATTGTATTTTTTTAATAAAAAAATCATTTTTGTTTTGATTCATAACGTTATTTTGTTTTTATTATTATTAAAGTTTTGGATTTTCACCGGATATTATGAAAAGTTAACCACTATTTTTTGTGATAACTCCAAATTATTTTTTCAATTATATTTATCTATATTTTAATCAAATAATTATGTTTTTTTTCGAAATTAAAAAAAATAAGTAAAGGTGAAATTGCCTATTATGGAAAATATTTACAAGTAAGTCTATGGAAGTCAGGGGAGGTGATAATTTGTTTTTATTTGTAAATATTTTGTTTTGTTTTACAATATTTAAAAACATTCTCATTATTTTTTCTATTTCAAAGTCAAATAAAAATTTATAATCGTTTTCGTATTTTAAAATCATTGGTATCTAAATTCACCTGTCGTGATAAATAAAAGAATAGTTTGTTAATAAAAATTTGAATGCTACAAAACACAAATACTTTGAGGGCGTTTGAGGCGTGGAGTGAGTTATTATAATCTGTGGTTAATATAGTATGTGGGGTTAGTATAATCTATGTTTGTGGTGTAGATTATTATAGTTTGTGTTATTATAATCTATATTTGAAAAAATAAGAAGTAGTGAAAGGAAGGAATGAGGAATAGTGAAATGAGGGAGTGAGAAATAGGAGAAATAAGAAAGAAAAAAAAGTATAATAGTCCTAATCTTGTGATTGTGATAATCCTTTGGGCAAACATGTATTATGAGGGCCAAACGGTCCCTTTCATGCTATGAAACGTGTATTCGATACATGTCTAATATTGATACTTTAAATGCTTTTTAGATATGCATTTTAGCATATATGTGTTTTTCGGTTGACACCTGATTTTGCCATTTAGCGCACTTATTTTCAAAAGGATAAAAAAACAATAAATAATAAAAACATCAAATCTTAAAAGAAAATACTTGAAATTTGATCTCATTCTTCTCTCCTTCCTTACTATCTAAATCATCAGGATTCACACCTCTTATCCTCAGCTTTATTCTCCAATCTTCATCCTCTACTTATGGTTTGTGTTTAGTCCTTCAAATTTTCACTATTTTCATTAACTTAAAAGTAAATAACAATTAATTGGCTATTATATACATAACCATCTTCAATATATTATGTTTCTTAGTTTTGTAAAAAATGTTTATTCTTACATGTAGGTTCATATTAGTGTTTATGCTTCTTAGCTTGATTGTTAAATCCGGTTGATGAGAGATATCAAAATTGAAATATGGAAGTAACCCACTGAGGTGAGGGCTTCCAAGAGTTTATGCAAATATCATCAACTGAAAGCATCATTCCGTATCCTGTAAAAAGAGAGGAATTTAAGCATAGGATATTTTGTGTTCATATATATATATAATATGTAAAATTTAAGAGTTTTGAATTTTCACCCACATATTGTCACCAAAAGGGAAATCTTTGAATTGAAAACTTAACGGATGAGGTGCTGGGCGGTGGGTTCGCCTGTTCTTCCTCCAATTTCCCTTCCCCTTTCACCAATCATTCCATCTCCAAATGGCGCTTCATCTTCCTCCAGTCGTGGATTCCCGGTAACGACAATTCCTTTTCTGATCTCTCAGTTCCTCTTTTCATTTTGGTGGTTTAATTTGTTTGATCGTGCCTTGAAAAGAATGCGGAGGATGCCTCTTATATCAAAGAGCCTTCTTTCCCTAGCTTCAAATGGCGGTTGCTCATCGCTTATGACGGTACTCGATATGCAGGTCCAAGTTTCTTCTTCTTCTCTCTAATTGTCTGTTCAGGCGAATGAATTGAACGATTTTGTGTTCGTATGCCAGCTTTATCTTTTTGGGTTAACAGTAATTGTAAATAGCATAAGGTTTTGAGGTTAGCTGTTGTTGCCTGTTGGATGTCTTTCATCATCAGCATCAGTTTCACTTCAGGATCACCCTAACGGGAGACTCGTTTAAAAGTACTTAGCCTGCTTTTATTACGAGTTAATTCAGAGAATTTTGTGCTCACTGCTCAAAATTTGAGGCTTTCTTGTTACATGATATAATATTCCATAAGTTTAGGGTTATGGGTCAATCGGTGATTTGAGATGATATTGGTTTAAGATTTGTTGTATTTAAACTCCTGCAATATTATTTTCCCTCCAATTAATATTGACTTTCACTTGGTTCAAATTCATAAGTGAGAGAGTGTTAGATAATCTAATATAAATTTATCTTCACGGAAGCTTGAGTTGTTGGGTCAGTCGGTAATTGAAGACTTGGTACAAAAGATTGATAAAATAGTTTTGAACATGTTGATATTAAACTAGGCTGGCAATATCAGAGGTCACCACCCACTATCCAGTGCCTCATTGAAGAAGCCTTGATTGGAGCAACAAAGCTTGAAAGGAAGGATCTTCATTTAGTTGGTGCAAGCAGAACAGATAAAGGAGTACATGCCTGGGGTCAGGTCTGATGTGATTTTATGGAGTTGGGTTAAAACACATCATTGGAATACAATGCTTGCTGTTGCTTACGACAAGTTGAGGTTTCAGGTGGCTCACTTTGTTACGCCATTTAACTACGATAGCTTGGAAAGCGTTCATGCTGCACTGAATGGCCTTCTTCCTGTGGATATAAGAGTTCGAGAGATGAGTCCTGCTGTACCCGATTTTCATGCTCGGTTTTCTACGTTAAGCAAGGTTTATCACTACAAGATATATAGTGGCACAATCATGGATCCATTTCAGCGTTGCTACACTTACCACTGTGTTTATAAACTCAACCATGCAGCCATGAAAGAAGCTGCAAATTATTTTGTCGGAAAGCATGATTTTTCTGCTTTTACAAATGCAGCTCATAATGATCGAGTGGTAAATCCAGTGAAGGTCATTTTCCGTTTTGATGTGATAGAAATGGTAAGTTTTAAGGTTCTTTAATTAGTGATTTGTTTGGTTGGAATTACCAATTTAGTCTATAGACTTTGAGATTTATGTCTATTTGGTCATCTTTCAAAAGTGTTCAATAGGTCATTGCACTTCAATCTTGTGCCATATAGGACTTTGAACCTCAAAATGTATTGAAAAGTTCTTAAACTTTCAATTTCATGTCTTAGATCGCTTATTTTCGATTTTGTACTTATCCTTGACCTATTCGATAATTTCTAAAATTCACAGATTTATTGACATTAAATCGAAAGTTTAGGGTTACATTGACATAATATTCGAATTTATACATTGTAGGTCAATTAGTTTTTTATAAAAGTCGAATTTGCCAAGGACCTATTAGGCACACAATTGATAGTTTAAGGATTTATTAGACATTTTTAACTGTACGAGATCCATTTGATACATTTGAAAGTTCAAGATCAATAGATTATTAAAGTTTATGGACTAATTTAACAGTCTAACCAGCTTGTTTGTAATTTTTTTTAATCCCTCTGATGGATGTGTTTGCTTCTCAGGTCTAAAGTTGCTAATTCTGATACCCTACTTTTGATCATCTGTGTGAATCATTTCGGTTTCAGCTTTCTACAAAACCTATGAAACTAAATGCTTTCTTTTGTTCAGGGAGCTCTTGTGCAGTTAGAAGTTGAGGGTTCTGGGTTCTTATATAGACAAGTTCGGAATATGGTAATTTTTGTTATATCTACCTTTACAGTCAAAAGTCCGTTCTCTGATTGTTTTATTTTTACTTAAGCTGGTTGCTAAAATGGCTTTATAGTCCTGGAAGCATAAATTTAAGTTTGTAAAATTGGTTTCATGCAACTCAGGAACTGTAAGCATTTCTCGTGTGTTTTCAGGTTGGCTTGTTGGTTCAAATTGGAAAGGAAGCACTTCCTCCTGAGGTTGTTCCTAAGATTTTGGCATCTCGAGATCGCAGAGAGCTTGCCAAGTATGCTTCGGGCGTTCCTCCCCAGGGACTGTGTCTTGTGAGTATTAATTATAAAGAGGACCATTTAAAGCTTCCATCTGATTGCCCTGGGACTAGTTTTGGTAGGACTCGTAGTGTGAGCAAATGTAAAGTCCCTTTTTATTGAATTAACCTTACACTTACGCCATGAGAATAGTTTGCGTTGCAGGGTGTCCCAACAACTTAGGAGGCTGAGATATTAATAGATAAGCAGTGTAGTTTTAGTTACCAAAATTTTGAATCAATTAGTCTTTGTTTATTTATGATTTAGTATATTTGTGTTAGTTTGTCATTTGTCTTTTCTTTTCTTTTTTTTGGTAAGCCCTATAGCCATTTTAGTACACTGTATTGGAACTCTAGAGACTTCGAACATTATTATTGCAATACATGGTATTTTAGAAGGGTTTCTCTCAATTTTGGAGAATTAAAGGTTATTCCAAGAACGGGTTTTACCTTATTCTTGGAATGGAATTACTGTTACATCCTAGGTCTAAGATTCAAATTTTGGATTTGACACCATGCTTTTAGAAGCATCCTAGGACATGTGCACAAGTCTTGAATTTTGGCTTCTGAATGAGCTATCGAAAGCTCATCTCACAAAGCTTTCACTCCAAACAAATGAATTGCTGTTGCGAGCATATTGGGTTGTGTGTGTGGCTAGCTAGGCAGGGAGTCTTACCCAAATTGATGGTAGTAGTTTGCTGATCTAAAAAAGTTATCTACTTCATTGTTCATTGACAATAGGACAAGGTTATCGTTGCCTTCACTTTTGCCGTCTATGGTTAAAATTGACAGTCTAATTGGTTTGGGGTCAAACAAAGTTGTCTACAAAGTGACAAATCTTTTGAGTTGTGTAGATAGTAGTTTGCTAAATTATATTCTAATTATTAGATAACAAGAGACTTTCATCTCAATCTCAAAATCAATTGCTATGGAAGGATAAGAAATATTTTGTCTATGCGGTGTTTTTTTACATTCGCCATTCTTACATTGATTTCCATTTTTTGTTTTTAGATCAAACCTCCATGGGAGTTTATGAGCTTCTTAGATTTTAAAAATATCTAGCTTCTTAGATTATTCAAAAGATATCTACAAAAATTGGTAATTTAACCTAATAAAACCTACCCAATTCAAAATGAGTAGCTTTTTGTGTCATTTGGTAAAATAAAAAATTCAAATTAAGAAGAGAAAAAACAGAGTGCTATGATACATCCAAACTTTATTATTACTACATTAAAATATCGTTTGCCTCGGTTTTTCAAAACAAATCTATGACTTAATCTAAGGTCTCACTAAATTTTCATAATCATATTGAAAATAGAGAAATTTTAGACTCTTTAGCTTTAGTTCTAAAAAAAAAAAAAATTGGAAGATTCAAATTCCTATACTCAAATTGTTAAATTAAAGAAAGATAGAGTCAGAGAGGGAGAAAGGCATTTATCTTTGAAAGCAATAAAATTTGGATTATACGACATCGTACGTAAAATCCCCACAAGATAACACAAAAAAGTTAGTATAGAAGTTGCGAGCGAGGAAATTAGGGTTTCGAATTTCGACTATCGGTTCTGCTAATTGGAAATTGGAATTGGGAAGACGAGATGGGTAGAGGTTAAGGATAAGGTGTGGTGGAGTTGCTTTAGATTCATCAGAATTCAAGGATCATGTTGGTTTGAATTTTAGAATTTTGGGGTTTAGGGTTTTGTTTTGTTTGTGAAGGTGAAGGTAAAGGCGAAGGCGAGAAGAAACGATGAAGAAGCTAAGATGGGCAATGGACGGGCAAGGCTTCTGGGATCTCGATGTTTCAACGTCTAGAACACTCGATGGCTCTGCTTCCCCGGTTCTTTCTCCTTTACACTTACTTCCTTTGGGATTATCCAGAGGCGTTCGTCTTTCCAGAGCCAAGCAGATCGATTTTATGCAGAGTTTCATGGCTGCTCCTTTTGTTCCTTCTTATTCCCCATCCCATGGCTTCTCTCTTCAACGCGTCTTCTCCGTACCCTTTTCAGATTCTGGGTAACTCAATCCTCTCTGTTTTGTTATTGGGTTCTTCTCATTCTTATGCTGGCATTTACATTTGTATTGATTCTCCATTAAACCTGCCTTAAAAGCACTGCAGCTCCATTACTCTCTTAGGCCAGTTCAATTTGCAGAAATTCATGTCCTCTCTGATGAAAACTGGTTCTGGAGAGATGTGTCAGTCGTTTTCCTCACTTCTGCAATATATTGGAAGGCATCTTTACCAACGGTCTTTGTATGCTATTGGTGTCTCTGCCGATATCTTGTTACCACCCGATGATTCCCTGATGATTAGCTTCGATGGATATGGTGACAGTGATATAGTTCGAACAAAAGCAGTATTTCACCGCAAGGCATGTATATTTCTGGCACTTAGTAGAATTTGTAGATTCTGTATGCTGGTTGTTCTTGTTCTTGTTTTGATGTAGATTGTTTATTTACGTCGTTGCAGTTCCTACATCATGATCTAACAGTGGAGGCACTTTCTCCAGGACTTTTTATGGAGAAATCTGGAAGATATTGGGATGTGCCTTCTTCATTGGTTGTTGATCTAGGTTCTGTTGCTTCCGATTCGGGTTTGAGTTACCATTTGTCTATGCACCAGAATGCTGGGTGTCCCTCACAATTGGGAAGTGAACCGACCCATTCTGCTCCTTTCTGTTTACTTCCTGGTCTATCAGCCAAGGCTGCGTTTGCCTTTAAGAAGAACTTTGAAATTTGGAGAAGTAATGCCAAGAAGTTAAAGATGGTGCAACCTTATGACATTTTTCTATCAACTCCTCATGTTTCGTTGTCAGCGATCATTGGTATGAATCCACACTGATTGTCCTTCAATGAAACTTCTGATTCTATGTTTAGCCCCCTGAAGCTATTGCCATTTTTCAATTCTGTCTCTAAAAGTCTCACTAGCCCTCCAAGATTAAGGATTCCAACCTTAACTTAACCTCTTTGATTCTTTTTTTTTTTTTTTTTTTTTTAATCTTACCTCAGCAGTTTAGGTGTTGATGTTCATAGAAAATAATGTAAATGTTATGAGATCATACATTTTTGGTCAGTTTCAGTCACGTTAATGGGTAACAGCCTTACTTGAACTCTATCAGTTCTTTATGTTGTAGAATTGTGTCCTTGAGTTTTAAAGATCACATTAATGAGTAGGAACTTTTTGAAGTTTTTTGACGTAGTGAGGCTATATGGATGATGGTACGCATAAAATGGTGGAAGGTTTAAGGACCATATTATAATTGTGACCTTATTTTTATTCGCATTTGCATTGCAATTGCTATCTTTGGCCATGAAATGCAGGATTTGACAAACTCAGAAATGATAATAGACATAGTTCATCCTTAACCCTTCTGTGTTCAAAATTCTCTTTTGCTTTACGGTATAAAATTTTCGAACTATTGTTTTGCATCAGGAAAAGAAGATATTTAGTTTAACTCTTTAAGAAGATATTTTAGTTATTATATAGTTTTGCAGATGGTATGAAGCTGCAAGCCGTTCAGTTGCAAATTATACTTTACAATTTCCACTAATTTTGGCATCTCTATTGATCTTAAAAGGTGCTGTAGCTACTTCCTACTTTGGAGACGATTTGGTTAGATCAGCAGCACAAGACAGTCTTGAGGAATTCAAAGGATTTTACATGCAGAGTTCTAGAATAAGATCGTCTATTTTCGCAGATTTATTCACTTCTATTTCTTTTTCAGCTCAGTATGGGATGTTTCAGAAGAAATATCTGGATCTTACCCGACTTTCTGCTTGTATGGATTTCCATTCTGGCTCCAAGTTTCTTTCAGGATCCATGCTTTTGATAGATGATCTTTCTAACTCCCGGCACCCAAAAACTGAATCTGTGAAAGCGACCTTGCCTAATGCAAGATTTTCCATTCAGCAACAGGTATGTCCGTCTTCCATTCAGCTGCTGAATGTGGACTAAATCAATAATTATAAAATGTAAAGAAAAACCAGTATTTGTATCCCAATCCTGTTCTTTTTTAATCTAGAAAGTTCCGGTTTATATGAGTTTTGAAATTTCTTATAGGCTGTTTAGGGCACTAAGTTGAGTTATGAAGTCTGGAGTTAATGTATTGGAATTTGAAAGTCTATATTTGAGGTGCAAAGTTGTAGGATGAAATTCATCGACAAATTTGCCAATTTCAATAAAAACATCATTGAAATTGAGTTGTTTAACACTACTCATGAAGTTGGCTCATGAGTTAGTTGGGTGGGTGATAAGGAGGGGTGTGTGACGTGAAGGTTTTGACTTTTATCTTTCTTAGCTTGGTCTGGTTATTGACAATGATGCCTATTTTTGACCCGTGAGGGGACGATTCGGCTTAATGAAGATTTATGATGTCTTTTTTCCAAAAAAAATCTTAAGAAGTTGGAGGTGGCCTAGACCTCTTAGTGAAAGTGTCTCACGGGTTTGAACACTTGTAGAAATTTCCATGGTTTTGGATAAGTTTGAAAGGAAAATGATAATGCATGTCTTGTTTGGAATTGGTTGACAACAACTCACTGGAAAACCTTCGCTAATCAGGAATTATGATATGAGTTTTGTGATGGATTTCTTGAAACATTGGGTGCAGATTGCTGGACCTGTCAGCTTTAGAGCAGATACAGGAGTTGCAATAGATTTGAATAAAACAGGGTGGGATTTATTACAAGTGGAAGAGCCTACATTTGCTTTGGAATATGCGTTGCAAGTCCTTGGTTCAGCTAAGGCAATTGCTTGGTATTCACCAAAGCATAGAGAATTTATGGTAGAGCTTCGTTTCTACGAGACCTGAGGCCGTTATGGTGACCAATGTTGCTACGCCCATTCTTTTGTTTCTTTATTTGACAACAAACACATTCAACTTTGAGTTGTCTTAACACCCTCTCTTTTAATCGTTCAATAACATTGGGTGAACTCATCAGGTGATGGACTAGATTTTTAACCTTTTTTATTGATGGTTGAAAAACCTTTTGATTTGATGTTATGAAAACATTGTATACAATGATTTAGCAATGGCAAGCTGTTAAATTTTTACAAGGCTGACAAAGTTGTTAAATTTGTAACAATTTTATCCTTTTTTGTAATTATTTCAAATTAAAAAAAAAAAGTCAAAACTAAATGCCAATTTTATTGAGGTACCCAATAGGTTATATTGGGTAAGCTAATTTCTTTTTGTTGATGTATTTAGTTTGAAAGTCCATAAACCATTTTGACAATGGAGACTAATACTAAAATTTTAGGGTAAATTTCATCACAAAGAAAGGTGATATTTTAGGGTATGAAAACAAAAGAAACAAAATAAAATTTGTTAATTAAAACCCTAAAAAGTTAGGATAAAAAACTGAGACATTGAAACATCAATGTGAATATGGAAATCAAAATTTCAATTTTATGAATATATCAGTATGGACAAATAATTTCTTTTTTAATTTGATAAAGTATAAGAATAGTACAAGTAATAGAAGTTATTACTAGTTAGTGATCTTAGGATAACAGATATTAGCGTTTTATACATATCATATTGATTTGACTTTTAACATTGATGATATACCTTTCAGCTTCCAATTCATAGTAACTGATGGATCTTCTAATCCCTGCGAGGATATTCTCATGACAATTATGAAATTAATCCTATTCATATTTTCATAATTTGACCTTTTCAAATTATATGACTAATCTATTCATTCATCATTTTGAAATTAGCTTAGAGAACTGAGATTAGTTCAGAAAATAGAAATCTACAGCAGGCAAGAAAGATGTTCTTCCTCAATTATAAGAGAGTCTAACAAAACAACTTTGAACACACGATTTACATACCTGAACTAACCAATATAACTCTCTTATTTCTTTTATTGAACCTTTCACCATTTGCATCACCTTATTATTTAGAGAAAGTCATAAGCTACCCGTTAGTTCAGTTGGCCTTTATTTGTCAAAAGTAGTTTCCTCATGCGAACAGTAGAATGAATATGAGTCATGAGCCAATGTCTGCAAAAACAGCAAGTCATTCTCAATTACTATGCTAATAGCAAATACTACAAAATTTAAGAGCACTACTGTGAGTGTTCGAAGTCTAGAGTTAATATGAGATGCATAGTTGTGATCGATAAATAAATATGCAAATGAAAAGGCAGAAGACGGACTTTCTCAATAAAAGTGCAAATTTCAATAATAAACACTGTTAAACCTGTTCTTGCGAGCGGAAATACGTGAATGGCGTGTAGTTTAAGAAGTTTGAGACCCTTGAAGTGTATATATCTGCATACCTGCAATTATTTGGGAAGAACACCATTGCTAATATATTATTATAACCTACAATTTTATGCCGATTGAAATATGATATAGGAGAAGGAAGAATTGCTTACTTCTCAATCTGTCTCATCAAATGGCTTTTATCCCATAGGCCTGCACGGGAAAGAAAACCCCACCTATGCAGAATATCAAGAGTAGGTTAAATCTAAGTTCCAAAAATGTTAATCAAGTTATGTCTTATTTGCTACTCCAGCGTTGCTAATTATATACCGGTTACCTCGAGATGAGAACAAGAATGCAATAGTAGGAAATCCGACAATATTTTTGGTTGAAACTTGAACACATGCCACATATTGAAACTCTTCATTTTACTTGACCTTCATATTTCATATTTCAAATATCAATTTGCACAAGCTCACTTTTTCCCTCCATGTATTCAAGAAAATCCATATTCGCGTTTTTCAAAATGGCACCATCAAGCCTTAGTACATCTCTTGTAATTATGGAAATTCACGTTCTTATCCGAAAAAGTCTTTTAATAATCTTCAGAGTCTTCTAGGACTAAGGTTCAACAGCTATCCTATTCACCTTCGACTGATGAATATATATGTGAGAGTGCATGTCGTATGTATGTATATATTCAACTCTACAGTAGGCAAGGAAATGAACACGAAGGAAGATCTTTTTCAAAATAATAAGACGTCCTTCTTCGCTGTACTTTTTCATGGAGTTCTAACCTTTTGTTGAATAGCTCTCCATCTGCTTCTAGCATTGGAGCAATTTTCTGGTCTAATCTTTGCATGACTATGAGCAGCTTTTGCATGCTTTCAGTGAGTTCCTCATCATTCATATTAGTAGCTGCAAGGGTCTGAAGTACGCAATAAAATTTTAAAAAAACTGAAGCAACGGATGAAAATCTCATAGCTTGAAGAAAATTGATATCAAGGCCCTATGAGCTTAAAATGTCTCACAGTTACTTGAAAATTTGAACACTAGTGAATATCATCTATCTCATTTTCCCACTGCTCTGAAAAATAAAAATGCTAATAACTATTGAAACACGATTTAGAGGTGAGATGGTAATATTGAGATTCATGCTCAGAATCTTTCTTTTGGTTCTCGGGCTGTGAAGAAACCAACTATAAATACAGCGAAATGTCATGAACAAGTAAGAGAAAATTGCTGGCCATTATGAACTCCTGAACATTAAGGACTAGGTTTCCCAACCTCATAAGCAACAAATCTTTAGTATAGATATATATAGTTTAAATTCTATTTTGGTGCCCGTACACCCCACCTTTTGTCAATTTTGGTCCCTACGTATTTTCTAAAAATGGTCGGGGTAAATCGAACACTTCCTTGGTCATATACCAATCATCTCTTCTCAAAGCCATGCTTTGGCCAAAAGTACACACACATGTATATAAAATCTACCCTAAGTTTTCAAAGATATCTCCAAAGAAAATACGAAAATACTCCTTATATCTTCATAACGACAGCATAAAATCAAAGAACCAAAGCTTACTTGAGCAGGGCGGCCTTGAGTACGCCTTTGCAAAGCAAGCCGAAGTTGATTGAATAGATCCCCCACAACTTCCTTTTGATTTATAAGCTCAATGAGAGATGCTCGATGGCCACGACTATGAATCAAAGCACTATACTGCACAATCAAATTAGGTAATAGAAATATCAGAAATCAACAATAATTTGTGCTAGAAAAGCGTGAACATGAGTTCAACCAAACCTTTGAACTTCCAATATAAAGCACTACCCTAAACAACTTGAATAAAAACCCGAGTACTCTAATTTTTCATGAGTTGTAAATGACGCTAATGCAAATGATGATGCTTGTGCAAATCTTCCATTTTTTCCTACAGTTTTCTCGATAGAAAAGATGCTAGAGTTTTTGAAGATCGACTCATGTATTCTCAGTTCAATATTTAAGCTCTATCCATGCATGGTGGTTCTTTTAAGTCCCCTAGATTTGTTTTTCTTACATTGGATCAAGATTCCAGTCCTGTCAGCATTGTCACGGTAATGTACACATTAGTCTTTATGGAAAGATTCATGGTTAAACTGTGCTGAGATTGCGACTGTTTTTCCATATGCTTGTATCACCTTGCATCTCATCCAGATACATAAGAAATAGGAACTAGGGTCCTTCAACTCTTGAGTGGTGCAGGCTTCAAACTTTCAAGGTCAAACGAGAATCCTCTGGACAAATGTGGTGACAGCGGTTACTTGTAGACTGGTTTGGAAGAAACAAGAGAACTTTTCAAGGGAAGGAGGCTAGTCAAAAAGCTTTTTGAGATCTAGATGGAATCTAAGCCTTGGTGCTCCCTATAAAAAAAAAGTCTGTCATATACTCTCTCATCTATGTCAGCCTAGAAACTCTTTTTTTCTTTGGTAATCCTCTTGGCTTGGTGGGATAACTCATCTCCATTTCCATTTTTTCCTTGAAACAAATTTTTTGGTGACATAATGAAAGAAAAGAAAGCTACTTCAGAGATTATTTAATAAAAGAAGTACGTATACATAGGTATATTCGCAACATAAACTTTATTAACCTTAACTGGCAATTAGAAATAGAATTGGTTTTTCTTTTCCTTTTCTTTTATTATTATTTATTTTTATTTTATATAAGCATTGATAGTTTCTATATTGATATTTTTCTACATATACCTTCTATATTCTCTATATTAATAGTTTTCCACACATACCTCTTCTTCCAATTCTCGTAGAATTAATGCTGTTCTCCAGCGCAAGTGTACTTTAGATTGGCTTACATCGGTATAGATATGATCACCAACATACAATATCTCATCACCATGAATGTTTAAAGAATTCTCAATCATTTGTGCGCTACCACCAGAGTACAAGCCCCCTGCATGTAAAGCCGATCCATTAAACACCTGTATAATAGCATACGCATGAACATAATGATAAAGATATTTACATAACCTGGCAGTTAAATTACTAACTGTTCATTAAAGTAGCGAGAAGTTACTCCTTTCTTAAGAGATTGGTAAAAATTCCTAAAACAAGAAATAAGCCTTGAAAGTTATAAAAATGAACAGCATAGGCAGATCTCCCTTTCTTGATGTATTA
The DNA here is from genome assembly GCA_025688845.1 of Cucumis hystrix. NCBI lineage: Eukaryota > Viridiplantae > Streptophyta > Magnoliopsida > Cucurbitales > Cucurbitaceae > Cucumis > Cucumis hystrix. The sequence goes on from CM046893.1 coordinate 22,718,863, forward strand.
TTGAGGATTCCTTCTATTTTCTTTTCCCATTTTCTTCACCTTTGGTTTTTTTCTCAAAAAGAGTGGGTGACCTATCTTCCCTTTCTCCGGAATGAAAACAAAACAATTAGGTATAATTAGAACAACCCTGTAAAGCATTTCCATTTTGGTACCTCAAACAATCAGTTCCCCTGGCTTCTGAATGGAAATCAAAAGATCGCAAACCTACAACACAGAAGGTGAAGAGTCGAAGCAAAATCTCCAACCCCCTTTTGCTTGAAAAGAGCCATTAGTTCATTTTATAACCCCATTACTACTCAAACACCTTCATCTAAAGATTAAGAAACTAAGATTCAGCAAACTCGATGCTTCAAATTTGCCATCAACATTGCGCCATTCTGGCAAAATTTTCACACACCATTCTCAATTTGAATATTAAAACCAAGGAGTGTTCCAGAGGTCAGAGTTGGCAAGAGCACCATCTTTCAACGAAACCAAAAAGCAATCAAGGAAGAATCTGCATATAAGAAGCTGATTTATCCAAATTCGAGGCCATACCCAGAAGAATATTATTGAAGCATAAAAATAAAACCCTATTGAACCACAATATCTTTATCTCTAGTTTCAGTACAATTTCTAGGAGTGAAGGTTTTCTTGTGCATTGCCCACTTGACGATCTGAATACTTGTACAATTCAAAAAATACAATGCTTTTCCTCAAGTTGGTGTGCCCTTTACAAAGGCAGTGAGACATTTATGTATCTTTTCTTTTTTTCTTTTTGTGACTGATTGTTGGGATAGGTTGTTTAATTTATTAAGCCTTCGGTGGTATTGGCCTGGCAAAGCTTTGAATGCACTCCCCCCAACTCATCAATGGAACTTCTTTTAAGGTCAAACCAAGATCTTTTGGTCCTATTAAATCACCAATCTACCTAAAAGCTTAAGTTGATGGATTACGTTAATTTTAACGATAGCAACAATTTAACCCTCCTCTCACCTGTTTACTTGAAAATCTTTAAAAGGCCCAACAAGTAAAAATCAATATTAATCAAGGAGTAAAAGACATTACAGGAATTTGAACACTAGATCTGCTACTCTAATTACATGCTAAATTATCCATCAATCCAAAGTTCAAGTCGATGATTATGGTAAATTTAATCAATAAGTACTTTAACAAGCCCAATGAGAACATTGGGACTCTTTTGAATCCTTTGGCTTGAGAGAAATTCTGAAGTCTATCATAATCAAGAATCCAATAAGGAGGTATTGGATCTGGTTATTTTATTTGCTTCTACACGGTCTACTTCTAATTGATTTTGCAATTGTTGCCAAAATCAAATTTTCATCAGTTGGCTTTTGTTTTTGTGTGTGTGTGTGTAATCCTTGTGGTGTTGTGGATGAGGATATTGTATCTTATCTACTCTTCTTTTGTAAATCCCCTTTTGATAATGAATAACTGAAAAATAGTTGTAGGATAAAAACCGAAGCACATTAACTACCTGCAACAGCCTTGAAGCATGGGCGCATGAGACCCTCACCAGTCACCACCTCGTACAATGGATGAGACATTTGGAAAAATTCTGGCTTTCTTGCTGAGACTATTACCTAAAAGTATATATAAGGTATGATATAATTTTCCCTTTAACAAAGGAAAAAAATGGAAATTCATTCCAAAAATTAAAATTTTACAACAGAAGTACCAGTAACTTTCAATGGTACAATACAAATAGTCCAACAAAAGCCAAAATTAAGAAGCAGTTCCCACTTCCAAATCCTATAAAACCCCTCTACTAAAGCTGTCTTCCTAGACGTATTTTTTCTGGAAAAAAAACACGACTTTCGTTGATATACAAAAAGAATGAAATCCGTTCAAGGATACTACTTCTCAGGAGTGAAAAGAACCAACAACTCAACAAATGAAGTGAATCCCTAAAGAATTACAAAAGCCAAATAAAGCACTGAAGAACAAATGCCAAAAAAGAAAAAAAATTATCCCAGAAGCAAATATCCAAGAGCCACTGAAGCTACCCATCGAACAACAAAAACAGCACCACTATCCAGAGAACAGAACTCTCATAGAGAGAACCAAGAAGATTCTAGCAAGAGAAACAACAACCTTAACATAATTACAACCCTAAACCGAGGAAGACGTTGCTGACGAACTTGAGAAAAAAAAAAAAGATGAATGCCCAACGATACTTTAGAGACGCCAATATTGGGGGCTCACCCTCATGTTTAGAACAAATTTTCAAGAACATTATAAAAAAAAATTAAAAAAAATAAAAAAATAAAAAAAAGCCTAAACTAAACTAAACTCAAACTTACAATATCAAATAGATCTCGCCATCCCATATCATTTGGAAGAAATTTGTTGAAGGAATGCTGCATCATTTTATTTGTGTAGTGATAATCCGAGTTGGTGATAAGCAAAAGCTTTTTTCCAGCCTGATGCATAACATTTCTCAAGCAATGAACACACAATCATGACAGCCAATATAATAACCAATTATAACTGATGGGTTATACCTCTTTTTGATCCAAAAGGGTTAATGGTAGTACAGGGTCAGGCTCAACAAATAATTCAGGATTAGACATTATCTCACTCTGTGAATATCATGAATCAGTAAAGGGCAATCAAATAAAATCAGTAACAGTTAAAACATTTTGTTCAATGAAAGTATATACCTTAAGCTGACCCTCGACATGTGCCCTGAATAGTGCTTTCCCAACAGCCTATGACCCAAGTTTCAACTTAAAATGTACACAGTTAACTATAACATTCAATTTTATGAAAGATGTGGTGTAGAAGCACCATACCTTGTAGAGTCCTTTATAATCAAGTGGACCAATTGCTGCTCCTATGGCTCCATCGTCCAATCTGTCTACCATCTGAGAGAACTCACACCACTTAATGAAGAAAATACATTTAATATACAAATGGAGCTACAACTTGACATTAAGCCTGCATCGTACATAAAAAAAAGTATTTCATTGAACAAAACAATGTATGAGAAGACAAGCATCCAAAGGAAATCAGAGAATGACAAATACTCTCCAATTAGCATTTATTAAAAAGGAAAATAGCTTTTGAAAAAAAAAAGAGAAATAAAAAAAGATAGAGAAGGCCGTCAAAGAACTACTTCTAGAGCCTATAGTTTTCTTGAGTAGGAAACATTATGCCTAGCCAGGAAAGCCTGTCGTGTCCCATTGATAGATAGATTTAACTTAAGAGAATGGTAGGAAATCAGAGTTTTAAAGGACCAAACTTTTCTTTAACTGTAGTACTTTATAGGAATAAAAGCTAACATACATAGCTAAGTTGAGTGGGCAAGGCTACACCTTGAGGCATAGTACTCCTCCTATCCGGTTACTTACAAAGGGATGTGCATAAACAGCTAGAGAGTTAGTACGTGAAGGATAAGGAGGATATGTACGGTTAGTTATGACGGTAGAAAGAGTATATAAGATATAGCAAGAGTTAGAAGAGAAGGTGGTTGACATTTTGTGATTAACTCTTTCTCTATTAACTAGTACTAAATTGTTTTTAATAACCTATCAAGATAGTTCATGGAAAGAAGCTTAGGATTTGGGCTATCTATTCAAATTTATTTTATAAAAATTCTTTTTTTCATTACCAAAGTTTGGAGTTCTCTTTTGTACATGTTGTGAGTGGTGTGCTCCTTTGATTGGGTCTTTTCTTGGACGTAGTTGGGTTGGAGAACATTTATATAATATTGTTGTTGCGTAAGGCTGGCTACCCTTTTTCTGTACAAATTTATTGTCTACCACAACTATGATTTCTAGATTTCACCTCAACAACGGGAGGAAAAGGAATTTTTATTTCTTTAAGGACCCTAAGCAAAGAAACTGACTAGTAAAAATGAGAAAGGCATCAAGTCTCTAACAAGAGCAATGCTAAATAATAGAGTGAATAACAATAGGACTACCTGCATATAAGCAACAGCCTCTGATACTGAAAACAATGTATTTAGGAACTCCCATCGATTCTCCTTCCGCAGATCCACTAATTCCCTCCCATAAATCTCACTATGCACAGAACATCAGTAACAATAGAAAATTCAGCCATAGCTTTCCTTTGCAATGTGTAATATAGTCAATATTAATAAAAACCTAGCAACTCTAGTCTAACAAACTCTATCCTAGGATAATTTGAGCAGTAGATAGGAGAAGCACAAACAAAAATTGCAAGAAACAAATATAATGTGATATGGACACAGAAACATATCTACCTTGTTTATAAGAAAAATGCACATTGTAATGCATCAGATTCTGGAAAGGAATTAGATGTCTTTTAATATAAGCAAGTTGCATTTACCACATAGAACCATTATTCTACATTGTAACATATTTATCATTCTAAAGCTAAAATTTTCGTATTAAACTCTGGCCTTTGTATGTAAAGAAGACGAGAATCATCCAATACAATACACCAATTCTTTTTCAAATAAAGAAAATAATATATAATATATTTAATGCACCAATTAGAGGTTGGTGGAGCGCATGACCTATTTCTAGAAATGCAACATCTGAGAACAAAGGCTTCAAATAAAATCTTAATCTAGTTCGAAATCTTTAAAATGTTGAAAAGCTGGACAATGCAAAGTATTTATTGATGCCAATTTCAAGACCCATAAAATTATATAATGGTGATAATATGAAGGATGCACTGGAATACATGTGTAAGTGTTTTATACGATCTGAGAGCCCAAAGCTGTAGTTTTAGCCTGCAAAAAGGTAGAGCTAACATCTCTAATTACAATTTAAGGGCCTGGTTGCATGCCTTTCATCAAATTAATATTTATCAAGCACAAAAGAAATTGAGAACAAAGTTATACTTGAACATATACCTCACACCTCGAGTAGACAGCATTTTTGTTCCATGCATTGCTCTTTTAATATAACCAAAACGATCAGCCTTTACTAAGTTACCTCTCTCTTTATCTATGACAAGGCCTCTTATAACCTAATTAAATTGTGAAAGGAAAAATGCAAAAACAATGAAAATATACTATATAAGGATCAGAAACAAAGTCGACCACGACAATTCTTAAATTAGCTCAGTAAGAACTTTACCAAGTCTGGGTCAAATGCAAGCCCATTGACTGGGAAACCCATGTTCCTTAAGTTTTCCATACAGTAGTCATACGCTCTTCCCTCCCAAGCCTAAAGGAGTACAAGTAAGTTCTCCGAAAACAATCAAAGGATGGACAGACATTAATGTGAAAAGAAAAGGACAGCTAAAGAAAGAATCAAGTTAGAAAGCAATATTTCAGAGTCTGTAATATCACTAACCATTCATCGTACAGGATAGAGATCACTAGCTAGAAAACATCCCTAATCCTTTTCCTGTGCTTAACAGATGCAAAAATATCAAAGCAATTACCATGACATTATAATGCATCAGAGTGTAGTCCATGTCGTATCCAATGGCACTGATCGATCGAAGATTCAATGTTCGGCTACAAAATATACCATGTAGTGAATTTCTTGATGAAGGACTCTGCAAATTAATATTTGTGAGTGCAGGAAATGATGTGTAGACGTTTGTCTAGCAATTTTTTGTAAATCACAATAAAGACGGATGCAGGGAAGGACAAAATCGACCATTTGGTAATAAATAATAAAAACGTAGTATGATAGTTTATGTCGCCACTTTAAATGTAAATATTCTTGGGGAATCGGTCATTTCTTCCTTATATACAACAAATTACCGAGCCCACTGAAGCAGAAAATTGAATATCGATTGCACGCAGTGGATCGATTAAATATGAAAAATCCAATATTTTGTGACTACTAACAGCAACTAAATGAACTTTTCTTTTTCCTTGTATGAATTAGAATATATGAGGGAAAAATAAAGCATTTAAGGAAATAGCCATGAATAGTCAACAATCTCCAAAAAGAGAAAGAAGACCGGGACCTAATATGGAACATATAATCCATTACAAACATATGACCTTCATGCTTCGATCAGGTTGTTCTATTCAATCGTACCAGCCGATAACTAACAACTAACTAATGAAGCAGTAGACAGTCAAATCAAATTCAACGCTAAAATGCCAGGATACTGGAAAAAAAAAACTTAAGAAATGCAGAAAAACATGTTGGAAATAAGTTGTTTCGCCACTGACCGGGATTCCCAAATCTCTAAGAAGATCCTCGGCTTCATGTGCCTCCACCCTCGCAACTTCCTCGATTGGACCTTCTAAGGTTTCTTCGCCGTCTACACCTAAACAAAAAAGGAAAACGCACTGACTCAAAAATAACAATCCTGAACCTCACATAATTTCTCACTAATGGAAGATACTTCGAATGATCATAAGTACACATGTGTAATAATACTGAAAAACACAAAAAGGAAAGAAACCGGTAAGAGAAAACGAACACAAATTCTTGTTAAATATCAGTCTAATTAACAGCTAAATGCTAAAAATAAGTAGACAGTTGAATCAGATAGAAGAAACAAAAAAAAAAAATCCAGAAACTAACGCATCATTTGATCAAAGAGGAGTTACCAAAAGAATCAAGATGCTCGAGTTTAACATTCATATCTCCTTTAGTGCTCTGTCCAAGGTAATCAACTTCGGACTTAGCCGATGACGTAACAGAAAATACATCACCTCCAACACCAACTGATTTGGAGTCCATAGCGCACAAACACAGCGTCATCTTTTGAGCCCTGCGTGAAGTGAAATGCTGTTTGTTTACAGGACTAAGTAAGGTGGCTCTGGTAAGAGCGGGGTTCCCTAGAGAAGCGGCTACGGCCATTAGGATTTCGCCGTCCGGCAGATTTCCCGGTAAAATCTGCAGAAAACAAGACTTTCTTTTCTTTTCTTTTTCTTCTTCTTTGTACAGTGGATATTTCAATTGGGGAAGAAAGAGAGAAAGACGAAGACAAAGCACGTGTGGAAAAATGAAAGACAAAGCATGTGTGACAAAATGAAGACAAAGCACGTGTGAAAAATGGGGGCTTCAATAATAATAATAATAATAATAATGAGACTATATTATAAAAAAAAAAACTAATTGTAACTATATTTTTTAAAGTTTAAGGGGGTTTTCTAAACTTTTAAAAAGTATATATATCTTTTTGACATTAACTACGATATATATATATATATATATATAATTAACTATATAGCAACATTTTAAAAAAAATTGTATCAAAGTTTATTAGTGATGGACTTATGGTTTTTCGATGATAGACCAATAAAGTCTATCACTTATATTAATATTAATCAGTGATAGACTTTTATTATTGATAGACTTTTGATAGATTTTATTATATTTATAATATTTTTAAAATGTTGTTATATATTTAATTATTAATTTATTTTTAATCTAATTATTATATTTACAATCATTCCTTCCTAAATATAGAATCATATTCTACCATCAACAAAAGATTAGAAACCAAACCAACAATCCTCAACAAGAAAAAAAGAACTTCACCATTTAGGTTAGATAGTTCTTTTGCTTTCTTTTTATCTTTTCTCGATCTTTTTTATCGATATTAAGGCAATATTGTAAGAATGGTTTTAAGGGGCACGTTAAAAAAATATAGCAAAACATATCAAAATGTATTTACAAGATATAACAAGTTTTTTATATAAATTTTATAAATATTTGAATAATTTTATCATTTACAATCAATTTTATAATATTTAAACTAAAATTTAAAAAAAAAATCAGATTATAAAAGTAATATTGTACTTTATTTTTAAAATATTTTTTAATATATAACAACTTATAATTAAATGCAATTTAAAGGAGGGTATGGATTTACTAAAATATAATTTATATTATAATTATGATGTTTCATAATATTATTTTGCTAAGTTAATAAGAGTTTGGCTCAACGAACATCTGTATACGTCAAAGACATTGGTAAGTGATTCAAATTCTCCACCTCAATTTTATTAAAAAATTATATACATAAACAATCACAGGTATAATATACTAGTATAGTATAGTATAACGTTATATGAATGAAAAAGGTTACAAATTAATTAATTAGATAAAATGGAAAAACATTTTAAAAAATAGCAGAATATTAAAACTAAAAATACAAACTATATAAGTATAAATCTAAAATCATCGATAAAATCATGTAAGAAATCTAAATGAAAATGAGAATAATAAACGATACAAAGTAACTAATTTGTGAATATATTTTTACAACAATGTTAACAAAAATTAATCTTATTTTCTGGAACACATTTAAAAAAAAGAATTAATAATTTAATATTTGCTTTATTATTGTAACCTAATAATTATGATGCCTAATGTGTTTAGGAGATAAATATCATTCTTTGTACTTTTCTCTAGAACACTATATATATGTGTGTGTATGTATGTATATATATGTGTGTGAATGCATATATATACGTATGTATGTATATGTATATTTATTTTATTTATTTATTGGTTTATTTCTTTTTAGTCATTATCATATTATTTTAATCTAATATGTGTAGGAGATGAGTATTTTTTCCACTTTTCTCTCTAAAAGATAGTATTTTTCTTCTCCAACATTATTAGGATATTTTACTAAGTCTCTTGTTATTCATTATTTTATTATTGTACTTTTTCCTATTGTGTGCTGGAGGGATGAATTTAATAAAATATTCATTTTTCTGGTCCATTATCTTCAATATGATATCATAGCAATATTTTACTTCAAATTGGTTAACTCCAAAAAATAATATCAAAGATTTAATTTGAAGTATATTTTTAGAAATTGAGTTAACACGAAATTGTTTATAAGTGTTGTTCATCTTCTCCATCTAAATTACTGATGAATCAGAGTTGAAGAAAAGATATATTTTTTAATGAAAATAAAAGTCTACCATACGTACAACAAATATTTATTGAATAATTGGTGAATTGCACAAAGATATGATCAGTGTTCTCGTCTTTTCAAGCGAATTTGGAAGCCGTTAACTAGTCGAGCCGAGGGAAAGAAAGACATTCTATCTTCTTTAACTTGTGTCCACCTGAGAAGATATCCATGGACCACAATTCACAATTAATTCCTTTTTCCGTTTTATAATATTTTTGTTTGTATTTTCTTAAAAGTAAAAGTGTTTGATAATTATTTTGAGATTAGAATTGTATTTTTGACTTTTGTACTTTTAAGCTCTACTTGATTTTAGTTCTTATATTCTCCATGGTTTAATTTTAAAATATATAATTTCAATAGGTTTTAGTTTAAATTATTTTATAGTTTTAATAAAATTTAAAATTAAATATTTAAAGTTATCTTTCTTTTTTCCTTATTGAAATTGACTAAATAACAATAATAACTTTCTTACAAAAAGAAAAAGATACTTTGTGAATATATTGTTCACAACTTAAAAATCGAACATTAAAAGTCATGACTAATTTTGATGGCTAGAAAGTTCATGACATTTAAAAGTACATGGACAAAATTCATATTATAGAGTTATAGGATCGTTTTTATTTTTCATTTATTATTTTAAGAAAATATATATTAAGTACAATAATTATAAAAATCCTTCAATCTCTAAGATAGAAGGTCATATCAATTATCTCTAAGCTAAGTTCACTTTCACACTTTAACGAAATATTTTTAAAACCACATTTTTCTTTTCAAAAATCAAATTAAAGTTGATTGGCTCTCTTTCTAATTCTTGTCCTAAAAAAAAAGTAAAAATAAATCATTACTCAAATACATGTTAAATTTCACACTTAATGAATGAAATTTAAGTATGTATTTGGTAAATAGATTTAAAAAATAAAAAAAAAATCAATATTTCATATTATAAATTTTAATTTAGTTTTAGTTTTTAAAGAAAATTAAATACCTATATGAATTGAACAGAAAATTAAAATGAAAAAAGAGTAAGGGTAAGTTTAGGAAGAGACCTATAGTTGGTAAGAAAGTGATGGAGAAATAGAGCAATTTGAAGACGAGCCAATTCAGCTCCCGGGCACAATCTACCGCCTCCTCCAAATGGTGCAAAATATGGGCTACTTTTCCAATTTCTCTTTTCCTAAACAATCAACCACAATTCATTTTTTTATGAAAATAACACTCATTCGTGTTTTTTTTTTAAAAGAAATTTACCTTCAATTTTAATCTATATACTTTCAATTATCTAATTTGAGATACTTTGAATTAAATTCTTTTTTTTTGAAAAATTATTTAAATAAAAAAATAGTTGAAAATAATGTTTATAAGTGAGAAATTCTATTTATGAATATATAATTTTTGGTTTGCATGAATTTACTAACCTGATTTTGAAGCTGCATCCATCTCCAAGGATTAAAGGTTAAAGCTTCATCATAAATATTCTCATCCAAATGTACAGCAGAAAGAAATGGAACAACAAAAGTTCCCTTTGGAATCACATAATCTATCCAATATCAATCCAACTCTAAAAGGTTAGATTTTTCTTTATTAGAAATTGTAATATATATATATATATATATATTATTGTATATAGTTGAAATAAATATATATTATATTACCCAAGAAAGAAAAGAAAAAAATTGTTACTGAATTTTGGAAAGCCCAACTTTAAAATGTTACAAAAAAAATTATTGTGAACTTTAGAGTTGGTTAAATATATTATTTTTGTTATAATAAAAAATACTTACATAATATAACTTACAACTACATACAAAAAAAATGAACTTCTCAAACCAAAATATTTACAAAATATAACAAAATATCATAATTTATCTACGAAATATCATAATTAATACATAAATTTCCGCCAATGTATTATAAATAATATTTAAATTGTTATCTTATTGTAAAAAATAAAAGAAAAAAATATACATATAAAGTTATTTACTGTAACAAATTCATGAGTTATAGAGTAAAAATGAAAATTAAAACCAATTATTTCAACCTTCAAGGATATTCTAATATAATTTTAACCAATAAAATATAATTACTATTTTAAAATTTTAATTATTTAGACTTGTAAACCAATAACTTAGAGGGAACTTTAGGGGGAAAAAAATACAAAAAAGGATAGAAGATTGGAACCATATAATTCGGTTTTGCCCTTTGAAATAATTTAATTTTATTAAAGTGGTTTTTAAGAAAGTGCTTTTAAATAGAAACATTATTTTAAAATATATATGAAAAATTATTTCAAACAAAGACCTAAATGCTTTTAATTGACAAGGCAAGAATAAATATATATATTTTTTTAAGTTAGGTTCTAAAATGTAAAAATAGCACAAAAAAACAGAAAGGATAATTTTTAAAAATATAGTAAATTCTATCACTGATAGTCATTGATATGCTATAGTGATAAAAGACTTATCATTGATAGATACCAAAATTTTGCTATAACTTATAAATAATTTAATTTATTTTGCTATTTTTAAAAATGCTCTAAAAGAAAAGTTAATAGTACCTGAGTACTTAATCTCTTCTTTTGTCTCTCTCATCAACCAAATTGCAATTCCTCCTAGTCGAAGTGTCTCATCAATAACCTTTTTTTTTTTTAGGAAAACAAATTTATTTTAGAAAAATGGTTGTAAATGATAAAATTGTAAAAAGTACTTAAACTTACACATTGGGTAAAGGACATTGATTTGTAATCCTCCCATGTGATTGTATTGTCTCCACACTTATTTCTCAAACCATCTTGTTCTTCCTATCATTTGTAATTTCATGTAGATAAGCTAAAATAACACATTAATACATGTTAATAATCAAAATATAGAAACTTACTCGCTTTTTCTATATATATTTTTACGCATTAACCAACAAAATATGTTAATTCTCTTGAGAGTACTCTTTTTAAACCATAGTTAACCAAACTTTTAGTTTCTCTCTCGTAAATCCAATCGAATCAAGTAGTTAAAAAAGAAAAGAAAAATGTAGATGATTTGTTAGTTTAGTATAGGAACGTACCATGAGTTGCTTAAATGCTTTAGGTGAGTGGGTTAGGTAATAGACTGCGAAAAGCATTGTCTTAGAAGTGGTTTCATTTCCGGCAAAAAGAAGATTGATTATGAAATCTTCAACTGCCTCATCACATAAGTGCTTTTGTTCCTCTAATAGTCTTCCAAGAACTCCATGCCCACTACTACTACTCTTTTCCATTGATTTCTGCATCTCTATTTTTTTCTTTATTTTCCTTATGATTTGCTTCCTTGCCTATACTATACACAAAATTAAAAGTTTTTAAGATCTTAAATAGACGACGATACGATGATAACAATAGTTATTGAATTACCTTCATGGCGGAGTGATAGGCAAAGGGAGGTAAGTTGATAGGGAAAGAAAGACAACCATCCACAAAGTCGTAAAATAAACAACTAATCTCGTTCACTTCCGAATCACTTGACACACCCAGTAGCTGACTTACCATAAGATTAATGGCAATCTGCTTAGCCAAAATTAAAGAAAAAACAATCTCTATTATTTAAATATACACAGCTACAAATTAAAATAACATAAAATTACAATTTTATAAAGTTATTGTATCTATTCCATCCCTAATTTCAAACATTAATATTTCTATTAAGCTTTTACTGACCCTGTTAAAACTTTATTTTAGAAAAAAAATTACATAATATATTAAATACAAATTGAAAGGTTAAATTTTGTATTTAACATATCAATAAATTTTTTAGGAATTTTGAATATGGGAGGAATGTATGAGACTAAAAACAAAATTTAAAAGTGGAGAAACTATTATTAGGGGTGACGCTTTTCTTAAGTTGTGGAAATATTAAGAGTTGAAGAACTTGTTCAAAGACGGAAAAGACACCAATGAAAATTGGACTCAGTAAATTTCTTTGTTTTCTCACTATTTATTTTCAAAATTCAAGTCAAACTATGAAAAATAAGAAAAGAAAAATGGTTAATTTTTTTTTATTTTTTTTTCGAATAAGAGGCAGTCTAAGAATACTTCAAATGCCATTCTTAAGTAAAAAATCAAATGATTATCGATCGAGACGACGTAATTAAACTCGTAAGAATGTAACAAATAATATATATATATATATATGCATACTGGCCTTCCTGCAACCATCTTGGAGAGAGATGATTTGATGACGGTCATGGAAAGTGGCCAAGGAATGGATGATTATGGTCTGAATTTCTTTTATGAAGCTAAAGTTGAGTTTGTTTATACGCATAAAATTGGAAGCAATTCCATGGAGTTTCCTTTGTTGTTCTCCTTGAGCCGTGATAACACCGTTTACGCCTACCAAATCTCGAAAAGATTTGGGATAGCTCGATTGAAACAATATTCCTTCGCTTTGCATCACATACCTATTAAAATCTGGATCGACCGATACCACTGTACATTTGCCAAAAACACGACACGAGAAGATCTTCCCGTATCTTTTTTGGAAAGCTCAATTGGTTAAGATCATGACATTATATCATATGTTTTATAGGAAATTTAACCCAAGAAAAATGATAAATTATATACATAATTAATCACGCTTAGAAAAAACTTTTGAATTGCAATACGTTTCTACACTGTAACAAATTTTTATTTGAAGAGTTGTTTTGAAAAACTTTTATAGAATGTCAAAAGTTATATCGTAACTATTGAAAAAAAAAACACTAAATAGAGAGAAAAAAAGTGTATACGTGTGTGTATGTATAGGTCTTTGTTTTTGAGTTATATTACCTTTTGGCTTGTTCTTCAACATACTTGGAAGGATGAGAACTTGCAATGGCAGAGTACCAGTTGAAGCTATCACCTATAACGGGCCAGCTTCTTCTTCCAGAAGGAAATTTGTATTTTGTCCGATTTTGATCATTTTGGTCATTGTACTTTTTCTTTTTGAATATGTTTGAAAGAAAAGTAGTGGACAACAATGTAAGAATGAAAAATGACCACACCACCAAAGAGGGCTCCCACATTGTCTTTGACCTGTCTAAAGATAAAATGCAAAATTTCAAAACCGACGTACTAACAAAAATTCAGACATGATTTGAAATGAAGCACTTGAAAAGTCGTTATTCCAATTATTTATTAAATGTGATACAAATATATTTTGAAACAATTTAAATTAGTCATATATGAACTAAAGAATAAAAATATCAATTGACTATAACATAAAATGTTATAGGGAACAAATGCTTCTTCTTTCAAATCATTTAGATTTATGAGTACTTACATCAACTTAATGCATACCATAAAGTTATTTTGTTAAAATTTAACTTTTAACTAAAATACTACATGTAAAAATGTACACCTTTTTCATTATTTACTTTCTTCTTTCTTTTCCACTCTTTTTCATCTTCCTATTGTTTCTTTTCCTCTTCCATTTTCTGTCTCCAATTTTCACAATAAATTTCTTCAACCATTCTTTAATCTTTATCGGCACACTTTCAACGCAAGAACATAGAAACAAAAGTTTGTGAGCAAGAAAAAAAACTAAAAACCTACAAATCATTTCATTGATCTTGTTTTATCGACATTAATCATATAATTACGTTGACCAAAATTAAAGGTCAGAAGTTTAGATCCTACTCATCACATATTGTCGAACAAAAAAAAAACTGTAATTTTCAATTGAAGCTTAAAAACAATGAACTCGTACATCCATTTACATAATGAACTCTTATCAACAAGAATGAAATGTATACATTCTCGCAATAAATTTCTTCAACATTTCTCTAATCTTTATCGACAATTCGACTCAAGAAAATAGAAACAAAAGCCTTTGAGCAAGAAAAAAAAAACAAAAAGTCTATAAATTCATTTCAAATCCTTGTTTTATCAACATTAACCATGAAACTTTGATAAAAAGGTCAAAAGTTCATATTCTACCCATCATATATTGTCGAACTGAGAAAAAAAGTTATAATGTTCAATAGAAGCTTAAAACAAAAACGAACTCATCCATTAATATAATCAGAACTCTTATCAACAAAATCTAGAAAACGAGAAAAAAACTCACATCAAAGTTTTGAAAACTTACACACACACATATATATAGATTTCTTCTTTTACATAATATGTATTTAAAACATATATAGATCAGAAAGAAGAGAACTTACAAAGTGTAAAGGTTTTGGGTATCAACTTCTTCAATCCATTTTAAGCATTAATTCCAATCTGTCTAATAAGTTAAGATGATTTTTATGATCATTTCTCCATTTCTTCTCTCCCCTTTCTCTATTTCTTCTCTCTTTTCTTTATTTTCAAAATGATCATTTTCTTTCTCTCTGTCTGACTTTTGCCTGACCACTCCCTTTTCTCTTTTCTTTATTTCCACTCTTCTTTTATTTCTCTTTTTTTTTCCAAAAGAAAAAGTTGTGCATACATTTCTCTCTTTTCTTCCTTCTTTCTTCTTTTCTAATTTTTATCTTTTCATTATTTTTTTAAAAATATATTAAATTTTTAGGTTTCGAGTTTCAAAGAATAGATAGGTTTGTCCCTAAAATTTTAAAATATACCATTTTAGTTCACAAGTTTTTCAAAGTATATCATTTTTAAAATTATTGAGTTTTTAGAAATAAGTTAAACAATTTATTTTTCTTTAAAATTATTTTTAATTCAAAATATCGTCATATAATGATTTTATTAAAAAAAAAATTAGACGAGAATCTTCTAAACCTATTTTAGAAGACTCTATAGATAAAAAATGAATAAAAAATTTAGATACTAAACATACTTATTCTTAGAAATTCACAAGTCACTAAAAAACAAATGATCCTAATTTTCATAATGGTGGACAAAAATCTCTCATTTTTTCTTCAAACAAGTTCTATTTAATCATTTTTTTTAAAGAAAATCTTTTATTCGTTTTATAATTTTAAGCTATCTCTATAAAAATTTCAAAATCAAACAATCAATTAATATACCACACAGACACACACATCTCTATATATCCTAAGACTAAAATTGGGTGTTAGCAAGAAATGATATTCACAAAAGAAGAGATAAAGATTATGCATTAAAATGAAAACTTAGTGGAAGTCCTCAACTAAATGATAATGGTAAACCAATTAAAGTTGGTGGATTCTAACGTGACCTCAATAATATCTACACTATAGAGTTGTGAGATGTCACATTATTATTTTGTAAATCATATATTATAAACTTTCTTCAAAGGAAAAAGTTGGGTCAAAGCTATCATTAATATATTTTATATATGAAGGCATAATTTGGGGAAGAGGGCTATATTTAGATAAGGATATATATGTGTGTATATATAGGTGGCACGTTGGGAAGAGACTTTATTTAAAATGATAGCTATATTCCTTTGGGAAAAGGGCATTCTAATACAGTATGAAACTGCATGGTTATCCGAAAAAATTCTAATACTCTTTGTTATTTTATGTAAAAGTAGTATTTTTAAAGGTAGATTCACCGAATATATCAGTATTGAATTTATCAATTATTTAATGACGTGTCGAATAATGAGATAGAGTAGTACATATTATGGTAATACTAGAAATATTTTGTTTGATTAGACTAAGAACACTTGCATATTATTATCCAGATATTTTGTGACACAATGTTTAGAAATCTACTCATTCACTTGAGATAGAAGACTTGAAGTATCGATTATTTTCGGTGGATTTTTGTTTAATCTTTTAAATTGTACACATATTTTTTTCAAAATTCTCTCAATTTAGATGTCAAGTTAACATCTTTACTACGAATATTTTGTGAAATTTTTACGTGCAGTCAACGTACTTGAGGGGGACAAAACACTTCTTTTATACAAACAAATATATATATATATATATATATATATATTATTGAAAGGAATTTTGGTGGAAGAATGATGAAGAAAAGTTCCAAATATAGTAATTAAATTCAAAATAATTAAGTATATAGCAATATTCTTAAAAAATTCATAAATATAGCAAAATCTATCGAAGTCTATCACTGTTAAAGTCTATCAATGATAGCATGTTACAAATATTGGTATATCACCGATTGACCATAAGAGTCTATCAACGATAAAAGTCTATCACGGATATATTTTACTATATTTTGCAATTTTTTAAAATGTTGCTATATACTTAATTATTGTTCCTAAAATTGCCATCAATTATAATAATAAAAAAAAATGTTTGTTTGTTTTGATTTAGAGTATGTGATAAGATGACTTAGTTGTTTGATGATCGATGGAGTTAGTAGGTTACATTGAAGTAATTGACCGTTAGAGATGGTAATAATGTGAAGTTAGACGTCAAGGTTGTTGTAGAGATGATTGCAGAAGGTATACATTTATTTGTTAAGAATAACATCCAATTTGTTGAGAAAGTTAATTTAAAATTACATTATATTAACAAATAACAAAACTAATTCATGGATACACATCAACCCCACCAAAACACCCAAAATTATAATTTCAAATAATTATAATACTTCTAAAATAATTGATTTTAATAAATATATGAAACAAAATGTATACACACTAACACAAACACTTGTAATGTAGTCACATTAACGCAACTTTAACTACATCACTAAAACTTAAACTTAAAAATTATATTTCTACAAATACGTCAAATTCAATATCAATCTAAATTAAATTTGATTTCAAACTTAAACAAACGTAACCATGCATTATTATATTTACAATTTATACTAATGTCTTAAACTTTAGGAATATTAACGATTTCAAGTGAACTTTATTCCTAAATACATCAAACTGAATATAAAAGTAAAGTTCAATTTCAACGCCTAAACTTAAATGTAACTACACACTCACTCCATATATTCGAATCTTAATAAAAATTATTAACTTCAACTTAAGAACATTGGCTAATTATTTTGTGTAACTATCCATACACGAGTTGTCCCCTGCACCGTACCGACCTACTCCATATAAAATATATCCACCCCTAATTCCTAATTTTAGTCACAAAAATTAGAAAACCATAAACTTAATGAATGTGAAAAGTAGCTAATTGAAGTTTAACATCAAAACTTCAATATTTCTTCCTCACTACACCCTACAACCAACACAATATCACTTACATTAACAAAGACATTCTCTATTAGGTCCTTGTGGGACTTAATTAATTAGCACAAGGATTCAACAAAGACTTTAATCCAAACCTCATTACTCGAACTCATACCTTTAACGTTTTAAATCACATCTGAATGAGACGGATTTCGAAAACATGAAAGTATGGTTAAACACTTTAAAAAAATGACTTATCTATACCAACAAGGTACACCTAATTATTTGAACTCTAAAGTGAAACATTACTAACATCCATAAAATTTTCTTAGAATTATGTTAAGTCATGAGGACAATTTTTATTTTTACAACCTTTAAAGACGTTAAGTATGACATAGTCCGATCGCATGAAACGCATGCAAATACTATGAAAATTAAGTATTGAATCTAGTAAGAATCCTTGGTCTAAGACGTTATAGTGTTATCGACGATATAACTCCAACTTCTTCAATGTTTTGATGCATCAGTTCTCAAAGTCTAATAATAAACTCTATCACTGATAGAAGTAAGTATGTTAAACTATATTACGGTAACCATTAGGATAGATTTTACTATAATTGTAATTTTATAAAAACGTTATAAAATGAGGTTTGAAGCTCACTCCCTTTCTCATTGTTTAGAATAAAAAATCGTTAACCAATGAGTGTCGAAGGAGTGGGTGAGAGTTGAGACTAACGATCTGAGGAAACCAAATTTCCACTTCACACATTAATCCTCACGACGCGATGCTTTCCTTTCTCAATTCGTCAGAACCAACGTTTACTTCTTCTTCTTCACTAACTTCCTCTTCCCTTCCCCGTTTAGCTCCAACTTCTCCGGTCACCACCTCCGCCGCCCTAGCCGTCGTACCTACTTTTAGAGTCCATCCTTCTCTTTCACCTCTCGCCATCCTCACCACCAAATCAACAACTATCCCTTCCTCTCATTCTTCTACTACTTATCCTCCCAAACATTTTCGTTCTAGGTTCAGAAATTACTATTCCAATTCCGAGCCCACCTTCTCAGATAGTGACGAAAATGGCGATTACTCTGACGTCTCAGATTCTGAAACGATTTTTGATGACGGTGGTGGCTTAAGTATCCAAATAGAGAAGTTGGGTACCAACTCTCGGAGAATTTACTCGACGATTGGTATTGATGCTCCACTCCAGGCGGTGTGGAATATCTTGACTGATTATGAAAGATTGGCTGATTTCATACCTGGTCTCGCTATCAGCCAAATACTCTTTAAGATTGACAACCATGTTCGACTCTTTCAGGTAGTCTTTTCTCTTTATGTTCTTGATAATGTAGGAATTTGAACAGTTTAATGACCTCTGGAGCACTCTCTTTTAAGATTGGTTGTGAATGTATGTATAGATCAAGGTTAAAGTATCATATCCCAGCTTAACTGTGATATGCTTTAACATGGTACTTTAACAATGGACAATGGAAGCAAATTCCATCAGACTCAGGTTATGTCCAACTGATGATAAGGATTAGGTGTATGACTTACGTTTATAGAGTAATCTATATTGTGAAGGGAGTAATAAGAATTTATATGAATATACCATGTGTGAGCCGTGGGGCCTCTATTCCTCATTTCTAACGCCCAGGCATCCATAAGAACTATATGAGAACACAAAAGTAAATCATATACCTTTCTTCTTCGAAGATTTTATTTCCCCTCTCACCACATGTTGTGAAGCCTTGAATGAGTAGATTCACTCTTCTTCTTGAATGAATTAGCCATTAGGGAAGCTCCATTTAGAATCTCTCGTCTTTGACACTTACAAGAATGGTGAGTTGTGGCTTGGATTTCATTTGTTCTTTTGTATGGATGAATTACTTTCTCCTATCATGATTGCTATGTAATTTATCAACCACGGCATTGCTATTTATTTCTCTATTTCCAAATCTCTATCTATTCTTTCTCTTTTCTCCCCTATCGTCTGTCATTTGCAGCATTCCCCTTTATTATGTCTCCATTCCCAAAGCTCCAATGGGAGCCACTAATAAGATGGATAGGCTGGTTAGGAATTTTTTTGGAAGGGAGGAAGCTATAGGCCTTGTGGTGATTTGGTGAATTGGGGAAAAACCTTCCTCCAGTGTCATGGAGATCTCAGTTTTGGAGCTTTTCAGTAAAGGAATATTGCACTTTTACTCAAGTGGTGGCTGTGGAGATTTACGCAATAAAACGATGCTTTGAGCTGAAGAGTCATCTTGAGTATTTACGGTGAAGATCCGAAAGGGTTGAAGACCCTTTAGTCGAATTAGGAAGGTAAGTGGGATCTCTAACCTTTTTAGGCTGAAATACAGCTTTTCATTACAAGAGTTGACTTTTTCGGCAAGCTGGCTTCTTCGTTGTTCTCTATTGCAAGCTTCAAAATGATGTAACCAAATTGATAATTTTTGAAGTGCACGGGATAAATCCCCACAATTTCCTCTTAAGTTTTCGAAGATTTCTTTTATCCACAAATACTAAGCGAGCAGATATTGAAATGTAACTAGGTACTGCATCCTATTTCTTATGCCTAGAATCTCATCTTTCCAACTGCTTGGTGATGTTATAGATACTGCCCCATAATCTGATAGCCAGCAGCCCCAAAAACTGAAAAGATCTCTTTATGCCACTGCCCTATAATCTGATAGCCTGCAGCCCCAAAATCTAGGATGATATTCATATGCCACGGCCAAGGGTCCCTGAAAATCTATTATGAAATATCAGTAACTTGTTCTTGATTGAATCGCCTGCAAATTTGGGATCAGGGCCAACACTCCTTTTTGGTATGGTTTTTGGCTTCTAAATGATCCTTTGCCAGTGCCACACGTCCTCTCTCTCAATTCAAATAAATGTGGAATTTGGATGCAAAAACTTGGAATTTTTCTGAGAAGGAACCTCAGAAATGTTGAAATTGATGAAGGGTCACCTTTTTTCTCCATATGGCATATCTCCTCCCTTTGGTTTAGTACTTCCCTTGACACAATTCTTTGAAAGCTGGTAACAAAGGACCTATTTTGTAGCAACTCTCTATTGGTCAACACATCATACAACTATCCAAATTCCTATTGGCTGGCAAATTGCAAGAAACCCATGATTTGTTCCTCTGTCCCCTCTGCTTTCGTGAATTTTGTCAAATATGTGAACGGAATTAGTACCTCCACTTGCTTGTAATTTCGATTGAAGCGGGTGCTGTACGTTAAGACCATTGAGTTGTGACTTAATCCTCTTCTGTTAGCGATTGTTGCTAATGCATTTATATGTACAATATTGTTTTCCTGAATTTGAGGCTGTTTTTGCCTTTTCTTCGTGTATTAAGCATTGCTTTGGCATCCCTTATATAGGTTGGAGAGCAAAACTTGGCATTTGGTTTGAAATTTAATGCTAAAGGAACCATTGATTGTTATGAGAACGATCTCGAAAGACTTCCTTTCGGTAAAAGACGAGTTATCAAATTCAAGATGATTGAAGGTGACTTTGAACTCTTTGAGGGGGAATGGTCAATTGAGCAGGTAATTATCCTCTGCATAGATCAACATTTTTCTATTAGAAGTAATTATATCAGTGGGTTCTCTACATTTCTCTCAACCCTTTTATTGAACATCAATTCCACAAACCATGAATTTCGTAACTGCATAGATCAAATGGCACTCACTCATCAAAAGGTTATGTCAATGCAGTTTGGTGAAGACGATGATAGCTTTCAAGATCAAGAAATACATTCAACTTTGTCATATAGTGTTGATGTAAAGCCAAAGCTTCTATTGCCCGTTCGACTTCTTGAGGGTCGGCTTTGTGGTGAGATAAAGGCTAACCTAATGTGTATTCGAGAAGAAGTACATAAAACCAGTTCAACTACCTCCTAATGGATGGATTCGATTCTTCCCCACATTTATATAATGCAATGTTATAAATTCCTTTGATCAAATTATTTCCACCACAAATTCTTGCCAAAGGCAGCATTGGATTTGTCATCATTGTCCAACACAAAGAAATGGCTATACTATTTTCTTTCATCATTTATTTTCACTTCGACCTCATATAACCTCGATTAAGTGTAGCTAGAGTGCATAGTACACAAAAATGAGGCAAATATACTTTTAGATCATAATAGGAGACCCTCTCAATGTTGCCACGAAGATTCTTCCACATCCCCAAGTTGAGTGCCACAACCTTTAAGTCAATAACAAGTCAGCAAAAAAAAAGGCTAATAAAACATAGGTTTAAAGTCATATATTACAATATATTTGTTTTTCATCAAAATAAGGAAGACATCATTATCATTTATCTTTGCAGTCAATACAGCAATTATTTTGAGTATAAGAATTTACCAATCAAAGACCCATTCCATTGGTCTTCTTGGTAACAATTATTGTGTAGTTTTGGATGAACAAGTTAATCATAAATGTGTCAAATACAGTTGTGTTTAGTTTGACTTCATCTTGTAGTACCACCATCTACATATGGGAAACTATATTCACACTTATACAAGAAAGCTTGGTATTTGCATGCATACAGGGGAGGGAGATGGCAATTTAGGATAAGGGGATATCAATCAACAATATATGTTACAAAGCTTGTTCTTCTTCTAACTACTTGTGGATTCTGAGGTTATTACATAAATGACCCAATTCAGGTCGTTCCTTCATCCACGATGTGAATTTCATCTCCTCTGCCTTAGTACAGTACAGGTAGGATCTGAAAGTGATGAGAAAAAAATACCGCCTGCAGACGCGAAGTTGAATTAAAATTACGTAACTTATTTCATCCCCCAAAAAATAGTATCCGCGAAACAAGTGGGGGGAAAAGTTGCTGATGGTAAAATCATGTCAACCACTCAAGCAATTTAATGATGACAAGTAGAAAGAAAAAACGGAAGATGATGGATTATGGTAAATTTAATTATATCAATGTCTCCAATGGTGGCTCGAAAATGGGTGGAAAGTCTGGTAAGTGAAAAGAAGTATAAGTGAAAAAGGAAATGAGAATATAGGAGTTTGAAAATTGAACCTCATGCTTTGATACTTTTGTTAAATTACTACTAAACTAAAAAGCTTAAATTGATGGGTCACGGTGTGAATTTAACTATATCAAACACTAACCTTAAAGCCTTAATTCCCATATCCATGAGGTAAGCTCGATGTTCATCATCGTAAGCAGGAAATTTTTTAAGTTCCTTGCAGTAGTAGAGAATGTCATCTCGTAAATGCCCTGCTCCAGCACACCTTTAAAAGAAAATGAAATATTTAGCTTTAATGTTAAAAAGAAAGGGGCACTCAACAGCAGTGTTATTAAAGGCCATGGGTAGCACCAATAAAGGAGGTAATCTTCTCTTCCGTGCAAACACCATATTCAATAAAGCAAAAGCCACAAACAATCTTTGGAATACCTGTCGATGACAATGTCAACATCTGCTTTACTCTTAGGACCGTACATGAGAACTCGTGTAAGGCTTAGGATGTCACGATAATCACCAATTTTGAATGCTTCTTCTTCAGATGCTTGAGCATGCAAAATGTCTTCATATGCGTAAGATATTTCTGTGTTGGTCATGGTTTGTGGAATATTTGATGCAAAAGCATCTTCCTCGCCCCCAAGTCTTATACATAAAATCGCCATTGCATATGCTGCTCCGCCAAATCCTGTGTGGGATACAAAGAGGTAGCATCCTGCAGAGCTAGAGAACAAAAATTATTTCAAGAATTTGAATTTTGTACAATGGAATTGAAATTTTTACCAGGCTGAGAAACATAACAACCAGTTTCTGAATTAAAATGCAATAAATAACAAAATCAAAGGAAATTTTGTTATTCATCGCATTTTAATTCTTGAAGCAATAGTGTCACTGTAATACAGGCATTCAACTAACAAGCGCCAAAACCAAGCAAATTATTTTAAAAAAACCAAAGATACTAAGCTCCTTTAAGAACGCTAGCCCAAGATTCGGTCCAGGGGGGCATCCTCAAAGCCTGGTAAATATTTGTTTCACAGTTCTTTCACATTGTTATAAAAATAGGCTTTAAAATACTTTTGGTTCCTAAATTTTAAAGAAAATCACAATTCAATACGTAAACTTTCATTTGAAACAATAAAGTCCTTGAACTTCTAATTTGTAATAATTTAGTCAATAAACTTCAGTACATAATTAAAAATTTTAAAATAACAATTCCTATCACAAAAAGGCTCCATCAAAATTACGTATCAAATTTTTATAACGTAACACTTAATTTTTGTAGTTATAATCACATTTAATCTCTACTAGCTTATCAATATATAAACAAAACCTACATCTTAACGATTGATTTTAATTTTAAAGTACAAAAACTAAATTGTAATAAAATTAAAAGTATAATTACTAAATCATTATAAACTAAATTCATAGACTAAATTGTTGCTTCATGATTGTTTAGGGACGAACAGTGTAATTAAGTATTAACCATGCAAATCTCAAATATGCTAACATCCGAGACCCAGGAAATTTTATTTTTGGGTAAGGTGCTTACTTATCTTTGCAGAACTGGATTGCATCAACATCAGAAGCTAATGCTTCCCTTTCTCTGGTCAATGGTACTCTCTTATAAGCAACATTATGTCCCTCGTCTTTCAGATGTGCATAAACTTCAGCAGGAGTCTTGACATCATCAGCAAAGATATTTTCCCAATATCCTATAACATTAGATTCATTCGATGATGGATTATATTCCTCACGATGTAAAAGCATACGGCCACCAGACTGTTTGATTTCTGACAATATATCTTCTTTTAGTCGAGCTTCCATGTGTTCTACCTACATTTGATCACATCAAAAAAGTTGGGATAATGGCTTGATTATTACTCATAGACAAAAGGAATGTATGCAATTACAAACCACTGGACCGGTGATTCCAGCATGCTTGAGAGTATCAAAGGGTTTATTCAGCTCCCTGAGAACAAATGGGGTATCGCTGATGTAAACAACCGCCTCCTCTCTGAGATCAATTATTGTCACATTCAGAGTAGAAGATGCATCAACTTCGAGCTTGGTACATAAATATGCTAGCATCTCTCGTGCTCCAGTAATTGTTGGAGTTCCCATGCTGTAAACCGGGTATGCATCAACCTTGGGTCCAATAAAGAACTTTTATATTAGAACGTCATTTGTTTATTTTATTAGAAAACATTTATTAATAAAATGAAAAAAACAGGAAAAGGAAATGAAAAATTTCATGGAGTTGCCACTGGAAGGAATGAAAAATTAAAAACAGGAAAAAGAAAAAACAAGGCCTTAATCCCTTTAGAACCTCTTTAAATAAGGAGAATAAGGAGAAACATAATGCAATATGGAAAACTAATTCCTTAATCCCACATAAGGGAAAAATCTCTATTATAATAACTACAAAATTTTCGCATGCTAGAATTACCATTTAGAACCTCTTTAAATAGATCATGTTACAAATGTACAAAAGAAACTAGAAAAAGTACATATGTACCTTGAACACATGAGGTGCACCATGAATCTGTATATAGCTGGAAGTTCTCTGCCCAGGAAAGAAGTACATTTTAAGAATAGAGCCTTTGCCCAAAACAGAACCACAACGAGCCTTGACAACAGCCTCCATAACAGCATCTCCATGTTGAGACTCGTGCTGGGCTCTCAATGCCTCCTGAATTTTCAAAGTCAACATTACTCAGTATATCCTTCTAAATTGAATTGTAAACTTGAAAAGTTCCCTTTCACTTATATTGGGCTACCATTGATGGTTATCCAAAATAAACCTCATTTTGGGAGCTGGTTATAGATAGGATACATAAGAAACTTGATAGATGGAAGAGGTTCAATATTTCTAGAGGTGGGTGATTAACTCTATGCAGTGCAGTATTGTCCAATGCAAACTCAATATGGGTTTAAAGATGTTTTGTCATTATTCTCTAGGCAACGTGTCTTTTTTTTTCATTCCCCTAAAAGGTGATTTCACAAATTAAAAAAGTTATAAAAGTATTTTACTGGGAAGGGCAGAATGGCAGCAAGTTGAATCATTTAGCAAAATGAGCTTTGACTTCCACTTCTTTATATAGCGAGGCCTGGCTGGTCAGAATTTTGGATTGTTCAGTTTCATGACATTGGAGCATGAATCCCTATGGTAGAATTTCTGTTAAATCATTATCAAAGAAGTTGGATACTTCAACTTTTACGGGAAAGGATATTGATCGTGCTCTGTGAAAAACTAGAAGTCCTAAACGTGTAAATGTCATCAATTGGGTCATTCATGGCACATTAATTGTTCGTCCACTGTCTTTACAGCAGAAGCTTCACAATCATTGTTTTTCTCCATCGATTTGTCCTCATTGTTTGGCTAAAAGAGAGGATTTGCATAGTTATTTTTTTCAATGTTCCTACTCAAGTCAGATTTGGTGGAGGTTTTTCCGCATACTTCAATTTACAGTGGGTTTTTGGGCCTTCTTTTAAGGCAAATACCCTTTGGCTTCTTCTTGGTCATTCTTTGGAATAGAGGCTCGATTGCTCTGGTTCAATTCTTACCATAGTGATTCTCTCTAAAATATGGTTTGAAAGCAATCAACATATTTTCCAAGATAAATCACTTCCGTGGATAAATGTTTGAAATTTGCTCACCTCATAGCATCATCTTGGTGCACACTTTCCAAGCTCTTTGCAGATTATATAATTAAAGATATTTGTTTAAATTGGAATGCTTTTATTTTCTCCTCATAATATCTTTAATTTTGTTGCAGAATGTTGGTTATCATTGGTATTTTGTATTAGTCCGTACTTTGAGCATTAGCCTGAAAAGAGATTTGTTTCTTTTGAAAGAAACTTGTGTGTGTATGTCCGCACATGTGTATATAGATATAGAGAGAAAGGGGAGATTGGACTTACAGGCACAGTAAAAAACCTCCCAGGCCTTAGTCTTATGCTCCATTTCATTGCTTGGACTTCTGGTCTCTGATGCAACCAATTCTTGAATGTCATCCCCCTACGTTCTCCTTGTCCACAAATACCATCAAATGCTTCACTCCCAAGATATGCAGCAAAAGCAATCAAACGGAAATAACGCTCCAAATACTCAGCTCCACGGTTCAGGGCTACCCTCCTCACCCTTGGCTCCACATGTTGATTAAATACCTTTCTGTACTGCAGAACAGCTTGGCGAATGTTCTGCAGTGCAGAACATCGATCAATAATAGCATCTAAGGCTTCTCTGCATTCCATGCCATTATCAAACAGTCTCGTAATCTTCCACAACAATAAGATGTCATTTATACCAAACACACGGCTCTCATTCTTCTGTTTAACTGTGTATATGGAGGGCGATACTGCAGCATTAGTTTCAGAATCTTCGTCACTCGAGGTACCGCCATCCACTTCTTCATGAGTTTTCTTATTAAGCAGAACTTTAATAGGCCTTCCATAATCCATCCGAAGTTTTAATAGGCAGGCAATTACAGTTCCAGTGGTTGTTCTTCCTATACCCATCTAACAATACAAAACAAAGGTTAAAGAGTAGTAAAATAAGCAAGAAAGAAATGATGATCATGATTCTCTGATCCACAAGTTGACGTTCAGGCAAAGTAAGTAGAGTGGAAACTTCAACCTGGCAGTTGAACACAAAAGCAGTATCCTTTGAAGCAGAAACTATATTCAATGCCAATGCGTCAAAGTCTGAACTTTTCGGAGCTTTACCATCTGTAATTGGTACACGTGCATACTTAATAGGAAAGCCATCACACTCTAATCTTTTGAAAACTTCATATGGGGTCTGAACAGACTCAGAGCTCACGTGTTCCCAAGTGTCATAAATTTGCCTATTGTCTGTTTCGTGAATGACCATTATTGCACCTCTATAACGTTCAGCTTCCCTCAGAATATCTTCTTTTAGTCGTGCCTCCATTCTCTCCACTCGCTCCCGATCGATTCCCTGAAAAGAACTTTCATGATTGTGACTTCCCAAAGGATGGTTTAATGGAGTAAACAATAGCTTAAAAGGAATAGAAGTGGCAATTGCTTCATATGAAATGTCAAGACCAAATGCAGAGAGATTTATGTTGGTGGGGCAATTTTCTGTCCAAGGTATAGCTGCTGGCTAATCTAACCAATACATATGTTGTTTGTTTGCTGTGGTTGTTGTTTTAGTCAGAGTTTTTCAGTTGTGACAGTCAATTCATAAAAATTTGAGTTTTCCAGTTGTGACAATCAATTCATAGAAATTCTGCCATAGTGAAAGGATATTGACCTAAGGTCACATCAACCACATTTAAATGTTGTGGTCTTATTTACATGAAAATCTTGAATGTAAGCTGTACCGTGTACTCCAACATGTTTTTGTAGGGTCTTTCAACTTCACGGAGCACAAATGGTTTCCCATTGATATAGATAACAGGTTCTTCCCTCATATTGTGCCAAAAAATTGGACGACCACCTTCAGAACTTCCAATTCTTCTGATGACAGATCGAATACCATCAATGGTGGGATTTGCCACACCATAGACTGGAAATCCAGGGACTTCTCTAAAATTGGGCGCACCTTCCACCCTCTCGGGTAGACTTTGGTTTTGACAACCAGGACAATGGTCACTTTTTAACACAGTTAGGCTTCCAAGAACCTCCCCATTTCTCACGGCAGCAACTACACCCATCTCAGAAGGACGTCCATCAGCAGATTCAGTTGCATATCCAAGTGCACCCATTGGATCTCTTCTCAGCAACCTTCAAACACACACACAACATAGCGATAGAAATTTTTCTTAGCAAAAGTATATTCAGAAATCTAGAATTCCCAAGGAGCGATAGAAATTTTATACGAATTCAAGCTAAACTGTAAACTTGTGTATTCGATAAACAAAATTAATGGTGTAATCAATCTCTGAGATAGTACTTGTCAATCCATATATAAATATTGCCAAAGTATCTCAATTACATTTCACAATATGTTTTTTAAGATTTCAATCATACAACTGATTTCAAGCCAAACTACAATAGATGCATTCAGAACTAATGTATTGTATGTTTGGATGACAATCATGTGAATGTAGATTCCAGAAGGCCAAGTTAACATCTAACTCCTGATTTAGTATAACCAAGAAAAACCAAGTCAATGTGGATTGGTATAATAGAATACAGTAAGTGGTTGGACGACCAGCAGCGATTGTATTGTCTCTCTCTCAAACTGGCCACCGGAAGACATATTCCCTAAAAATGTTGAGTTCTCCAAGGACCAAGACAATGCCAGGATTCATACCAATCATCGTTTTACCCTTGTGTTATTGAAATCAAAGATGGCATTTAAACTAAAATTCATTTCAGAAAAAAATCATAAATTGTAGAACTCCAATCAACGGCCAACCCCATTAATTAAACAAAAACAGTTCTCAAACAACTTTTACCACAGCTTCTCCAAGGCAATGCCAAGGTTTTCGATCATCTCTTAGCCTCTTGTGTTATCCAAAACAAATATTGGATTAAAGTTGAAATTGGTATCAGAAATAATTACAGAAGTGTAACTTGGACCCCCACGATGAAGACAGAACTGAAAGATTGGAATTTATTATACCTGCGTATGATGCTATACAGTTCAGGCCTTGCTTTCATCCATTCAGCAAAACTGCAATGACTGGATGAAGTAGAACGTAAAGCTGGTCTCTCTGAATGGATATAAACAGCAAAGCATATAAGAAAGTAGTATCTTTCCAAATACTCCACAAAAAATGACAATGCTGCTTCTCTCTTCATCTCATCAGCTTGCCGCAAAATACTGTTGCGGTATGTGGCAATCGCCTCTCGCAAATTCTGCAGGTCAATTTAACGACACATCATCACATCCTATTGTTGTGAACTTCACCATAAACATTAAAAAAAAACCATAAAACAGAACGGAAATAGTATTCTCAGAAAGTAGAAAAGCTGAATCCATTATGCTCAAAGATTACCTGCATGGAGGCACACTTATCTATGACTTCATCCACTTGTCGTTTGCCTTCAGCACCACCCTGTGGGGAATTATCCTTGTTATATTAGGAAAAATACTAGCTCAAATTTAGCAAGAAGTGCTAAGAGACAGTATCAAGTACCTCCAGTACCCGAGTCAAGCTTCTTATAACTGCATACTCTCCTCTACGAATTGCTTCTTCTGAGTTTGGCAAATTGTCATCAACATTGGCACTGCAGTCAGAAACTTTTCCAATTGAATTTGTTCTTGCAATACCTAGTTGATTTGGTAACAAGATTAACATTAACATCATGCTTACCTAGAAAAAAAATCAAGTAATTTAGGGGATTATGTATAATTTTAATGCCCCTGAAATAACCGCTCATTATCTCTCTCTCTCTCTTTAGTTTTTTTAATGAAAGAATACTAAGTGCCTACAGAAAAAAGAAGAAAGAAAAAAAAGAGCTTAGACTAAGGGAGCCAAACTAAAACAAAAGGGGCTCTAACCCAACAAAATAAGACAGAAGGGCTCTAACCTAACAAAATAAGACCTAAGGCATATTTTTGGTGCCTGCAAGACAATATTTCGGCTAAACAAAGTATTTCAAATAAGAAACCTAAATCTCGAACAAGAAAGATACTCTAATTTAGAGAAGGATTTTATAGGGTCCCTAAGGCCACATCTCTTTTTTTTTTAAAAGGATACATTTTTTTCGGAAAAATAAAAAGAGACTAAAGCAAAATACAAAAACCAAAATAAACCACATAAACAAAAGTTATAAAATGTAAAAAATAACGGAAGTATAACAATAACAATGTCAACAAGAGTAACTAAAAGAGACCAATAAAGCTCTCCCAACCCCTATTTGATGTTTTGAACAGAAGAAATCTTGAAACTTAGCACCACGACAAGACCACATACTAATAAACTAAAATGTAGCTTGCAAGTCAGCGATGGGTGATTTAACTCTAGGTTTACAAAAACCTAACTTTTCATGACACCACAATAACATCATCTAAATTCTAAGGAATAATGTTTTTTTTAAGAAAAGAAAACAAGTCTCTTCATTAATATAACAAGATAATAAAATGAGACTACTGCTCAAAGTTCAAGAGAATTATACAAAGAGCAAAAAAAGCCTAAGAATCAAGAGGCACACTCAGGCATCTCAACTAGGTTGTCATCCCATTAGCCATCATCTTCGTACAATTTATCTCAAGATATCTAGTGATAATTCAATAAAATTGAGTCCACCAAAATGATACATAAGCAATTATAAATAATGTTAAAAACAATTATGAATTATAGCTACAAAGTAAAGACACTTTACGTTAATTTGAGCACAAAAACAACACTACCAGAGGCTCCAACTCGATTCAAGTAGACCAAAGTTGCAATCACCATTCCAGTTGTAGTTCTCCCACGACCCATTTGACAATTGAAAATTATCGCCGTATTTATGTCAACTTGAGAAATTTTGCGAACCTGTACCAGAATGAAAATTAGATAACATACCTAACAAGATATTCCAACCAATCTACAGACAAAACAGTAAGAGTTAAAAGAAAAGATATTGGTCAAGGAAGCATAAAGAACATCCATTACAGATAAATGAATGGGACCATTATAAGACGCCATAGGTTTGAGCAAGTTGTAACTGTGCTCTTGTGGATGTTTCTACTTCAATTGAACTAAACTTTGAGATTTTAAAATTGTGGATTCAAGATCTAGTCACTTACATAGGATATTACATACCAAAAAATTAGTACTAAATAAAAAAACCAAAAGAAGTGCACGAATTTTTTAGTCAGGTCCATTAAAGTTTGTGAAGCATTCCCGAGAGTTTACTCAGTCAACCCTAAAAATTCCAAACTCTTCAGTTTAATTCAGAAGATGCACCCCTTGTAATTCTCCTCCAAATGATTCAATAGAAAGTTTTAAGTAGCAAAGATGTGGTTTTAAAAAAAAAAATCAATCAGTTGTCTTTGCTCCCCTGTCTTCCCTTTTTGTGCTTCCTTCTTTCTTTGTGTATTCTAGACATTGTACAACAAAATTGTAATAGGGAAAGAAAAGGTATTTATATTTATACAAATAGAGAGAATTCTACCATTCTGTTCACACCAAAGATGTCAGAAAAACACACATGGTTGAAAGCCAACCATAAAGGCATCTTGAGTCCATGAAAAGGATGACCACAAAAATCGAAGTAAGGAGATAAACCCAATATATGGTAGAGCCAAACCCCATCCAAAAGCACCCAACATATATGACCAGTAGAAAGAGACAAGAACAGCCACCAAAAAGATGAGTCAAAGTCTCATCTGCCAATAAGCACATGACACAGCACAGAGAGAAAAAAGAGATATAAGGCACTATTGGTTGTAAACGGTCAGCTGTTTTAATGCCTTCATGACTGAGCTCCCACAAAAATGCTTTTATTTTCTTAGGATGAAGATCATTCCAAAGAACCAAATAAAGGTTGGTTATTTGATGTTGGCCCTTTGAATGAATTAGATCTGCCATTAGAAAACTGAGCGTAAAAGTAAAACAATGGGAGGGAACGATTGGCCAAACCCAAATGTTATCAAGTGAGATAAAGAAATAGAAAGACAAGCCCATTCCAAAGTGTCTGCTTTGTTAGGGGTTCCTCCGAAGTCCTAAGTTCCAATCAGAGTGAAGAATTCCAAAAGAAGCAATACAACTCTTTCACCGAAAAAAAAAAAAGAAGCAATACAATCACGTACTCCAAGGCCATATTAAATCTTTCAACAAGACATGTATTTCCAATGATCATTTGCATTTAATCTGTGATATGATCATCAAATTTTCCTAATTCAAATCAGTTACCTCAAGCTCCTTTTTAACTCGAAAAGCTATAGAACTACCCTACTGCTTCTCGACCAAATCTGCATAGAACCTCTGATTCTGGAGCACAACTTGGCTTAACAAACTTCTTCTTACTCTCCTTTGGAAAAACCATCTGAGAATGAAAATTGACTAATTCTGAATGCCTCTGACCTTTGCCAACCAAACTTTTTTTTACTTTCTAATTTCTTCTCTATTTTTTTTAATAAGAAACATCCAAGGAGTATGCAGATATATTTAAAAGCACAAAAGTTTTCAATATTTCTCCAAATATTGAAGTGTTATAAAAAAATGTGAGCTTAATATATTTAGCAAAATTACAAAAGTTCCAAAAACCAAAGGACCAAACAACTCAAGAGATCCTGTCAGATTAGAAAACCTCAGAATTAATCAGCATCTCTGCCTAAAACAAAACAAAGGCAAACCAAAAGAAGAAGAAAAAACTCCTAAAACATGGCATGCCATAATTGTTTAGGATATCTGACTCTCACACAATGGCATTACAGC
The DNA here is from genome assembly GCA_025688845.1 of Cucumis hystrix. Lineage (NCBI taxonomy): Eukaryota > Viridiplantae > Streptophyta > Magnoliopsida > Cucurbitales > Cucurbitaceae > Cucumis > Cucumis hystrix. The sequence goes on from CM046893.1 coordinate 22,752,076, forward strand.
TCTTGAAATACTTGGCATGCTCAGCGTCCCTTCCTGATAAGGCCAGTAATAGCTTAACATTTCATCTCACCTCTAGGGATTGACAATAACACCAGCAGTATCTTCAAACTAGTGGTAGAAACCATACTAAGAAGAAACAGAAGAATGCTCCCGCTCTTTATTTTTTCTGTCTAACGTTAATCCACCACTATACAACTTTTTATCAAATGGAAACACTATTGAATGAAAAAAAAAAAAAAAAAAAAAAGAGTTTTCATGCAACAGTGGCTTAAACCCATAAATTTTTTCACCTAAAAATATAAATTGCAGAGAAGAACTTGAGCACTTACTTGACTTGAAATAGTCTTTGAATCTTCAAGACCTAACAAAAAAAAATGAAAACGAAGAAAAATATAGAGAAGAGATTTTTCCTGTTCTCCTCCTATAACTATGACTCTGACTTCCCAGTAAAAAGAAAATACTGGATGAATTATGGAGACACCTCACTTCTTTATCTTAAAGAAAAACATTTTCCTTCTCTTAATGCATAAGTCTCAACAAAATTACCTTATGTAATGCATGAATAAATACTGAAAGTAGGAAGCAAAAAGAACTGGTATATTTTAAGAGTTAACACTAAAAACTCACCAAAATATCAAAGTCTGATTCCTTGGGAGACTTTTCATCAGTTACTGGGACACGTTCATAGTCTACATGGACTCCTTCCACTTGTAATTCTTCATATACCTACATTAAAAGTAACATTTTGGCTAATTTGAATGTACATATTAAATAAAGACAACACAAACTTTAGAGTAAGTTTTAATGTGTTAAAATTAGAAATAGTGAGAATATTAGCAGGTACATAATTGTATGCTTAGAAAGTGGTTTGTGTTTATGATTATGAAGAGGAGTTAGAGGGTTGGCATAGGCAACTTTTAGAAAATGTTTGTGGGAGAGTCCAAGTCTCTCCAAGTGTTTGGGATAGTGTTAAATTACCCTCTTAATATCAATACAAATTTTTTATACTGTCCAAAAACTGCCTACCCAAAAATTCTGCCTCCCTCTATTTATAACTATGAACACAAGCCAATTTGTAAGCAATTACAAACATGCCACTATTAGATTCCTAATAATATTTCTACCAGTTCCCTTCCAATGCTCTAACACAATATTGATACCTCTAGAGGTGTTTTGATGGAATCATGAGACACCAGTTCCCATTGGTCTACCATTTGACCATCAGGCATTTCATCGGTCACAAGGATCTTATTCCCATATCTGCTAAGTCAGATTTAACAAAATTAAATTTGCCATCAAATAAAACAAGGGTAAAATAGAAAACAACATTTTTTGTAGAGAAGCAAACACAAATTCAACGTCAAATACACAGCACTAATACTTAGTCTTGAAGCTTTTTTCAAAAAAGAAGCAACGAAGATTTATAGATTGACAAATATTTTAAGTAGGTAGCTACCATAGATTTGAACCCATAGTCTAAAGTTTCTTTACTTGTTTTTCTTGCCCCAAAGTCCCCTTGCACATTTTTCTTAGATAAAATACCTTGAAGCTTCAATTAAGATGTCTTCTTTCAATCGAGCTTCCATTTGTTCAACCCTAGCTCTGTCAATTCCCTGATTCAAATTCAAGTACAAACACATGAAACCTAGTTATACTTTTCAATATGATCTTTACCATGCATATGAGAGGAATTAAATGTTAAATACCCCCAAATCCTCATAGTTTAGATTAAGCCTTCAATCATTATAATGTTATAACTTATAACCACAAACTTTTTATACATTACACAGAACCAAAACTGATGCATAAAAGTTTAAATTAGAAAATTGGATAATAGAAATATGTGGTGTGGTGGGGTGGGGTGGGGGATTAAAATCAGAATGGCACTATCAAATGACAAATTTATAGGCCCTGTACTTAAACTTTTAACTTTGTTTCCAATAGATCCGTAAATTTTACAAAGATAGAAATCTATGTAGTTTTAAAAGCTCAAGGACGAAATACATACAAACTACAAAGATCAAAGATTAAATTGTAATTTAACCTCAAACCAAACTATTAGGTGATGAGGAGAATTATAAGATAATTAGTATATTTAAGTTCATTTTAATATTGAACTTTGTGCTCTTAGAGAATGCTCTCTCATCTCTAGTGGATGGATTTCTCTTGTTTGGCCATAGATTTGGCTAAAGCCTAAAGCCACTGCATCCTTAAGATATTCGTTTTATTATTATTTTTTCTCAGCACTGAGGCCTTGTTTGGTCAATATTTGGTTTTTGAAAAATACACATATTTTCTCGCAATTCCTTACCCTTCTTCTTAAGTAAAAGAATTGAATTTTTAGTCAAATTCTAAAAGCAAAAACAAGTTTAAAAACTATTTTTTTTAATTTTCAAAACTTGACTTGTTTTTTGAAAACATCAATAAGAAGTAGATTACAAAGCAAGAAATTTTGAGGTTGAAATGAGTGTTTATAAGTAGAAAAGGGTAAGAAGTTTCTAACCTCTTTTTATAATAAAAAAATCTCAGTTAGAAACGAATATGCATAATCTGTACATTCATGATTTGACTACTAAAAGCGTAACCACAAATAATCCTAGAAAAGTTTCTCATCCCAAGAGTAAATATGTGTTCCTATTTCGACCTTTTATAAAAATCACAGTGGGAGATATAAACTACACAGTACACAAATAAAACAAAGAATACACTCTTGGATACAACCTATAGATGAAGAAAATTTTTAATCACTTTCACATGCAGAATAAATAAATAACTCCCCTTCCATTAGAGATGGTAAATTGCACGAACTTCTTTAGTCAAGGAAATTGAAGATGTGTTAGTTTTTTTAAGAGTAATATTCTACAATAACTTGCCGTGTATTCAAGGTTGGAGAAAGGTCTTTCCACATCGCGCAAAACAAATGGACGCCCATTTATATATACCACCTAATCCAATACATAAAAATGAATAAACAAAATCAAAACGCATTCCAAGTAACATGAAAGGTTTAACTGATAAATATTAAAAACATAATAACATATACCAATGGGTTTCTAAGGAAACTTTTTAGGAAATGATGTCACTTTACTCCTGATATCATATGCTTGATGGCCACAAATTCAAGTACACAACATCCAGAGTAAATTTAACAAACATGTAATTATTATAGATAAAAGAACAGTAATGACAATATTCCTGAGTTAGGATCGATCAGAGAAGGAAACCTCTAGCTTTCCAATAAAATACTGAAAGAAAACCTTGTACTGTAGTTATTTTTGTTTCAACAGTTTGAGTAAAGTAGATGCTATTTAATTCTGATTAACTATATTGTAAATAATATTAGAAAAATCTTTACACCATGCACTTAACCTTAAAAGTGCCATTTTATCCCTCATGATTCAGGTGGACCAGGACAATAAAAAGTTCACATTATATTCTCTATTCTATTTAACAAAAAAGTAAAATATTTGATTGAATAAATGAAAAGAAACTATTAAAACTATGCACTTGCTCAGTTTAAAATTAAAAATGACAGAAGAATTATATTCTTGATTGATATTTATATGGGCAACTTTCCTTTAAAATCTTCTTTTCCCAGGTTGTTTGCTGTATGTTCCTATCCTACTGGTACTGTTTTTTATTACTAGGGCAGCCAAATAGATGCTTGGCAAATTTCTTTGCAAATAACTTTGAAGTATTGTCCACTGTTTCCACTGCCAATTGGTTTGGATTATTAGATAACATAAACTCCCATTTCGCTTGAGCTCCCTTTCTTATCCCATCTTGTTAAGAATTGGAATCTGATCTTGTAGTCTCCTTTTAGAGGGCTTATTTTTTGAATGCCCTCATAAATTCCTTCTTTCTCATAATCAAGGCAAGGCTTAACTTCTTACCAAAAAAGGTTTATTCATGCTGTCTCTCTTTCACTTCCTTCTGGGAGTTCTTTTGCTTCGAACATTCTTTTATCTTTTCATGATTTCATTAACTTCATATTTACAAATAATAAAAATAAAATAAAGGTAAATAATTTCCAAATTTTATCTCATCATAAAAAATTATCAATTATTATGTTCACCTCTTTCAGCAGAAATAGTAGGTACATATGTTATTGTGACTAAGGCATTATATGAAACTAACATACAATACCTACTGACTATAGCAGCATTGGAGGAGGGTTCAAACAAAAAATATTGGTTAAATCAAACCTACCTACAAAAAAAACAACAGCATTTCGATGAGGGGAATTACCGGTTCTTCCCGAAGGTTAATCCAAAGAACTTGAGCTTGTTGCCCATCTTTTTGAGCTCCAACATGCTTGAGAACATTCTGAATTCCAAGAATTGTAGGAATAGCAACACCATATACTTGTAATGAATTGGCCTACAGAAATATCGTCAAAAATAGAACGATTAATTAATGGTGAACTGCCCAACAAACCATCCAGTTAATTAATAGTAGTACATCCATAATTACAGTTTCACACAAAGGGTCCTCTGGAGAAGATTTTGGGAAGAGCTTAACGAAATGGAGATCCTTTGATTTCAGAACAGAAAACTGAAAATATATTATCAGGCTTTCCATAGATAGAATGAAAAATGATTTTTTAAACAAGCATTGCCTTCATTAATCTAATGAAGAGACTCGTTTCCTTTTCAAAAAAACAAAAAAAAAAAACACCTTCATTCATATAATGAAAAGGAATAAATGTTTAAAGGATACAATTTCTCAGTGAAAATAAAAGAATATAAAATTAAAAACAAGAGATTAGAGATAATTACAATCACATAAACTTTTTCAGAAAAATATTCTTCCAACTTTGGTGGGCCCTCTTTTGGCAAGTAGTTCTCAGATTTTGTGGTCCAATGCAGTTAAAGCTCTTCATGACCCACTACAAATCCCTTGCCAAGAAAAGAATAGAGCACCATCCCCTTGCCTCTAAATTGATGGATACGTTTGTTTACAAGGCAATGTGTTTCTTCAAATGCATTAGTTGAGTTGGTCTCCTCAAACAGTTTTGGTTTGATGGTTTGTTGGATTTCTTATCAGTTTTGTCGAAGTTGGAGTTGGTTCTCTCGCTTGGCTTGTCTCATAATATTTCCCATCATCACATGGCTGTTTGCTCTCATCATTTCAGATCCAATGGTTTTTGGAGTTCCGCTCAAGAGCCAATTTGTTCCATTATATGGGTTGTATTTCATTGTATTTGCCTTACTTTTATGGATTAGTCCAGTTCTAGACTATATTTGATTGTATTTACTATATTTTGCTTATTATGTTTCATTATACTTTGAGCATAAGGATTTTCTCATTTCATCAATGAAAAACCTCGGTTCCTTTACAAATATATATATATATATATATATATATATATATATATATGGAAAGAGAGAGAGAGAGGCTTTGAAGTAATTCAACAGGCTAGTAGTGCCTGAAGAAATTCCAACAATACCTCCACAAATTTAACCCAACGTTTTAAGATTTTAGGTGGCCTTGAAGGGTTTTCCTCATAGAAGACGATGTTTAAGCTTTGAGGTGTAAGATGAGTGTGTAAGCCTCAATTTAAATAAAATGGAAATCATAAAAAAAAAAAAATTAAACCTTGTATGTCTAATTCATATTGTAAAACTACATCAATTTTTCTGAATTAGAACTAAAAACCATACACAAGAAAATAGGGAAATAATGAAAGAGCTCAGAAGGAAAGGTATTATATGAAACAAGGAGGAAATCAGGGGAAAAGGTTGAAAAGGAAATAAAAACAAACACCCCTTTTCTAATTAGAAATAGAATTGAAAGCAATATTTGTTGAAAATTTGTAAAACCATAAATTATTAGAAAAGAAATCATAGGTAGCATCAGTACCACAGAAAAGATGGAGGATGATTATGATAAATATTGGTGGAAGCACACTGAGATGTGATGAAATTATGATAAAAATAAAAAAAAAACTTATGAAGTAGGAAAGAAAAAGTAAACAAAAGGTGGGGGAACGCACCTGACGGTAATTTGGAGCACCATCTATTTGAGGTGATAAGCGCTTGTTCTGGCATCCAGGGAAATGGTCACTTTTAAGAATTGTCTTTTTACCAAGAACTGACCCTCCTCTAAATTTCATAACATGCTCTGGCTCCTTTGGTGTCAACGACATAGCTCAATCATTAACAAGTTTCATGCACCACCACAATACTATACCAAGTCAACTAAACACGACTAAACATCCACTCCCACTATAACCACATCAACCTGCAGTACAGCAAACAAACGGATTAAGGGTTACATATAGCCACACAAATAACATACCTACCTCTTTCAATAATATCCAAAGTAAAATTCAATTTCTTCAACACAATATTTATTCTAATTCTATTTAACATCATTTTTGTATTCAACCTTATCCAAAAAAAATTCCCTATATTCTAATCCTCGCAAAAAAGGTTCATATGGGAAAACACAAGATTCATATGGCCTTTGAATTTTTCACCACAAGATCCGTTGTTGAGCTTGGAGAAAATGAAATACCACCATCCTTCTATTCCAAAGTGTGATCATCACTCGACGACATAGAAAAAGATGTTTAGCATTTTTTACTTTCCTTCTATACATTTTTTGGGTTCAGTTAACATGTGGGACATATTTTTCTGGTTCATCTATGTAGAGATTATTAGGGGTGATCATCAATCACTTTGATTGATTTTTCGGTTTGATTTTCTCACCCCTCATATTGTCCAAGAGGGGACCATAAAAACTTCAGAAAAAGATTTAATCTCCTTTGCTAGAAGTTTAAAATCGTCCAACTGATATGTAAATCCTTGCCCTCTCAACTCTTTTCTTAGTTAATTTTGTTGAGGCTATTGTCTCTGAGGTCTGGTTTGAAAAAATTAGAAAAATGCTTTAAGATCAATATTTTGTTTGGTGAGAATGTTTCGGAATCAACATTAATATCCACTTGATTGATATTTTTACAAATTAAGGGGCTTTGATATACACACCTAAGTTTGTTGGATTTTTTTTTTCTTTTGGTTTCCTTTTCACTCCCAATTAGAGTTTATAAACTTGAAAGTTTTTGGTATTTTTCATCGATCAATTTTCTTGGTAACGTCCATGAATCTACAACTTTAATTAGCATAAACTATGAGAGAAAGATTTTTAAAATGTAATACTGTGAAAATATATACATATTTATAAGGATCAGCTTAACTAAGTTTAACACTTCTCATCCAAATGATCCAGAAAAATCTCAATCATAGTTGGTCCAATTCTTATTTAGTGCAATTCTCAAAGGACGTTTGTCAACATCCTCATTGCTTTCTATCATGAGAGAAGAAACTTACTCAATTTAATTTTTTTTTTTCATGGTTCATTTATAACAATTGTTTGTAGTCTCATCATGTGTCTATTCATTTATCAGTCTTTGCTGCTTAATATCAAAATTTATAAAAAAAAAATAATTATAAAATCAAAGCCAAACCACACTTCCATTGAGATAAATGAAAGAATATACATGGATATACAAAAAAAAAAAAAGAAGAAGAAAAAGAAAATTCATGCCAGACAAAAAAAGAAAAAAAATGGAGTCTGACACTAACAACAGAAGCATACTTTTCTCTTGTAAGAAACAATTTCATTGATGTATGAAATATATCCAAAGAAGTACAAAAAGGACATTCAAAGGGTGTACAAAAGGTGTTTCCAATGTGCAAAGAGGATATTAAAATTTTAATCTTTTAGATTATGTAAAAAAAAAAATAAAGTATGTAAACTTTTACACCAAAAGATAGCATTGTAAATAGCTAACTCAAGACTTCTTTTGGGGACCTCTCACGATTCTTGAAGATTCTGGCATTCCCCTCATCCTGAAACTTGGTCAAAACTGCACAAACGTTGCAAGACCATACAATACCTTTTGTTGCTTTGAAAGGGTATTCTAATAAGGTCAATCCAAGCCAACTGATAGTGATAGCATACCCCAAGGAAACTGTTGTCCAATTAAAAGAGTGAAATAGTTCAGCCCATACATCACCAGCAAAAGGGCAGTGGAAAAGAAGGTGAAATTGTGTTTTGTTGCTTTCCTTACATAGGCAGCACCATGATGGGAAAAGACTAATCCATGGGCATCTTCTTTGAAGTCTATCCATACTATTAAGACAAAAATTGACTAACTTCCCACAATAGGAATTTGTTCCAATCAAAATCAGACATGATCCAAAAGAACAAGATAAATACAAGAAAGTTAAATAGCTGACTCCCACCGACCAAACATCGTCAATTGATCTCTCAGTCCCTCTACAAGTTATATTATTCCTCCCGCTCCAAGTGCCCCACAAAATAGCCAAAAGAAAAATGCCACGCTCTTCATTACTTGGTAGGAAACCGAGCTTCCATTGAGAAAAAAATAAAAGAAAGGTAGATATACATTACTACAAAAAAGTATAAGGTCAACTAACTTATCTTTAACATGTCTATGTTTTTTCAAAGATTTCACAGTACATTTCCCAGATGAATCAAGACACCAACACCGAAGAATCCAACCTGTCAGAACCTATTTTACCTGTTAACCAACCAAGCAGGTACTAAAAATCAACAATCTCATCATCTTTAAGAAGGCTTCTAAAGAACGTATTCCAAGAGCATGAAACACCATCCCAATCTTCAAAAGTTGAACCACTAGCAACCCACGTATCTAACCAAAACTGTATTGTAAGCATTAACTCGCTCGTGAACTAGCTAGAAGGCAATGAGCCAATAAGCAAAGAAAACCAATAAATAAAAGCAATCCCAATTTAGACAAATGTCATAAAAAGAAAAATCAACAAAACATTTGGAAAGAGAACATTGAGATGAAATGAACCCTTTGATCGTGAAAATTCAAACATATAGAACCATTAGAGATGCTTGTATTCAAAAAAACCTCTTTGAGTTCTAAATTTCTAAAAAAGACCTTTGGCCATGTTTAACAAGAGTATCTCCGCTTTTGTGGGCAAAAAAGGACCAACAACTAGCTGAAGAACATTATCCTTCAACACACTTGAGAAAATCTAGTTAAAAAACTTCAAATGTATTCAGGTTACCATTGGCCTGAAATAGATCCCTTTGCATAGGAGATGTAGAAGCACATTCCTTGATAAAGATTTCACCCAAACAATGCATGAAGAATCTAGTGACCATGATTCTGAATCTTCAATAAAACCAACCTTAATAGTATCTAAAGGACACAAAAGATCTTGCAAACAATGATTTCATCATCTTTCAAAAGCCTCCGAAAAACTAGCGACCAAAATAGAAAATGAAAATCCCATAGATTTGAAAAGTCACATTGAGATGTAGAGATGGCAAAAGCTAAAAGCTTCAAAGCAGTATCCCTAAGCAATGCATCTAGTCTAGTTTTGACGCTCTTTATTTCTCAAACACGGCATCCTGTTCTTTATCTATCTTCCAATTAGAAGATGCTCTTTAATTCTCAAATAATGTGATGTAACAAAGACAAAGGCTCATCACCTTCCCTAGTCGAAGTGAATTTTTGAGAAATTCCCATTCGACGAAGCTCGTGAATAATTTAATTAAAATCTCACAGCTTAGACCGTCTTCCAACTGGGAGCTGCTCATGAACCCAATGGACTATATTAAAATCACCCCTACACACCACGAAACTTCACAACAAGAATGGGAAGATCTCAGCTCACTCTGAAAATGCTTTCGTTCTCCGTAATCATTTGGACCATATAAATTTGAAATCCAACAAACTTTATTTTGCTGAAAAGATAGTTTCACCAAGAGGAAACAGCCACCTTTTAACACTTCTAAAACCTTCCCCTTGCATCTCATCCTCCATGATTAGCTGATTACCAAACCTACCAATCCACCACAAGATTCAATGTTTACTCAATTAATTTCTTCTGAGCTCCATTGTGACTTGACATGAAGTATAAAAACATATAGATGATTCTTTTTTGCAATAAATCCAAATTACCACTGATAACTGAATTGGATAATCTGGGAGAGAATTTTCACTTCAAGAAAAAAAGAAAAAAGAAGAACTCGTTGTCTCCTATCCAACTATAATGTAAGAATACAGATATGGTTTGAGGTTGTTCGGTGAATCAAAATAACTTCTAAAAGCTAGGGATTAAAGGAGAATAAAATAATGTGATAGATTACCTCTGACTGATTCTTGATAAGTAAAGAAGGGAGATGCTAGAAAGTTATTGATCGCAAGGCAATTCCAGCAGAGACCATAGATATATACAGAGGATTAAAGGCTCAATTGACAGATATATGCAAAAAAAAAAAAAATCAAAATCTTCCATATTTTCATTAGATAAGTCCTAGTTTATGTTTCTGAAGTGAGAAGAAAAACATATGTGAGGATTGGGAGAATACCAGTAAGAAGGGAGTATAAAATCAGCGCAAACCCGGCTACGAGGCTGTGGCGACACGAATGGAAGAAATACACGACGACGGCGGCACTGAACCGGAGAGAGGCGGCGGCGGCGACGACGACGACACTGAGCTGCTGAATGGTCGGAGGAGACGGCGTGAAGATTGACGAAGGAGAAGATGAGAGGTTGAAGGTTCCTCTCTTTCTTTTATTTATTTTTATTTTGTTTTTAAAAAAAGTGGGTGAGCTTTCTTTTCTTTTCTTAAGAAAAACGTGGGTTTGTTTTTTATTATTATTATTATAAATTCGAAATATTTCTAAAATAAATTTTAAATTCAAATAGCTAAAAATATAACCTTTCACAAAATATTTAATTTTAAAAAAATTCTCAGATTTAATATTTTAGTTTATTTTTACAATATTTAATTTTTTTTTCGTTTCTTTTCAATTTTAATTGGTTTTGGACAAATAGATAAAAATGTTAAAAATATTGTAAAATATAGCAATCTATCAACAATACTAAGTAGCAATTGATAGACTATTATTAGCAGCCATCGTAAAACAAATAACAGTTTATTATGATATATCACTAGTATAGAGTAGAATTTTGATATGTTTGTATATGTTTTGAAATACTTTATTGTATTTGATAACAACAGTTCTTTTAGTTAGTAGGAAAATTAGCAACCAATTAATATAGGAAAAAGATGGCACGATTTGGTAAGGTGTTGGAATGGATGAAATTTAAAGTTTAGAGTAAAAATTGATATAAATTATTGAGTTTAGAGTCGATTTGAATTTTTCATAAATATTAATAGTTAATATAGAAGAGCTACTAATAAAATACTTATCTCCTTTTGACCTAGTTTCTCGTTTCTAATATTGCTTCATTTAAGCTTGGTTTTGGAGTGAACGCTCAATTCTAATTCTTTGATATTCAAAACTTACAAAACCATCAAGTAGTCATGTAAACTATATGAATGAGCATGAATTAATGGTGTGTTTGAATTATATTTACGAGTGTTTAATTTAAAAAAATTAGAGTGCTTGGAAGATACTTAAAACTATTTTTTAAGTGTATTTTAAACAATTTTTACAAAAATGAGTTTATTGAAAACATTTTTTTAAGTGACACAATTCATTGATGGAAATTTGAATACTAGTGTATACACTAAGAATTTGAAGACGAAAATGTGCAAAATAATTAATTTGTATGAATTCGTGTTTGTGGCACATACCTAAATATGTTATATATTGACATGTGCATGCATACAAATAACTTTTGTTCGTGGTCGAGAATGATAAATGCATTGTAAGAAACTTCTATGAATTCACGATAAGATCGCTCCCAATTGTGTACTAAAAGAATAATTATATATAAGATGGTTGAATATTTGCTTATAAACTCAATCCAATATGGCACATTTCACACCGTTTTCTAAACTCCTATTGTGGATTTGGTATAATAGTTATAAATTTACGCATTACAATTTTTTAATTTAGTGTTCGTTATTTTAAAATTTTAAAATCAGTTGGAGTTTGATAAATTTTAGTGAAATTTTTTTAAATCATTTATTGGGCTTCTAATTATAAAATACACAAATGGACTAAATTTTAATTTTTTCTAAATCATATGAACTTATATATAATTAAAATGACCACAATCCGGATAGTGAATGTGCTAGAGTAGCTATTATTGAAAACTCTCATGTTTCTCTCCAACTAAAGTGACCAAATGACAGCCACCAGATTAAAACATATAGTTCCTTTTTTGGGATAGGACAAGAGAAACTCAACAATATGGTTTTTCAGTGATGGTATATATATATATAATCTTATTTAAAGGGAAATTACAAATTACAAATTATGTATACAAAAAATAAGCAAATTTTCTTATTAATTTTGTTTTGAAAAATAGGTTTTGAGATGGAAAGATTCCACCGGACGACCCAAAAACAAAAAATTACAAAAAAGATTCCGTTGCCGGGACTTGAACCCGGGTCTCTCGGGTGAGAGCCGAGTATCCTAACCAACTAGACTACAACGGATGCTGATTCATTAATCAAATTATATTTTATTTATAATATAATTTTAGAAAGAAGAAATGGAAAATTGTAAAAAATAGTGCAATTTTAAAAAAAAATCTTTTTTAGTTGTTTTGTTTGTAAATAGTTTGTCAAATTGTTCTAATTTTGTAAAAATTCTTAGAAAATTTATTTTATTTATTTATAGTAGTCCTTCATTTTATTTTCAATTAAAGCCAAGAAACTAATTTAGTTGCTTTCTTATTTGATATTTTCTTTATATATTCATATTATGCATACATCATCATCATTGTACACTAATCATCTTTATATATTCAGTATATTATTTAATTTGTATCCACAGGATGATATGAATTCTGGGGTTGGAATATTTGAATACTCAAAACAAAACCCATATGTGAAACAATATGAAAATAAGTCCCAGCTATGGTTTGGGATACTAACTTTTGAGATCAGTTGAATAATATAGATAAACAATTGAGATACTCGGGTGGGTGAATCTCAAGATCCCATATGTGATTTTGTTAATAAAAATTTCAGAAGCAAGGTTTGATATATTAATATTTGAACATTGAGAAAATAAACGAATATAATCATAGTTGGGGAAAATAAATGACATATTGACCATAAGTTCCAAAAGCTGGGGTACTCATTACACTGTGAGAATTAGTTATTGTCTTATAAAACCATACCTTATTGGCTCTATATGTAAAATTTAGGAAAAACATCATCGGTCGAAGAACTACTTGGAGTTTCGTTTCAACTTCTCCTTCATAACCTACGATTTTACAATGTCCACCCTACACACACACAAACATCAACCCAACAACAAATTACTTCATTTGATTATATACATATAGTAAGGTCTAAAAATACTTGAATTTCGTTACTGCTGTCATATATACCTCTTTGGTAAGAATAATCTCCTTAGATTGAATAGAGAACTTGACTTGAGAACCAGTTACAGTAACACTAACTGTGACAAAGTAGATAAGTATAAGAATGAATAATACCTTTTTGGTAAGAATAATCTCTTTCAAATAATAATTATAGACAAAAAAGAATAAGAAATTAATTAAATACCAGTATCTTGATGGAAGAGAGGTAATTCTTTTATGATCCTTCTTAACTCTCTAGAAGTAACTGTGAAAAAATTTCCATATTCAACTTGCCCTAAATTCTCTGCTTGGGGAGGTGACAATGCCAATTCATGATGCAATGGTGGCACATCATGACCTAATTAAAGTGTAGAAATGATTCTATCATTCTGATCAAGAGAAGAAAAAGGGTAGAAAGGGCTTAATTTTATAGATATATATACTAACTTGGAGTCTCAAATCTAAGAACCATTTGGTTTGTTGTATCCAAAAGATGGATAGTCATTGAAGAAAAACTCCCACCATCCAACATAGCATCGTGGAAAGGTTCAAGGGAAACCTTGGAACTTTTATTATGATCCACAGAAAAGTTGGTGAACAATCGTCGCGACAATTGTAGCGTTGCAACGAACCGAGGGGAACGGTTCGATACGATTATCATGAGCATCAATGGTGTGAATTTCACGTCGGCTTCCTTAGCAACTTGAGCCAACAAGGAGGTTGCATCAATGAGAGGTTCAAATTGCTCAAGCCTTACTAAGAACATGGTGGTGGCCGAAGGAGAGAATAATAATCAATGACCAAAATTTTGTGTTTCAAAATTATATATCACAAAACAAGTTTAGAGTACTATTAAAAATTAATGTGTTCGAATAAAATAAATTAACTAAAATATTGGAGGTTGTTAGTATCTAAGTCTTATTTCCGTCTTTCTAGTTGAGTAGTTGCTAAGAATGAGCAAAGTAATTTGATTTAGTATTAATTATTCTTTAAAAAACAATTTCCTACTCCTTTTTTGTTGCTTATTGTTTTCCACATTTTAGGATATTATTTAACCTTTTTATGATTATTTTATCATAATTTTTTTAGTTTTGTATTAAAAATTTCATGAGAAAATATAACTATGTATGGTTTTAAAGATTTTTTTAGCACATACATGCATTGTGCTAATGGACACTGCGATTTTAGCTAAATGTATCAAAACCTCCAAAAGATTAACTTGGTGATGATAAAGTGCTTGACTATTTAGAATAACCCAAGAAGTACTTCTATAAATAATGTATACAACATGAATTCAAGGTTTCAACTTTGTAGAGATATTAGTGACAGTTTCATAGAAAAATATAATCCACAAACAGTTTGCAAAGATGCATATTCAAAGATGCAAAAATTAACAATGTCAGTCAAACAATGACCACCAAACAATCTCAATGTAAACCTATTTTGCCATGCACATGTAAGTGGTGGGAAAATAGATTGCATATTGACCATAAATTCCAAAAGCTGGGACCATCATTACAGTATAAGCATTATTCTTTGTCTTATAAAACCAAACCCTGCTTGCTCTATATGTAAAATTGAGGAAAAACAACATAGGACAAAGGTTGATTTGGAATTGAGTTTCAACTTCTTCTTCAAAACCTTCGATTTTACAATGATCACCCTACAAAAATATCAAACCAATTACGTACAACAAAACACTAAACTAATCAATAAAATGTTGATCTGATCAAGTACTGGTTTAACATAAAGTTATTAACTCTAAAACGTTTTGCATATTTTTAGTTTTAAAAATTCATCAGTTAATCTCTAAGTATTATACTTTGTAATTATCCACTTTTTATCAATATTATTCTAATTAGTATTTAAAAAAAGAAGATTAAAAAACGACCTATCGATCTCACAATAATTCATTATATTTGAAAAGCACTTACAGTACATTATGATATTAGAAGATGTGAACAATACCTCACTAAAAACAATCTCATGAGATGCAATGGAGAACTTGATTTGAGAAGCGGTTACACAAACACAAATGACTGTGACACATAAACAAGTTGTTAAAAAAACATAACTAAATTGAATCACTTTCTTCCAAACAAATGTATGGAAAGAAAAAAAAAATTATCAATTACTTGAATCATTTTGGAAGATAGGTAACTCTTTTATAACTCTTCTTAATGACTTAGATGTAACTATGAAAAATTTCTGTAGATTAAGTTCATGTTGGCCAATTCGATCGTCTTCTGATTGGGGAGGTGACAATGTCAATTCACGATGCAAAGGTTGGATTTGGCCTAAAAAAGAAACCATATGATGATTAGAACTAATTTGACTAAACCCTAAATCAAAAAATTAAAGATTTAAGAGAAAAATCTCCCACAAAAATAATCAAGATTTTTATCATGTAAACTATGTTCTTGAAAAAAAAAAGCGTAACAAGAAGATTATTCTAATATATAGCATGTAATTATTTTAGAAGCAAGTTAAAAGATTCATTATTCTCAAAGACCAGAAAGAAAAATATACACTAACTTGAAGGAGTATCAAATCTAAGGATCATTTGGTTTGTTTTGTCCAAAAGATGGATTGACATTGTAGAAAATTCTCCACCATCCAACATAGCATCATGGAAGGATTCAAGGGAAACCTTAGAACTATGAACATGATCAACGGAAAAGTTGGTGAACCATCTCGGCGACAATTGTAGCGTTGCAGTGAAGCTCGGGAAACGGTTCGAGACGATTAAGAAGAGCTTCCCTGGTGTGAATTTCACGTGGGCATTGTTGTTGGAATATAGAGCAAGAAAGGAGGTTGAATCAAGAAGAGGCTCAAACTCTGTAAGCTTGACCAAGAACATGGTGGTGTAGTAAATGTGAGAATGAAAATGAAGGGGAGAATGGTTAGTCTTTTCTTTTACAAACAGATCTTAATTCATATATATATTAATTAACTATGAAAAAAAGATTAAAAACAAAGGTAGTTAGAAGTAAATTAAACTTTCATAATTATTTCATATATATTCAACGATTATCAAACCAAGACCAATGAGAGATAGAGTTGGTGTGTAGCCTTTCTCTCCTCAAGTCTTTTGTTTGATGATTGTCAAAACTTGGTGTTGTGTTTTAAAATTAATATATAGTATTTTTCACTCAATTTAGTTTCTTAGAAAATACCTTCATCATTCTTAAATAAAAAAAAATATTGAGTCAAAGCGAGCATATCAACGGACAAACGAGAGAGATATGGACTCCAATATCCGATGTTCAAATCTCTTCACTCTCCTATTACTTGGAAAAAAAAAATAGTAAAACAATAATTGAGTTTTAGTCCAATTTAAAAAACTTGATCTTTTTAGTATTCGAAATTTAGACTTGATTTTTAAAAACATTGATGAAAAGAAAGATGTTTATATGTTTAATTTACGAAATTCAAATACAAAATATCAAATGAATGTCAAACGAAACATGAAAAAACGGGTATAGTTTCTAGTTGCGTTAAAAAGAGGATATATCAAGATCCTCTCAAGCTTCATAATTAACAACATCTGGGAAATTAATACTAATTCAAAATTTAAAAAGATACAGGGAATTAAAGCTTTGAAACAAATATTCTTTAGGCATTTTTGGATTTGGAAAAGGCAACAACATGAAAAATTATTTTGCTAAAATTATTTCTCTCTTTTTTTCTTTATAAAAAAATAATTTTTGCGATTATTCCAAAAACAATCCCAAATGTTGCTGTAAGTTCTAATTTTGAAAATATCTTACAACTAAATCAAATTACTTTTTCTTATTTTAGCAACTAACCCAACTAGAAATAAGGAAACTTAAATCTCTAATAAGAATTAAGATACTGTTAACTAGAGACTTGTTCAAACACATCCAATATAATACTCTTTACTCAGTTTCAATATAATTGATCAATACAAAATTTTACTCTTAATTTGGTCATTCTCTTCTTCCCCCCCGCCAGGATTTACACTTTCTTAGTGTTACACAAAATGCTAATGTTTAGTCTCGAGAATTTGGACCCTCTTTTGGATGCAATATACCTTCTATCTCGATTTGGTGAAAATGCTAACATTGAATGTTCCCCATCAATGTTTTCCCTAATAGTTCCTCATCATAACCTTGAATTGAATGTTGCCTTTCAAATGATGCCTCAATTCTTCAATTACTTCTTCTCCAACAGAACTCACTCTTCAAAAATCCCCATTCAACCATTATTCAATACCATCAAACGCATGAAAGAATATCAAATTACTTCACTCTCCTTCTTTGTTCTTAAACTTCTTGATCGCTTAGTCCTCAAATTTTCCTCTCCCAGTAAGTTTAATTTTCTCATTATTTTTTTTAATTGATTGCACCTATCTTGTAATTAATCCCTTTTCTTTTTTCTTAATTTGATTATTTAGGGAATGAGCTACCCTTGATTCGTAAATTTAGGATGAGGTGTGCAGTAAAGGAGGATATGGGGAACATTGATTTGGAAACCTTTGTTTCCATTGATTCACAACAATTCAGATATGTTGTAACTGGGTGTCGTGATTACTTTGGTGATATAGTTAATTAATTTTCTTTATTATATGATCTCTCATATTAATTGATTACTTGATTGAAAAACAATATATGATTTTTAATATTTTTTTGGTTAATAATTTGTTGTTGTATTTTACAGTTAGGGTTACTACAACGCATTCACACGTCAGGTTCTCTAATGAAATCAAGGAGTTCATTTTTGCTAGAGAGGTATGGTAAATTAAACCTATAAAAACTAATTTAGTTTTATTTGTTTTATACACTAAGTATTTTTCATTCAAGAATCAAGTATACTTTGATGGACATAGTGCCCACCCCATATCTATCTTTCTCTAAAAATAATTGATTGAATATGTGATGTAGGGAGGAGAATGCATAATGGAAGGTGTTGGGAAAGGGAAAGTGACTGAATTTCTGATCCCTATTTATCCAACTCATGTTTTCTATAATATCACTTTTCGATCAAAAAGAGTATGGTTGTTCAAGTCTATTGATAAACTTGGTACTTTCATTGTTGCTCCTGTTGGACTCTTTGCTCGATTTGTCATCTATTTTCCTCTTGGATGACTTGTAGAAAAAAAATGTAATGCTTTTGAATCGATTAGATCAATAATATAATCATCATCTTACCATATACCTGTGATTACAATATTATTATATTGTCACTTCTCTTCTAATTGCCAAAATACATAATATATTCTAGCTTCCACCTTTTGTTCTTTTCTGCTTATTATTCTTGAAGGGAGTTGATGTTTTCCGCTTATTATTACATCCCTAAACTTTGTTAGATCTACATTATTATGACATAAAATACATCCTAATAATGCAGATGTATAAAAAGTTGATGTGAAAGCATATAATATAATGGGCCTAATTAATTAAGGGGCCTAAGTTGGTAATATAAAAAGAAGATAATCATCATGCACACAAATTGAAATTTGGAATTAAATTGGAGCTAGTGTTGTTTAAACTGTAGAGAGATCATAGGAGAGAATTTGAAGATGAAAGTTGACAAACTCACTCCTCTTGTAGATGCAATGTCTCTACTGTCTCAAGTTTTTAATGAAGCAGATGTGATATTCGCACCCACATTGATCTCCATAACTGCTTCTAACCCTTCTTTCGTTGCCTTCACTATAGCATTACATATCAGAAAACAATGCTTTACAGAATATTCAATCCATCACCATCGAAGTTGGAGAGTTTCCCTTCATTCCCTTCACCAAGCTATTTATGCTGGTAGAAATTCTTCAAGAATGACCATTCGACTTCCCCCCATATCAGCAACCAATTCGAGTGCCATGGTCCTAAAATTTTCCTCTTCAAGTTAGTGTATATATATATATATATATATATGTTCATCAATGATGCGTGTTCTTATAATCGTTTTGATTCAAGATTAAGATTCTTGTTTCTTTTTACTTCAACAACTCACTTCATTTATTTGATTTTTCAAATTCGAAAATTTATCTTTTTGGTTTCTTGTTTTTAACTTAAATTTATCATATCTTGATGAACAATATATCCATATTGGCCTACTCTTTATATTGTTCCAATTTATCGATTAAGAATCTATGTTTCTTTTTCTTTCAAGAAACACTCATTCCTTGATTATGGTACAGTTTTTATTCTTTGAGTTTTTGAGTAATTTGCTTTCGATGTAATCTCAGTTTTTAAGATGTTACATTTTTTCTCCAGAGGTTTGAATTTTATTTCAATTTTGTCAATTTATTTTAGAATTTATACCCTTTTAATTTTAATTTTTCACTAAAACCCTATCATATATTTTCAGTATATGATGTTAATATATGTGTATTAAATTATCTAGGGTATTCAAAGCCATTAGTCAGTAAAGTGAACTTATCACCTCCAGAAGAGGCAGATTTAGAGAGAATCGAATTCGTAAAGTATTTTTCGATTTCTTCTGAAGGTTTAAAACGCGTTATAGTCTATCTATGTCTTCTTAATGATGCTTCGGGTAAGCTCGACATAAAACTTGTTTGTACTTAAATACATTTTTTTAGAACTTTAGAAACACAATCCAAATATGTCCTATCTTTTTCTTTGAAGTTTCACATGGAATCTCGAATCATATTGTACATATTTTTAATGATTTGTTTTTATGTGTCTTTATAGTTCTTGTCACACTAACAAATTCAAAAGTTAGATTTGTTGCTGCACTCGATTATGAGATTATTCTTAACAAAAGGGTAAATATATTGTTCATAAAATTTGAAATGAATTATTATTATTATTATCAAAGTGATCATCAATAACATTTGATTTTGCAGGATGGAGAATGTGAAATTGTAGGTTATCAAGGAGAATTTCAAATTGATTTCAAACTGAGTCTCTTCCCCATGGGATTTATCCTTAATTTGACCAGAGACGTACCTAAGATATTTTTTTCTATCACAAAATCTCATGTTGTTATGACTGTCCCAGCTTTTCGACCTTTTAGTCAATATATGCTTTACTTTCCCCAAATCCAATAAATTGGTGATAGTGTAAATTTTGATATAAATATGTAAATATATCAAAGGTTTTATGGGACGACTCGTATTCGAAATCTAATTCTAAATCTAAAATCTTATTTTACTCTGATTTTCATATTTCATCGGTAAAGAATTGAATGATCTTAGAAACGGTGTTTATAAGCTTTATTTTCATAAAATTTCACTTTTGAGTTTTGTTAAAATAATTGTGGTTAAATTATGGCTCAAAAGTACATTAAACTTATGGAATTATTATAAATGTAACTAAAAAAAGTGGTTTTAATTATGGAAATGAAGAACTCAAATGGGTTGGCTCTCATTGTAGATGTCAAACACCTTGATTTTAGTTAACCAAACACAATTCATATCCACACAAAGTCCAAATATGTTACTAATCAATTTTTTTTAAAGGATATTATTCAAACTATTTCTACAACCAAATAAATCATTACTTTGAGATATTATCCTCTCATTGAGACTTTAAGTAGATTATTCTTATGTTTTTAAGGAAAATTTTTAAAAACAGTAGATTTTACAAAATATTTACAACCTATAGCAAATTCTATTACTGATAGTCATTGTATGTTATAGTGATAGAATCCAAAATTTTGTTATAGTTTGTAAATATTTTAATTTATTTTGCTATTTTAAAAATGCCCATTATATTAATCCCCCTTTAATTTCTCCAAAAATAATGAACTTTGACACATTTTTAGTGGGATGAGAATTATTTAAAAACTAAAATTAAAAACACATTTTGTACAACAAAGAAATTAGAATAATAAATAAATAAAATATACATAAATAACATATTGAAGTAAATTCAAAAGGATAGGAATTTTGAATTTACATTGATCGGAATCACATTTCAAGTGTTTCTCTCCTGTCTCCTTGCACAATGCTTTGGTTGAAGGTGAAAACTTTGCTTCCTTGAACATCCATCGTCAACATTACCAGAATACTATATTTCTTACAATATTATAATACTTTTTTTTCCCTTGATTTTTGTTCATATACATTTTCTAAGGATTTGATCACTATTTTGACTCTACTGATTAAGATTGGACTCCTGAAATAGTTAACTTTAATGGAAAAATAATTTTCTTCATTGAGTCAGACTTGTTCAGCGATATTATCCAACTGTTTTTGATCTACAATGAAGTTGATACAAGTAATGAAACCATTTCTTTTTCATGTACTTTACTTTTTAAAAAAAGTGATTTAATAACTTGTATTTGTATATTTTGCTGAAACCTGTGTTTTTCATTATTTCTCACCGTTACGAATCTTACGTTCAAAAGTCACCTTATCAGTTCTTCCATTCGAAGACAGACCTCTGAATGAAGAGGTATGTTCTATCCAGAAGGATAATAATTAAAGACATTGGAATGAGAATTCCAATAATACTTTGAATAGAAATAACAAAAAGTTCATAATAGAATCCCACAGAATTGTATTGTATATAGTCCACAAAATCGACTACTACATGTGTATATATATTTTCTTAGTTTGTGATTTAGTATATGTTTGGATTAATTTTTAAGTGTTTTAAAAAATGTTTATAAGTACAAAAAAGAAGATGTTTATAAACACTTAGAAAAAGTCAATTCAAATCTTGCAAAGCTGGAAAACGGACCATCAAAAAATGAGGATGGACATGAAAAGGGAATTTGATTACTGCATAAGAATCATTTGATTTGAAGAACCATACCCTTCGAGCTTCATAAGGGAAATTGAGGAAAAATGAGGATGGATGAAGAGGCATATGCATCTCACTCACAACTTGTCTATCACCTAAAATTAAACATTCTCCATTCTGCACACAAACAGATTTTGTCCAACAATTTACTTTTCTTTTTCTAAAAGTAGATAGATACACCAAAACATCTCAACTAAGTTGAATAACATTTTGTCAAACAATCGTCAAGGAACCTAATTGAAATAATTTAAAAAAAAATTCAACCTTATCTACAAATAACAGTATGCATACATATACATATACATATATATATTAAATAATGAATTTTTTTTAATATAAAGTTTATAGAACACATACCTCTTCAGTAATAATAACTTCATGAAATGGATTAAGAACAGAGAATGAGACTTTTGAACCCACAGAAGTAATCAAAACTGTGAGAAATGAAAGAACCTAATTTTAGTAGATTATATATATATATATAAATTAAAGCACTTTTTCAGTTTAAAGTAAAATATATGAAAAAAAAGCATTTAATTACTTGTATCAACTTCATTGTAATCATAAAATGTTGTTATAATATCTCTAAACAAATCTGACTCAATGGAGAAACTCTTTGCATCAAAGTCAACTTCTCCAGCAGACCAATCTTCCATAGGCACTTCGAATCTCATTTTACGACGCATTGGTACTGGTGAATGCCCTTAAAAATTAATGTATTAAACATAGTCAAATGCATGTTAATAATTCATAAAGAAATTCTCATAAAATGAATGAACCAAATCGATCAAGAAATGACAAAAGTGCATGAAGAAAAGGGTATTATATAATAATGTATATACTAACTTGAAGGCTCAAATGCAAGACATATAATATTCTGTTCTTCTTGAAGATGGATTCTCAATGAAGAATAGGTTTGACCTTTTGCCAAAGCAGTGTGCAAGGACCGGAGGGAAACCCTTAAAATGTGATCCCGACCAACGAAATACTCGGCGAACAACGGTTCCGGTATAAACATCATTGCAAAGAAGAAAGGGTGTTGGTACCGAGCAATTATCGAGAACGTCGACAGCGAGAATTTCAGGCAGATTTTGTCGTTTACGATATCGGTAAATAGGGAGATTGCATCCAAGAGAGGATCAAGTTTGTCAATCTTGATAAAGAACATGATGGTGGTGGTGGTGGTAATGAGAAAATGGCAAGAAAGGGATTACTGAAGTTTTGGTGTTTCAATTTCTTTTCTCAGTTTAAACAACTTGTTTTCCACATTGAATTGGCCTTTTATATATTACAGCTCTTTGGAATTATTATTTTGAATTACTTGACTCCTTTTTTATATTATTATTTAATTAAATTCCACTTAAATGGAGACAATGATAGGATACCTAAGAAAACAATGGTTTATTTAGTTGTAAAATAATTTGTTTAAGGTGTGATGCCTTGGTGCCCTGTTGAGTATTCAATCTATATCTTTTTAAAAAAAGATATGCTTTCTATCAAGCATGTTGACGGGAATGTCTTAACATATGTGATTTATTTCTTTTGATTGTTATTGTCTTTTGATGTTGTTAAATTTTAGAAATTTAGAGGTATTTAATTTATTTGGAAGAATTGTTAAAAATGACAAATTTAGCAAAATATTTAGGCAAAATTTCAGATTATATCAATAATAGATATTGATGGACACTGATATGCTTCATTTTATTATTATTTAATTTTTATGTTGAATTCTTTTGTAATATCATTGACATTATTAAACTGCTAATTTTGCTAAGGAATTATAAATAATTTTTACAATAATTAACTTTAATTTTCAAGTGTTAAAGAAATTATCATGGTTAATAAAGAAAATCTCCCATTGAATTAGAATTTAAAAATGTAATGGTTGGATTTGTGTGAGTAATAATTAACCTGTCTTCTATCTTAGGGGTGGAATATTCGACCTTTCATTCTCACAACTATTATAGTGTGTATTTTTTTTTGATATATACTTAATTAACAGAGGTAGAAGAATGTTCCAATTATGAATAGTTTTCTTTTTCTTCATTTTTCTTTAGACGTTAAAGCATAAGCAGAAACAAACACATAAACATCAATGCCTTCAAGAATATAAGTTTGGCAAAAAAGAAGAGTACTGACAATATAATATATTGTAATGACAAATAGGGTATGGGATTATTATATGTATATATTGATGATTTAATTCAAAAGTATTACATTTTTGACAAAGTCAGGGAATAGGAAAATAGATGGAAAATCGAGCAAAGAGTCCAACAGGAGCAATGATGAAAGAACCAAGTTTATCAACTGACTTGAAAAACCATACTCTTTTTGCTTCAAAACTGATATTATTATAAACATGAAATGGATAAGTAGGGATTAGAAATTCTGTTTCTCCTTCAACTATGCATTGATCTCCACCTCCCTGCATCATCACGTTCAACCAATCAATCAATTTATTAATCATTTTTCATCTTTCTTAACTTATAAACATTTGATTTTTTAATCAAAATTTTTAAAGAAAAAATGTTCTTGAAAACTATGGATTCATTCGGTACAATAAATGATTATTCAATAATAGAATATGAGAATAAATTTAGGAGAATACCTCTTTAGGAAAAATGAACTCCCTAACTTCATTAGAGAACTTGACGTCTGAATGTCTTGGAGTAACACTTACTGTAAAATACATCATATTATTAGGAAAAAACTTACAAATCATATTCCTTCAATCAAGTAATATGAGAGAATTAAACAATAAAAAGAAAAAAAAGATGAATTATATATATGACTACCAAAGTAATCCCGACACTTGTTTATAATGCGTCTAAATTGCGACGAATCAATTGAAACAAAGGTTTCCAAATCAACGTTTCCCAAATTCTCTTTGACAGCATACACCTTTCCAAATTTACGAATTAAGGGTGGCTCAGCCCCTAAAGAAAGTAAAACAAGATTAATTATTCTTGGATTTCTTGAAAGAATTAATGAGAGAAGATATATATACAGTGCAAGAAAATGAAGTAATTAAAGAATGATGAGAATTAAAATACTAACTTGGAGGGTACAATTTGAGGACTAAGTGATCAAGAGGTTGAAGAACAAAGAAAGAAAGTGAAGTAAATTGGGATTCTTTCATGCGTTTGAGGGTATTGAATAATGGTTGAGTGAGGGTTTTTGAAGAGTGGGTTTTGTTGGAGGCGAAGTGATTGAAGAATTGAGGCATCATTTGAAAGGATACATTCAAGTCAAGTTCATGGTGAAGAACAATTAGGGATAACATTGATGGAGAACATTGGATGATAGTGTTTTCACTACATCGAGATAGAATACGCATTGCATCTAAAAGAGGATCCAAGTTCTCAAGTCTAAACATCAACATTGTGGTTGTAAACGGGAGAAATATGGTGGGTATGGATATATATATATAGATAGATAGATAGATTAAAATGGTGTTATTTTGTGGGTTAAGAAAGTTATAAATATTTTGTAAATATTTTTCATAAGTTTTTTAATTTTTTTTTAATTTACAATAATTCTCCATTTATTTATTTTAATTTAATAAATAAATTAGCTCCTCCTTTCCAGATTGATGAAAAGTCTTCCAATTCATTTATTTTAATTTAAATTAATGAGTGATTTTGTTTCCTTCAAATGATTTCCTTATTTTATGCTGAATTAGAACTTATTCTATATTTAGAAAAATATTCTTCTTTACATCTTACCTAAAGTTATTAATATAATCTTCGAATATCATATCAACAATGCTGTAGTAATATCTTTAGGCATCTTAAGTTGGAAAATTTTAGTTGTTTTTTTTAACTTATTCTTATATAGTTATAATGACTGTAGTCTTTGAAGAGGATATGTCTCATTGCAATAACCCCTAAAGTAGAGGGAAAAAATAGACAATATTGCAAGAATAGTGAAAACATATTCTAAAAGTTTAATTTTGGTTTTCTATTATCCCAATTTTCCCCAATTTGGCGTAGCAACATGTTTATCAGCAATATGTGTAATTTATATTTTATATCGGATATATTTAATTAACAAGTGATAATTTAGAACAGAGTTTATTTAGAGGTTCTTTAATTCGTTTATTGCAATATTTTAACTATCTGGCTAGAAAGTAAGAAATCTCTCATACTTTTATCTATCCGTGAAGCCCCTTTGGAGTATGTTTTTCATATAAAAAAATTGAGGTCCATAATAGAAATGATATATAAATACAAGTTAAGAAATGGCTTTATCGAATGACGAAAGTAAATAAAAAAAAAAATAATCTTTTTCTATTAATGATTACAAATTAGGGCAATTGATCTGCTGACTTTATAAGAATAATTCATCATAAAGTATGAATTAAGTAAGATTATAATGTTATTTACAAGTGTGTAATTTCCACACAATTTGCCTATGCTCTATTTTATAGTTATTTATAATGTTATCTCCCACATTAACCAAGTTTACTTTGAATAAAGTATGGAGAAAGAGATTTTGATCATCAGGTGATCCATTCATTATAAATTTGGAATCATATATATAGTTGAACAGAAATAATGCCGAAAAAAATATGATACCAACTATTATTAATACTTTTGAATGTTTACTAGAGGAGACAAAAAAGAAAATGAAAATGATATTAATGATTTTTGTAGAGTACTAAGTAGGGTTTTAGGAGAATTGAATGCTAATTTGCCATTGTTATTATTGGCTACACATTTAGACAAAGTAGGAAGTAATTTCAGCATGAAGATTAACAGGAGAAACCATTGCCATGCAATTACTCAAACTTGGTCTAAAGAACCAAACCCTTTTTGTTGAGAAGCTATCGAAGAACGGAACTGGCCTGAAAGTGAGTGTAAATTTCATTTCATCTTTCACTTTTTTAATGCCTCCGATTATGCAATTCCCAGACTGCAAAATTAACCACAAAATACCTAACAACTTAATCAATAGAAGTTAGAATATTTTTAATTAGATTAGTTTCAATTTAATTTACAAATTTAAGAACTTCATTTCAATGGAAAAAGAAAAAGAAAAACATACTTGTTTAGTAAATCCAATGTTCAACAATTTACTGGAAGTGAATCTCACAGATGAACGTGCTACAGTAACCCTAGCTGATATTATAAATAAATTCAACAAATTAAAGAATCAATTATTTAGAATAAAGAAACAAAAGAAGAAGAAGAAGAAAACAAAAAATTTTACCTGTATGATCATTTAAATCACGTATAAGGGTTTTGAATAGTTCTGTTTCCATAGTGAAGAATGCATCATATTGAATTGAGGGAATCTTTTGCGTATCAAGAGGAAGTTTATCTAATGTACGTACATTTGACATTAAGGAATCTCTCTTATCACCTAAAGCATGAAATAAATAATCAAAAGGTAATTATATATTAATCTTGAAATAAATAAGTTAAGAAGTTAAAGAAAAGAAATAATAAGTAGAATGGGGATCACAAAACACAGTACTTAACTGAAAAAGGTAATGACACCTTCTTTCTTTGATTTGCGACCATCAATAAGATTGAAGTCAAAGGATTGGAATAACATCTTGGTTCTTGCAGTTTTAAAGAGTCTGTAAAGATGATCAATATGGATGTTGTAGTGATAAAGGGTATTGCAATTGTATTGGGTGAAGAATTGAGGCAACATTTGTAGGGTTACTAAGGTGAGTGGGAAATCTGCGTAACTTGTAGAGAAAATCAACAGGTTTGGATAGCTTTTGAAATACCCATTTTCATTGATTCTGCTTAGGGTGAATAAAGCTTGTTCAATTGGAAGATATGGGCACTTGAAGTAGAGCATTTTTGAGGAAAGAGGGGGTTAGTAGTACTGATTCTTTCAGATTTCAAGGAGTTATAGTGATTCCAAACTTGGCTTTTGGACCTTTATTTATACTATTTTGTTCTGTAAAACGGTTTTCATGCAGTTTTTTGCTTAGAAGAGTCGTTGTTTTTAGATTGTTATGAATTTTTGGTTTTGAAAAGAACCGTCGAGTTTAATGATTTTAATTTTTTAAATGTTTTATCTATTGGTTATGAATGCTTTAGGGAACCGAACTAAACTTTGTTTAAGAAATCTTTAGATTATTCTAATGAAATTTTATTTATTTAGAAGAATCTTTATTTTTAGTTTATATGGTTACGTGGTCTTTGTTTCAAAACTCCATGCATACCAGTAATGACTCCAATTAGAACTATTGAGAATATAGGTCGCTATATTGCAACATCTTTCAAACTTTTAAATTTTTTATTGTGTATTAATGTGATAGATTCTTATGGTTTAAAGTTTATATACCATAGACGTTATATAAGTCTTATATGTTATTTAAAAAATCAATGCACTATCTATTATTTATTAAATTAAATACTTTAAAAACTTTTAATAGGTTGAAACCTTTTGTATACAAAATTGAAAACCAATGAATATGGTGTCGTTAGGTGACTTATTAAACTCAAAATTAATTTCAAAAGTTTTACATAAAATATATGATGATCATCTAATATTTCAATTAAGTAAGATTAATTATAAAATTACAATAAGCTTTTATATAATTATATAAGCGAATAACATAATTTAAAACGTTTTTTCAAAGATTATCTAAATAAAACTGACCCAAACTATTTCTCTTTTCTAAAAAATAAATCTCCTAAACAAATAACAAGAAAAAAAAAAAAACCAAGTTTTTAGTCCTTCAAATTCTATTTTTTTATTTCTGCTTATCAAAAATAAATTTGTCCATTCATTCACTCTACTTTTTAAAAAAAAGAACACTTCAATATAATTTGACAAGTGTATTAATTAGCATATATATATATATATATATATCAATGTAGAGTAGTAGAGAACATTTTGTATATGATGTGCACTAATTAGAAAAAGAAACCAAAAATCGAGCATACAAACCAAGAGGGACACATATTGCACCTTTGGACGAATTTTTTGACTTGAATAACCAAACCCTTTTTGATCTACTTGCCAATCTACGTAAACTTTCCTTTGCTTTCAAATTTACTACAAAGTCAATTTCATTACTTACTCCAACTCCACCAATAATGCATCGTCTTCTCTGCATAGTCATAATTTTTTTTCAAAAAGAAAAAAGATACGTTGAATTAGATCAGTCGGTACACTAGAAGTTTGGCATAAACACAAATTAAAAACTAATATTCCAATACCCTTTCTTAATTCTCCCCAATGTACTTTCCAATACAAAAGACCAATTTTAGACCTACTAACTTCTTTTTCCTAATATGATAATAATTTATAGAACTCCCTACATGAAACATATACTAATTATACTTAAATAAGCATGATTTCTTTGACATTTAACAAAACATTGTGAGATTTATTTAGTTGACAATGTAAATAAATGTGAACTTTTGTGATAGCAAATAGGTATCGTTACATTTGATAACTTATAATATATAATTATGATTTTCAAGAGATTTTTGACAGTAAAAAAATATATGTTTTATTGACATATTTTCACTGTCGTTAATATATATCATAAAGATACAGAAATATCAATATCTTGAATCAATTATGGAACTGATGTTTATATATTGTTATTAATTATTAAATTAATTTTATGACAGCTTTAGAAACAACCCTTTATATATTCAAAAGGGTGTAATTAATACCTCTCGAGTAAGCATCATATGTGTCCCAGCATAAGAGAATTTGACTTGTGAATTCGTTATTGTGACTAAAACTGTATGTGAAATATAACAACAAAACTTTTACAAACTCAACACCATAAACACTAGTTTCTTTCAAAATAATATATATGTGTATATATATATATATATATATGTGGAAATAGAAGAAGGGGAGAATTGTTTACCAGAATCAAAATTATTCAACGTTACAATGTTAATAAACTCTTGTGAACTGAAGGAGACGAAAGTTTCCCAATCCAACTGATCACTGACATCCATCAACTCGTCCGAATGATACATTGGGAAATCAATCTCTCGAAAACGGCCTAAAAATTTGAATATATATTGACAGAGAACTTCCAAGAACAAACATATATATATATATTATAAGAAAAATTAAACTAACCATCACGACTGCAAAATGTGAGGTCGGCATGATGCGAATCTGCAAAAGAGAATGTGAGCGAAGAAAAACCGGTTCGTTCCAAATCGAACATTTCGGGGAAAAAATGGTTGATGTAAATCCATGAGTAGTGAAGTTGTTGGCAGGAATATTGTTGATTGAAGAATGGAGGAAATAGTTGCAGGGCTATGGTACAAGAAGGGGAAGGTGTGGGGTTGGCCATTATTGAGAACATTTCTGGTGAGAATTTGAGATTGAATACGTAGCCAAGGCCGGCGAGGATGGAGACGGCATCGACGAAGCTGTGGATTTCGTCGAGTATGAAGACGAACATTGTGTTATCATGAGATCACTACTTCTGCCTTTTGGGGTTTTAGTTTCTTGGTGTTTAAAGGGTAACGAGCTTGGGGTTCTTTTATTTCAATGTTAAGGGTTTTGCACTTAGTTGATGGCTTTCATTCAATAAGAAATATTTTTTAACCATTTTTAAACCTATATTTATCTCTATATGATTATAATTTTTTAAGAGAACCCTTGTAGTTGGTATAATTAATCTCCAAAGTTAAATAAAATTAAAGAAATTATCAAAGAAACTAATGTGAGGGGTAATTGTCCTATATAAATATAAAATGAAAAGCAGTAAATTAAATTTTAATCATAATCATAGTCATAATCACCCTGATTCAAGAAGGAAATTCAATGGCGATGTTAAAGTTTAGGGTTAATCCGTTGAGTGGTCTTTTGAATCCAACTCCTGTTCTAAGCCATCTTGGTGAAGAAGTGGATATCAGAATCTCACCTCTTAAATTATCCCTAATGCTC
This sequence comes from Cucumis hystrix, assembly GCA_025688845.1. Classification (NCBI taxonomy): domain Eukaryota; kingdom Viridiplantae; phylum Streptophyta; class Magnoliopsida; order Cucurbitales; family Cucurbitaceae; genus Cucumis; species Cucumis hystrix. Next base: position 22,783,004 of record CM046893.1, read on the forward strand.
ACAAACCTTTCTCCTTCATTCATTGCTGGTCTTCAAATGACTCATGAATTTTTCAATCTCTATATCTCAGATAGGACTTACCAATTCAGGTTTTCCCTTCGAAAGTTTTATACATTTATGTATCGAATGGAACTTCAAGGTTTTTCTTCAATGCTCTTCACTGTCGATATGAAACGTTTATTATCTATTTACCTTACATTTGAAGATAACAATGCAAGTAAGTCTCTTCTACGTTTGCTCCTTTTTCTTATTGATTCGTTTATTAATTCAAGAATGACGACTTATCTCTAGATCAATCTAGTTTGAAAGCCATTTCGTTTTTTGTTTTTTTGTTCTTGAAATTTTTATTTAGGGTTTTGCTTTTTCAATAGTGGTTTTCTTTTTTTCATAATTTTCTTCTTCTTTTCTTTATTAATTCAACAATATTTATTCAAGAGTCATCCCATTACAATTCCATTTGAAAATCATTTCGTTTTTTTGTTTTTTTGTTTTTTGTTTTCAAACATTGTATTTTGGGGTTTTTCTCTATTAATTCTTTTGTTGGGTTTCAAATATTGACTTTTTTTTCCTCTCATTTTCTTCTCAATTCCTATATTAATTTTATGATTTAATTAAGAACGATTTTCTTCAACCTCGTTTGAAAACTATTTCGTTTTTTTATTCTCAAAATTTGTATTATGTTTATGATTTTGTTTTTCTCAAATTTTTTATAAAACCTTCTATATATTTTAAGAAAGTATAATAATTTGAATTACATTAGACTTTATAAATTGTAACATTAGAAAAACGAAATACGAAATGACTATCAAATGGGACAGTTGAATTTTCTTTTTGTTTCAAAATCAATAATTGAAATATTATCCTTTTGATCTCAAGTGTAATTGTCATTTTTAGAACGAGAACGGCGCAGATTAAAATTGCTAGCTTATGATCTAGATCTCGACGGAGATATTGAGTATACAACTTTTGTCTCAATTGATTCAAGAGACTTCAGACGTATTGCTTCAGAATTAAATTCTCGTTCCGGTAATTTTTCTTTCTTCAAATCTCTTATAACATATAATATTTGATTGTAATTATAAAGTTCTCTAACTAAAAGTTTATTTTGTGGTTGAATATTGTCACAGTTTCGGTTACTTTTACGAATTCACGAGTCAATTTTTTTAATAAAAACAAAGAGATTATTTTTACCAAAGAGGTATTATTTGATATATATATGTATTATAATGTTTATATTGATTTTAATTTGGTGTACTGAACATGTTTTAATTAGAAGTTGGTTTGATGTTAATTTTGGTAGGAAAATCAATGTGTAATAGGAGGTGTTGGAGAAGGAGAGGAATTTCGATTTATAATCACAGTTCATCCATTGGTGTTTTTTCTTGATTTGAGCAGTCAATCAAAACGGGTGTGGTTCTTAATGCAAAGTGATTTCTCATGTATAATGATTCTTCCTTTGGGACTATGGCAACAATTTTGGGTCTATTTTCCATCTCAGTGTCATATTCATATACCTCTATTTGACTAAAATTCTTGTTTTGGTAAAAGTGCTTTTTTGTTTTGTTCTGTAGAATAACCATTATATGTGTCGATCGAAGTATTGAAATTACATATTACATATTATAAAGCTCTGTTGATATAATTGGAAAGTCTTGCTCTAACCTCTTCGTTTCTTGTTTTTGTTTACTGATCTTTCTAACATTGAAGCTTTGCCCTAGCTAGCTCTCTTCTTTATACATGTATATTTGTACTAATGACACTTTTGGATGCACATACTGATTGCCCTCACACATATCTTTGTCGAGTATCCTTATTTAATGAAATTGTCTATCATCCTTAAAGAGTCTAATGATATTTCTTGTTCTGTCTTAGCTTTTGGAAAAGAAACCAATAACACATGACCTATTAGAGACAAAACTTATATTGTAATTGGTGGCAGCAAAGAAGTTACAAAAGGTTAAATGAGTTCAAATCATGATAATTGACTATCTAAAGTGGGGGCAAATTATATCATATACGCACAAATATGGAGAGAGTAATTATAAAAATTCGTAGAACAAGAGTGGACCTGATTGACAGAACCTAAAAGTGCAGGAACTACAAAACAATTTAAGTAGATGTAGATCATGAATTCAAAACTCATTCAATCTTGAGAGAACTAAAATTACCTTCTCCATCTCTATATGAACATGAAAAACTGAAAATTAAATGACAACTATATGTCAAGATTTTAACTTAAACCCTAAGAAGTTCGAAACTTTCTCATAGTAAGGATATATAGTTGAACATAGTTTCTTCAAAAAGGAAAAGAAAATAGAACACAACCTTTCCCTCTTAAATAAAAATAAATAAATAACTATGTAGTTTCATTCATTCTCCAAAATTGAAAATTGAGTGTATCAATATGATAAAACCCTGTAACTACTTTGTTATCTGGATATAATGTTGTCATCTTTACCTTCTTTCCACTCGTATCTATGCAAAATAAGTCACCGCTAACTAGAAACATTACCGTACCATATTCAAAGTTTTTAACGAGGTGAAAGTATTTATTCGACCAATTCTTTGGTACGTCATAAATAACAAATCTTCTGATCCATGAATCTTTCCCTTGCATCCTCAACACTTGTAACATACAAGATGGTTGGTTGATTAAAACAGTTACGTAAATGCTACCATCAAGTGTTTGAATCACTCCCAGAAACGGGCTGCAACATCCACGGTTGTGGTCCATTCAATTTTTTTTCGTTTCAACATCAAGAGCATATATGACAAAACTGGTTCCTCTTGTCCCATCCAATAAATGAATCCATTTAATTAAGAACCCTGGGTGTCAATGTTGAAAGGAAGGCACATAAGATCCTTAAATTGGTTGGTTCCATTTCTATCGAACTTGATAATTTGCATCTGGCGATCGGGGATGAATGGGGGAACTGTGAACAATTTGTACTGATTCGTCTTAGAAGGGCTGATACCAAATCCATAAACGAGGTCAAATTCAGTAGATGAAGGTATTGGAAGTTTGAAGAACTTGTTAGTTAATGGATTATTTATTATGGCTTCATAATAACGATCACCACCATTATATAAGATAGCAAATAGAAGGCCATTGCATGAAGTGATAACACAGATTTTGCTCCATGAGAATGAGTGTCAACCACAGATGAGGTAACAGAAGAACTCTTGTTATTGGTATAGAAAACATGCATCTCAGGATTGAAATAACGAGGTACAAAAGAAGGACAATTTGTTGGAGGCGTTGACGAGCCCACTCTAAATCTCACAAATTTTTAAGAGATGAAACTTGTTTTCTTAGAAAACTCAATAACACATAAGAGAATAATATTGTTCTCTTGAAACTCACTTACTTTCTAAACTTCAATTTGCTTCAATTTGATTTAATTCTTTTCTCTTGGATACAAATGAAGGAAATGATCTCTATATATAGTACTCAAGAGACACTTCCTAAAAGACACAAAATAAATGAAGTACATGTATACATACCATTCATGTACTTGAATAATTACATGTATCTAGAAATGCATATATATCTTGAAAATAGAAATGTATCTATTAATGTGTTATCCATAATGTATCTAGCTTATTAATTTCTAACACGCCCCCTTAAGCTAGACTTTCTAAATTTCGAGCTTCTCTTTCATTTTCAAGAATGAGTCTGTCTTTAATGCTTTTGTGAATATGTCTGCAACTTGATCTTGAGTCTTGCAATACTTGATATATACTTCTCCATCTTTGATCCATTCTCTGATGAAATGATACTTGATCTTTATGTGTTTGCTTCTTTCATGAAAAACGGGATTCTTCGAAAGTGAAATAGATGATTGATTGTCATAGAACATGATGGTCCCTTTCTATTGAGGACACTTCAATTCATGTAGTACATTTCTTAGCCAAAATGTTTGACAAAGAAATGTATTCAGCTTATGTTGTTGACAATGCTACAACATCCTTCTTCTTTGATGTTAAATACATACCCAAAAGTACTTTTGAAATCATCAATATTTCCTCCCTAATCACCATCACTGTAGCCAACAAGAACATTATCCACATTTTTTTTTATAGTGGATTCCATATCAACAGTTCCAAGAATATATCTAAGAACTCTCTTTCCAGCTTCCCAATGACTTCTCTTTGGTGATGTCATAAATCTACTCAATAAACTGACTGAGAACATAATATCAAGTTTAGTTGTAGTTAAATACATTAAACTTCCAACAAGACTTCTATAAATGGTGGCATCAAAAGATTCACTAACATTATGCTTGCTTAACTTTAAACCCAATTCCATAGGAGTACTGGTAGAATAAGCATTATCCATTTTGAACTTTTTCAACAAATCTTTTGCATACTTCTTTTGGAAAATTGCAATCTCATTATCACCTTGTTTAACTTCAATACCAAGAAAGTAATGAATTAAACCCATATTAGTCATCTCAAATTCTTTTTTCATGCTCTCTTTGAATTCTTCAATCATCATATTTGAGTTTCCCGTAAAGATTAAATCATCAACATATAGACAAATTATCAAGAAATTACCATTTTCATCTTTTTTGGTGTAAAGAGCATGTTCATATGGACATCTTTTGAAACCATCCTTTAAGAAAAAGTTGTCCATGCGGCTGTACCAAGCCCTTGGTGCTTGCTTTAGCCCATACAAGGCTTTCTTTAATCGACACACCTTATTTTCTTCTCCAATCTTTGCATAACCAGGGGGCTGCTCAATATATATTTCGTCCTCTAAATACCCATTTAGGAATGCTGACTTTACATCCATTTGATGAACTTTTCAGTCATTTTTTGCTGCAAGGGCTAACAACAAACGAACAGTCTCCAAGCGAGTTACTGGTGCAAAAACTTCTTCAAAATCTACACCAAACTTTTGTAACCTTTTACAACGAGTCTGGCCTTGTATTTCTTCACTTCTCCATTTTGCTTTAGCTTTGTTCAATAGATCCATTTGACTCCAAGAGCCTTTTTATTTTCTAGTAATTTGACTAACTCCCATGTCTCGTTTCTTCTTATTGCATCAATCTCTTGATTCATTGCATCTTTCCATTTTTCATCTTGAATTGCTTCTTCAAAGTATACAGAATCAACATCTGCAAATAAAGCAAAATAAACATGTTCATCATCTAGTATCCTTCTTGAAGTTATAGATCTCTTGAATATTTCTTGTCTTCCTTGGTGTAGTTTCTTCATCACTTGTGGAGTGTGATGAAGAAGGTGAAGTCAGTGGTTGAGTCACTTCAAGCTCCAAGTCTCAAGCATCTTCTTTGCCATTCATGTCAACAAGTAATGGATTTTGGTCTTCATTTGGTGCATTCCATTGCCACAATTTTGCTTCATCAAACTTGACATCTTGACTAATAATAACTTTCTTACTTACATGGTTGTATAATCTGTAAGCCTTGGAGTTCTTACTGTACCCAACAAAAATGCATTTTTCTGATTTATCATCTAGCTTACCTCTTTTCTCATCTGAAATGTGAGAGTAAGCCATGCATCCAAACACTCTTAGGTGACTAGCTAATAGTTGGTTTCAATCCACTCCATTCTTCCTGAGGAGTAATACCTTGCACACTTTTCGTTGAAGCTCGATTTAGGAGATAAACAGCATACTTCTTGTTGAGGAGTTTTGTTGAGGAGTTCTTCGAACAGTCTTCTGATGCTTGATTCCATTTTCCTTCAAGAAATCTGCAAAAACAATATATTCTCCTTCACGATCCGAACGCAATGATTTCAATTTCAAGTTACTTTCATTTTCCACCATTGCTTTGAATGTCTTGAAACATTCGAAAGTAGCACTCTTTTCTTTTAGTAGATAAATCCATGTCTTTCCACTGTAGTCATCAATAAATGTGAAAAAATAACGGTTACCTCCATGTGTAGTAGTTCTCATGTGGGTCCACATAAGTCTGTATGAAAAAGCTGAAGTGGTTTTGATGCTCTCCAAGAACCTCCAGTCGGAAATGAATTTCGATGATGCTTTTCGAAAACACATGCTTCACAGAGTTGATCTTCCTTTTTAATATTTGGCATTTCTCTCACCATATGTTGTTGACACATGTGAGACAAAGTGTCAAAACTTAGGTGTCCAAATTGACAATGCCATAACCATGAGGTGTCATTTACTAAAGTTTCAAAACAAACAAGCTTCTGATAGCATATTTTAATTGGAAACATTTTGTTGTGAGTCATACGAACCTTCGTTATGAGATCTCCATTTTTGGTTCTAATCTCACATATGTTATTTTTAAAGATAACATTATGTCCTCTTAGGAGAAGAAGTTGCCCAACACTTAAAAGATTGTGTTTGAGACCTGAAACATAATACACACCAGTAATTCTTTTTGCTCCCTTTTTGTCTTGACAAGAATATCTTCCTTTCCTTTAGCTTCAAGCTTCTTGGTGTCACCAGTCTTCACTACATTTTGATGAGATTCATTTAAAGATATAAAAATATCCTTTCTTCCTGTCATGTGGTTACTACAACCACTATCAAGATATCATATTTCTTCAGTGCTTGATTCTTGGATGTTGAGAGTGAGGAAGAGAAGACCTTGATCATTATCCAATTGCTCATGCATTAGAGTGGTTTCTGCTTGATTAGAATTAGCCTTCTTAGACCAACGGTCTGCTTGAAAATGTCCATAACGTCTATAATTGAAACATTGTATGTGAGAAAAATCTCCATGACCACCACTTCTACCTCTTCCTCTATTTGAACTTCTTCCCCGTCCTCTATTTGAAGAAGATTGATTGTCTCTGCTCTCTGACTCTGTATTTGTTACAACGTTGGATAGTCCATTGCCTCTACCACCACGACCACCTCTTCTTCCACTGGATCGACCCCTATAGGAGGATTGCATATGAAAAACTTCTTCTGAAGGAGTAGAATCAAACATCTTCAATCTGAGCTCATGAGATTGAAAAGATACCATTAAGCTATTTATGGAGAGAGTTGACAAATAATCTTTGGATTCTTCAATTGCTACAACAATATGCTCATATCTTCCAGTCATGCTTCTAAGGATCTTCACAACTACCATTTGATCTTCAATTGTTTTTCCATTTGATCTCAATTGATTAACAATTAAGAGAACATGGTTGAAAAATTCTTCAATAGTTTCAGCATCTTTCATTCGAATTGTATCAAATTTAGCTCGAAGTGTTTGTAATCGGACTAATTTACCTTTTCTTCTCCTTCATACAAATTTTGCAATGCATCCCATGATGCTTTAGGAGTAGAGACTCCTGATATTCTTTCAAAATTTTTTTCATCCACAGCTTGGTAGATGAAAAATAATGTCTTCTTATCCTTTTCATTATCCTTTTTTCTAGCATCTCTCAATTCATTGAGTTGTTGTGCCATTCTCACTTTCTGGCTCCGAATATCCATTGTCAACAATATCCCAAAGATCTTGAGATCCATAAAGAACCTTCATTTGTTGGCTCCACCGCCTATAGTTTTTTCCCTCAAAGCGAGGAAGTTGAGGCTGCAACATGTTAGATGACATCTTTCAATCCTTGCTCTGATACCACTTTGTTGGAGGCGTCGACGAGCCCACTCTAAATTTACTCTAAATTTCACAAACTTTTAAGAGAAGAAACTTGTTCTCTTAGAAAACTCAATAACACATAAGAGAAGAATATTGTTCTCTTGAAACTCACTTACTTTCTGAACTTCAATTTGCTTCTATTGATTTAATTTTTATTTCTTGCATACAAATGAAGGAAATGATCTCTCTATATATAGTATTCAAGAGACTTTCTAAAAGACACAAAATATGTGAAGTACATGTACTTGAATAATTACATGTATCTAGAAATGCATATATATCTTGAAATTAGAAATGTATCTATTAATGTGTTATCCATAATGTATCTAGCTTATTAATTTCTAACACAATTGTGGTATATTGTTTTAGGGGTAAAAGAGAAGAAAAGCTTGTGAAAGAGATTTACAAGAGGAAGCATAATCTAAAACCAAATTATTACAAATTTTAGGGACAACTCTCCATGTGGGCAGATCGGAGAAAGGAAGTTTGGAAAAGATTACCTGAAGAATATGCGGTGGCCGAAGTTTGGAGAAGGCCATTGAAATCGGTTGCGGCTGCATGTGGTTGAAAATAGCGTATATATATTCCATATATATTTTTCTCTCTCCTTTTTCTACATTCATATCTTTCCTTATTTTAGTTTAGATTTTCTTTCTCATTGTTATCTTTTGAGATCTTTTCACATATTTTATTTTTCCTACAAATGTGGCAACCTTTTTATGTTGTTGTAAAAAAATTAACTAAAATATCAAGCAATAATAATTAATAATATCCCTCCCTCTAAATTAAAAACGACGATATTTGAATAAAATTTAAACAAAATTGAAAATTAGAAAGATAAATGCATGCATTGGCTATAAAAAGGATGCAAAACAAAAGGTATATATGATATAAATTGTAAAGGGGGATCAAGAGAATAAAGAGCATTGAATCAATTATGTTGCTTTGGAGCATTAAGAACGTAAAGCATTTTCTTGAGTTGACAGAGTTCATAGTCAATCATCAAAGATATTACAATAGAGTGATTTTCAAATACTCAAGCACGAGTTTCTCAATAATGGTGTCTTGTCCTTCTTCATCATCTTCCCCAAATTACATTACTGAGCTTCAAATAATGCCTGAATTCTTTTCATTCTTCTTTAGCAGTAACCGAACCTTTCAATTTGCCACCATTTCCATCACCCAAATTTACCCTACTTTGTTTCTTATGGAAAATAATGGTTTTTCTATCATGATTTTCTCTCTTCGTAACGACATAGATCAACTTCTTAACCTATCCTTTTTCACTTCTTCTGGTAATTAGTACTATTGTCTATGATCTCTAATTAATTATTAGTCTTTTGAGTTTTCTTTCTTTCTTTCTTTCTTTCTTGCAATTAACTTTGTTTAATTATGATTCACTTTTATTTTAGGCGATGATCGATTTGAAGCTTACTTGCCTTTATTGCTTTCTTATCAAGAATTTGACGTTGGAGTTATTAATTATGGATGCTTTGTCTCAATTGAAGCACAAAATTTCAAACATTGCTTATCGATGCTTGATAATAATACTCATGGTAACATTATTCCTTTATTATAACAATTGCTCTTATTTGGAAACTCGAAATTTCAAGAGATTTCAAATCATAATTCATTTCAAAAGAATTTCTTTGTGGTTACCATATGGAAAAGAAAATTATTTCAAAAACGATTTTAACAAAAGTAACCTTTCTTTTAAGGTAAAAAGATTTCCTACGATTTAGTAGGTAAAGTATAAAGTATTAACCATGTTTAAATTTTCTTGTTTTCTTGAATATAATTGAAATGATTATTGTATTCTAAATATAAACTCCTTCCTATCTATTTGTATGTAGTTAGGGTTTGTGTTACCAATTCAGAACTAATATTGGGTTCAGGGACCCAATACATAATTCTTCTCCAACAGGTATTATATTCTATATACATCTTTTTGGTCTCATTTTCCATATATTGTAAAACAAAACCTACATCTATTTGAACTATCAATGTATGTACATAAACATTTTTATTGAAATTAAAGTTTATATGTATCTAAAAGTCTAATCACTAAGTATTAATTACTGATCATAAAATACTTATAAAGTTGAAATACTGTAAATTAAATGTTGTATGAAACAAGTTTAGATAAATAATAATAAGAATAAGTTGTTTGTATTAATGTTGTGTACTACAGAGGAAAGAATACATAACTGGAGGTCTTGCAGCAAGAGGAGTAGGTCGTTTTGATATCATTATCAATCCAATTGCACCTTTATATAGTTTGTTAAATAACCCAAAAGCAAAAAGGGTATGGTTATTCAAAGCAAATAATAATGATCCACATTCTATTATCATTGTCCCTATGAATTTGTATGCTCAATATTTGGTCTATTCCTAATTGAACCAAATTTAATAAGGTCTTTTTTTTCCCTCTTTACTTTCTTTTGGATATTATTTGTCATTATCTTTTCTTGTCTCAATGAAATTCAATGAGCTCATGAACATTATTGATTGTGAAATGTACTTAACAATATTGAATAATGACTATAATATTTTGACTTTAGAGAATTCGTTTCAAGTCATTATTTCATATCCATACTAAATTTTGTTAATGAGAGAGATTACTATATGATTGTCATTTTTTTTATATTGTGATTGTTTTTTACAATTTTTTTAAGTTCATCTTCAATTTTTTGGTAATGATTTCGAAATTTTATTATTGTTTTTTCTGTTTTAATTTTTTTTTTTATTAAAAACAAAATCCTATATATATACGTGTGAGCATATATATATATACATGTATACATATATGTGTGTGTATATATATATATATATTATGTATGTATATAGATATATGTATATAGATATATATATATACATAGATATATATATTTATATACATAGATATATATATATATCTATATATGGTAACTAATTTTGGTTGCTTTTTTTTTTCATTTTCAATTTTTCATCGTATAATTATAAAAGCAAGTTTTTCCAAAATGTGAACTCTTTTTTTCTTTCAAAAAGATACTTTGGGTCAGTAGGTGCACCCGAGCATCTCTATTAGGTGGACATCCCTTAGCACCCTCATCATCCATGCTTCATTAATATAAGCAAAACAATACAGGAGAAGCGAGGAAATAACGACCATCCAAAACACCAAGGGCTAGAGACAAGCCCAAAGCAAAAACAATAAAATTAGAAAGCACTAAGATTGATGCGATAAAGCTAGAGCTATAATTAGAAAATAAAGGGGATGACCTAAAATCCCGATAGAGCACATATGCATGTCTTCCCAAAGGTTTATGGTTGAGTTGTTCCTATCTTTGAAGATTCGACTATCTGCTGGCCAAACAAATGAAATTAGTTATCGAACACAAGTGTTTCTTTTTTAATTATATTAAAAAAACATAAAACAAACTAGTTACCAAACACGCCTTTAGTTTTTCTCTTTTTTGTAAACTAAGGTGTGTCATTTGATAACCATTTGGTTTTCGAAACTAAGCTTATGGCATGTATGAGAGTGATTCTCAATTATTAAAATTACTTTTGTTATTTTTAAAATCACTTAAAAAATACTTTTTATAAGGGATAGTTGCAAATATATAGCAATTAGATTCAAAATAATTAAGTGTATAGCAACATTTTAAAAAATTTGTAAATATAGCAAAATTTGTCAAAGTCTATTAATGATAAAAATCTATCACTAACTACATTAAAAGAAAAAATCATGTCATGGCTCTCTCTCTCTCCACCATCGCCGTTGCCGCTCATAACCATTGGCAACGCTTGGACTTCATCTGAAAAATTAAATAGCATCTTCAGTCAACAATAACTACATTCAGCTACTGTGAACTAACTTAATAGTTCATAAAAACATAACTGCTTTCAAGATACTCCAAGACGCACTTATGCTGATGTGGTTAATCAAAAAGCCCCAACGGACTCGAATTCGAACACACCACACAGAGGTATAACACAGGGAAAGACAAAGAAGAAATCAAATGCAGGAAAAAAAGACGCTACAGACTGGAACAAACGGGTGGTAATAACAAGACGATACTTCCATGATGATTGGCACAAAGTCATCAAAAAGATCGGAGAACAACAGATGTGTAGCCACCTATTTTTATCCTACCCATATTTTTTTATAAAAAATAATATTAGTAATAATGGCTAAACTTTTATACATTTATTTTTTTAAAAAAAGGTAAAAAATTAGTAAGAACATAATATCTCATTTTTATTATTTTAAGAAATAAAAATAAATCAATTTATTTTAAATAAAATATTTTAATATCACATTTATCTTATTTGTACTATTTTAGGAAAAAATAAATGAATTTGTTTTAAATAAAATCTTCTAGTATCACTTTTGATTTATTTAAATCATGTTAGGAAAAAAAGAAAATCAATTTTAAATAAAAATCTTTTAATATCCATTTGATTTATTAATTTATTTTGTTAAAAAAAATCTCAAAAAATCTCATTTAATTTATTTTAGGAAAAAATAAAATTTACATTATTAATATGATATCAAAATTTGATTTTATTCTTATTATTTTTTTCTAATTTATGGTACACCCCAAGTCTATAAATAGGACATTTGTCATTTAGAAAGGGGAAAGAAAGTTTCTTAGACAGAAAAAATGTTCTTTAGAGAGAGTGCTTAGAATTTTTTTTATTATTTAGAGTGAATCTCTGCAAATTTGAAAAAAATTCTGCAAAAATGTGAGTTTTTCTTATTCTTTTATTACTTTATTGTCTCTACTTTTTTTTTAAAACTTTATCTTAAGCAAATCAAATCTCATTGTTGAACTAAACTTAGTTGTAGGTTGCATTTGGTAGAGATTTAATCTCAAGGATCTGCAACTCATACAACAAGTAATTTCTTTGGAATTCGAATCCTTATTTTTATTTTCTTCTCTTTTTAAAAGATAAAGAGAAAGAAAAGAAAATGGAGGAAAATTTTAGTATTTTTTTACTACTTTTTTTTTCTTTTATCATCATTTAAAAAAATTCTTTAGTCTTTTTCTTCTCTCTAAAAAATAGGGAGAAAGAAAACGATATAAGAAAAATGTTTGTTTTTTTTATCTATCCGTATTTCATTACTTTTTTTTAAATCCCAACTCTTAACCTTTATTTTCTTTTCTCTAAAATATAGAGAGAAAGAATGAGGATAGAGAAAATTTTATCATTATTATGGTTATTACCATTATTATTATTTTTCTTTTATTATTATTATATTATATTTTATTACTATTATGGCTCTTTTTTCTTTTTACTTGTTGTTGTTCTTATTATTGTTATTATTATTATTATTTTTTTTATTATGATTATTATTTTTATTTCTTTTATGGGGTTGCCACTCCTCTACCATTTTTCTTTCTTTATTCATTCCTTTATTTGTTTCTTTCCTTATTTTATTTATTGTTATTATGTTTCCTTTCTTTTACTTATTCACATTATTATCATAATTATTGTTATATGCACTTAAATGTAACTCTTTGTATTAAAATTGTTTAATGTTTTAAAATTATTTATATTTTAAATAAAGACTTTTTTTTAATCATTTAGCAAATTTGTCTCTAATGTTATAAATGTTTTATGTTTTTCCAAACCTTCAAAATTAACCTATGATTTCATAAGGTTTCCTAAATTAGTCTTTTCTAAAAAAATTATACCGTTTTCCTTAAACAAAATCCTACGATAGAATCTAGAAAATTTGGGAGTCCGATTTTCTAGAATTCTTGAGATGATGAATCACATCTTTGAAAGTCCAAGATATGATCTCAAGAAAAAATAAATTTAATCAATGTTTTTTTTTAAAAAATCTTTATTCGAAGACTAGCCTATGATAGATTTTGAGAAATTGTAATAATTTCTCATTTTCTTAAGGTGAGAAACTTTTCTCAATATACAGTCTAATTAATGAAATATTATTCCACTTATTTTATTTTATGAGATCATTGCTTCAAATATTGGAGTAATGAGGGGTAAAATAAGACATTAGTTTTAAAATAAATTAAAAAATATTTTCAATTCAAGATTTTAAATTTGACCACAGTTTTTTTAAATGGGTGTTGTGGGGTGCTAATACCTTCTCCATACACAAATGACTACTGAACTCAATTCAATTTTACGCAGACCATTTTTTTAAAATTGTTTACTTTATTTCGGTGTCCAATCACACTATAAAAAAAGATTGGTGACAACTCCTATTTTCTTTTAAAACTAACTCTTTTGAGGATGTCGGTCGCTCCACGTCGTCTCGGGCACTTAGCGACAAGATGAGTGTTGAAATCACATATAAGCCGTACCATGCAGAAAAAGCACTCATTTTCTTCCAAGAAGAAAGCCAAGCGAAAGTTGTATGTAGTAACAAAGACTGTAATACAGTGGATAAATATTATGTTAAGTTCGAACCTTGGAACAAAACAGACCATTGTATCCCCAGACTAGTGCCAAGCTATGGAGGGTGGGTTAGATTCAGAGGAATTCCATTTCATGCTTGGAATATGAACTCCTTCATCCAAATAGGGGAAGCTTGTGGAGGTTTTATTGACGTGGCCAAAGAAACAAAAGAAAAAACAGAATTAATCGAAGCAGTGATAAAGATAAAGGAGAACTACACAAGGTTTATTTCGACCACAACAAACATCACAGATGAAGAAGGCAACAGGTACCACATCCAAACTATTATCCATGATGAAGGGAGATGGATAAAAGAGAGACATCAAAAGATTCATGGCACTTTCTCAATTAAAGCAGCGAAGCGTTTTGATGAATATAATAAGAAAGCAGAACAGTACAAATTCATCAACAATGTGGCTGTTACTCCAAGGAAAGCTTCACCGAAAAACAACCAGAATGATCTAAAAGCTCACCAGAAGGAAAATACTGTAGAAGATATTAAAAAAAAAACAGACCCAAAATTCAAATTTGAATTATGATGGGGACAGTGACAATAGTGACAGTTATGAAAAGACCCTGATGGAAAATGAGAGCATGACAAGAAAACTGTTGGAGAAGAAAAAAGGAAAGCAAATCTGCAGAGAAATTTCACCCAACCGCTAATCTGTAAATGCAAAAAGAAAGGTTTCTTTTCACTCTCCTAAAAATGCTCCTACTAAGCCACTGATAATCAGAAGCCCAACATGAAGCCCGACGGGTTAAGCACAAAAGTGTCACGAGGCAAAAGAAAATAGATTAAAGCAAAAGAAAATCAAGCAAGTATACAGAATCAAAAGGGCAAGTATCACGGTCTGATATAATGGACAACCGGGATAATTCAAGTAGTGAAGAGGTAGACAGAAGAAAAAATACAAAAGCAACTTGAAAGAAATGAAACTTGTTGTTGATCTGGAAAATATCTCTCCGATTGAAGGGAACTCCTTATCCATCTCAGAAGAGCTACATCTGACACTTACTCTTCACTCACCTACACAATCAGATATCATCATAGATAGTCTGGAACAAATGCTTAACAGTGAACAAGAGGATGTGGAAATAGCAAAACCAGACACACCAAACGAAGAGAAATTCGTCAAGCAGAAATTAATTGAATGGCTGAAGGAAAACATTATGAAATTGGCTCCACTATATAATGTTGAAACAGAGGCAGATTATGTTACTAATATAGGTGATTTAGAAGTTGTGGGACAAAATGTTACGGGGTAGAATAGTTCCACATGAAATTAATCACCTGGAATGTAAGAGGGTTAGGCTCTCCCTCAAAAAGAGCTAAATAAAATCTACTATTTCTACTTACTTGCCTGATTTTGTAATTCTGACTGAAACTAAACTGAATTGTGACAAAAAAAATCATAAAATCTTTGTGAAGCTCGATTAGCATCAAATGGATCTTCATAAAATCTAGAGGAAAATCTAGTGGTATTATCCTAATGTGGGATGATTTGAGGCACTTGGTTAACAATGTTATTGAGGGAGAATTCTCTGTTTCGGCCAATATATGTTTCTCCAATGGTACAAATTGGTGGATTTCTACCATTTATGGGCCGACAAAAAGAAAAAATAGAAATCAGTTCTGGAATGAACTTGCTGATCTAAAAGTTAAATGCATGCCAAATTAGCTTCTTGGGGAGATTTCAACGTCTTTAGATGGAGGGATGAAACCTCTGCCTCCAATCCTGCCTCACACAGCATGAAGAAATTTAATTCATTTATTGAAAATTGTAATCTCATTGATCCCCTCTCACCAATACTACTTATACGTGGTCCAACCTTAGAAATCAATCAACTCTATCAAGGCTTCATAGATTTTTATACTCTACACAATGGGAACGTCTCTTTTCGGCACACTACTCCAGAACTCTTTCAAGAGTTACGTCCGAACATTTCCCTGTAGTCTTAGAATCCACCAATCTAAGTTGGGGTCATTCACCATTCAGATTCACTAATACTTTCCTCCAAGCAGCTGAGTTCAAGAACAATATTAAATTATGGTGGAACAATACAAGCAGTAAGGACACCTGAGATATTCCTTTATGTGAAGACTTAAGCAACTTAAAAGCTCTATAACGCAATAGAGCGTTAAAAAAAAGGCGTTGACGCAGAAAATATAAAAGTTTGGACAAAAGAGATTGACTCTATAGACAGAATGGAGATTGAACACACTATTACAGAGATTGACAGTGCTTGCAGGACTGCTCTCAAAGCTGACCTCAGTCATTTGATCTTTAAAGAAGCTCAGAGTTGGGCCCAAAAATGCAAGAGAATATGGAACTTAGAAGGAGATGAAAATACAAATTTCTTCCATAAAATTTGTATGGAAGCAAGGAATATTTATGTTCCCCTTTTAATGACAGTGAAATCTGGAATGCTCTGAACTCCATTGACAAGAACAAAGCCCCAGGCCCCGATGGATACACCATGAAATTTTTAAAAAATGTCTGGAAATTCATGAACAAAGATATATTAGATATTTTCAAAGACTTCCAAACCAATGGCATCATCAACAAAGCTGTCAACAAAACCTATATTGCTCTCATTGCAAAGAAAATCAAATGTGAAAAATCATCAAACTATAGACCCATCAGTTTAACGACAACTCTTTATAAACTTATTGCAAAGGTGATAGCTGAAAGACTCAAAGCAACTCTGCCTGAAACAGTTTCCGAACACCAAATGGCTTTTGTTAAAGGCAGACAAATCACAGATGCCATTCTAATTTCCAATGAAGCAGTGGACTATTGGAGGAGCAAAAAAAGTAAAGGATTCATTATCAAACTATATGTTGAGAAAGCATTTGACAAAATAAGTTGGAGATTCATTGATTTCATGCTTATGAAGAAAAATTACTCTACAACTTGGAGAAAATGGGTAAAAGTGTGTATCTCTAGTGTTCAGTATTCTATCCTCATTAATGGGAGACCAAGAGGAAAAACTATCCCAGCAGGGGTCTTAGACAAGGCGACCCTATATCACCTTTCATATTTGTGCTTGCCATGGATTATCTCAGCAGACTTCTTACAAATCTGGAAAAAAAAAACAAAATCAAAGGGGTCAAGATTGGAGAGACTTTCAATCTAACACATTTACTTTTTGCAGATGACATATTACTCTTCATAGAAGACAATGACGAATATCTATCAAATCTCAGATATGTCCTACACGTCTTTGAAGCTGCTACAGGTCTCAACATCAATTTGAATAAATCCACTATCTCTCCTATCAATATTGATTCAAACAGAGGCGAAAATGTTGCTATCTGCTGGGGTATCCAAGTTCAACACATGCCTATAAATTACTTGGGTGTTCCTTTGGGAGGCAAGCCCACATCCACAAATTTCTGGGATAATATCACTGAAAAAATCAATAAAAAGCTCAGCAACTGAAAATACTCTTACGTATCCAAAGGTGGCAAATTGACCCTCATCAATGCAACCCTCGAAAGTCTTCCCACATATCAGTTATCTATATTCAAGGCTTCCATTGGTGTTTGTAAAAATATTGAGAAAATTTGGAGGAACTTCTTGTTGAAAAATCCCAAAGAAGACAACAATTCTCACCTCTTAAAATGGGCAAAAGTTACGGCTCCAAAAGACAAAGGGGGTTTGGGTATTAACAAAATCACTGACACAAATTTTGCTTTGTTAAGCAAATGGCTTTAGCGTTTCATCTCTGAAAATCAACCTCTATAGAAAAACTTGATTTCTGCCAAATACACAAAGGATACTATTAGTGGATTTCCTACAAAAGGAAAATACAGCAGCTTAAAGACGCCTTGGAGATCTATTATCAAAGGGATTGACTGGTTTTCGGCAAATGTCAAATGACAGCTCAACAATGGAGATAAAATTTCCTTCTGGAATGGTCTTGGAATGAAAAATCCCCACTCTCCCTATACAAGCCCCGTCTCTTCGCCCCTTTCAAATCTTCAAAATGGAAATGTGAAAGAGATGTGGAATCGACAGCTTCATGATTGGGATATACACCCTAGAAGACCACTAAGGAGCATTGAAATACAACTATGGTCGGAATTGAAAAACCTTGCTTCCTTCTCTAAATTCATCTCAAGGTACTGACATGCCAAAATGGAGGCTGAATAATGATGGGCAATTCACAATTGCTTCCATAAAAAAAGCCATCCACATTATGGACCAAAGAGATGAAAACAACATCAACTCAAGCACCTTCAAAAATTTATGGAAGACTGGAATTCCAAAAAAGTGTAAGTTTTTCTTATGGACAATCTTGCTAATTGTATCAATACTACTGAGAAGCTCCAAAGAAGACTACCAAATTGTTGCCTAAATCCAAATTGGTGCTACCTCTGTAAAAAGCATTCAGAAGACATCAATCACATATTCATCAATTGTGATGTCACGAAGGTGATTTGGGACAAAATCAAATATCTGACCAAATGGCATAACCATTTCACTAATATATCTTCATTATGCCAAAACATATGCAACACAAATAAAAAAAGCAAAAAAGGCATCATCATTTTCAATTTGATTGCTACTGCGTTATGGACCATCTGACTGGAGAGAAATAACAGGATCTTCCAGAACAGGGATAGAACTACTCGAGAGATTTGGAAAGATGTCAAAAATCTCACAAGCTTATGTGCTAGTAGATCTGATTTCTTTAAAAATTACAGCACTAGCACTATTGCTTTAAATTTAAATGCTTTTGTATAACTACTGAGCTTGTCTCTAGCCCTTGTACTCTCCCGCCTCCTGTTCTGATATGATGATTATTTAATGAAGTGGGAATGATGAGGGTGCTAAGGGGGTGTCCACCTAGTGGAGATGTCTGGGTGCACCTACTGACCCAACATATCTTTTTTCTAAAAAAACTATGTTGCAAACATTGGTCTATATCACTGATAGACCACAAGAGTCTATCAGCGATACGAGTCTATCACGAATAGATTTTGCTATATATGAATTTTTTTAAAAATGTTGCTATATACTTAATTATAATTTCTAAATTGCCACCAATTATAATTACCTTTTTATAATTCAAAATTTATTTTTATAGCTAGGAAAAATGTGTTTAAAGAGTAAATGATTTTATTTCGAGGGAGTAAAGATTTTGTTTCAAAGTATAACTTAAAACCATGACTAAATGATTCTAACCCTTTTCAAAATCACTTCAACCATGAACTTTAAAACAATACTTCAACTCGTATGTATCTTTTTTTGAAAAAAAGATACGATGGATTAGTAGGTCCATCTGAACATCTCCACTAGCACTATAATAAACCCGCTCTTCCCTGACGCATAGAAACGTCGTCGAAAACACAAACATCGTCGCTAAAAGCTACCGCGATGCCGCATACGACGTCAGCAGCAACGTCACTAAAAGTCCATCGGGAATACTTTCGGCGACGCTGCTCGCTACCACGCAGCAAAATCTTTCCCCCGCGCACGGTTCCAATAAGTGGCGGAAGGTTTCGGCAATGCAGACGTCGAGGAAGGCTTATGCGGCGCAGACGTTGTGGTAGGCTTTTGCGACCTCTGCACCGCCCGAAGCCTTCCGCGACGTTTGGGTCGCCGAAGCCTTCCGCGATGTCTGCGTCACAAAAGGTTTTTTATTTTTATTTTATTTTTGTTTTTTAATTTGATTATTATTATTATATATTCATTGGTTTACTCGAAGTAATAAAATTTGTAGTAAACTGATAGAAATAAAAGTATTATTCATTACGAAATCAAATGATAAATTAAATATGTTCGATACAAGAAATTAATTACATAATTAAAAACATTACATAAAATAAAAACTTAAGATCTAATGCTCTCGTGCAGTGGACGCTAAACCTACAAATAACATGAAAGTATTGTTAGAATATCACATATGGAAAGTTAAACAAATTAAATATTGAAAAGTGCGTACCCAAGTGATCAGGGGCCTCTTTGTGCACGACTCATCTCCTCGAGCATCTTCTTCATCTCTTCCATTTGTCGTGCTTGGTCCACAATTTATTGATCTCGCTCCTCCTCCCTCAGGCGTTGTTCTTCGAGCATTCGGTTAGTGTCGTCTAGTCTCGCTTTGAGGTCGCTAACCTCTGCTATGTGTGTCTGGTAGTCATACATCATGGAGGAAGAAGATGAAGCGAGTCTTAAACCTGAGTTTGGGCCCCAACCAAGACCTTTTGAGTAGCCCGGTCGTTTACTCAAAACTGTCTCGCATATCTTGTCTTGAGTTAGTGGTTCAGAACCCTCTGGGACGGGCTGAGATTGAAGATCCACCGTTTGATTCTGCACAACAGAAGCTTGTAAGTTTGAGAGATTATTAGACTTAAAAACATAGAATAATTAAAGTATAACTAAACATAAAGTTTTCTAAAACTTACGAAAGCATCCTCTGCAGTTGGTGAAATGAACTCGCCACTACTACTGGCGTGAGTTTCTTTGAATAACTTGACATGATCTACAGGACGACCTTGCAGTTCAGTGAGCTCTACTTGTCTCTAAAGAAATGACTTTGTGCCGCTCCTATGGTTGTAAGGCTGTCGCGCCCTGACAGCCTTACACATACTTGATTGCTCCTATACATTCCAAAAATGACGATGATCAAAACGTTATACTTTTAAATAAATGAAATATTGTAACATAAAAGTTTATAAATAATTACCTGAAACTGTCGAGTGACGTAGTGATCACATAGAAAGTGCCAATCTTTCACCCTATTGACAAATCTCGGGGTAGGTTTGCTCGTGCTTGTTCAGGGTTACTAAATTTCTTAAAATGGCGATGATTACTTGATCTGAATTCCTTCCACACAGTGAGCATTTGATGCTCAACAAATCGATTCAGTGCTGGATCGTTACGATCAAACACGAAAAATTGCTACAAAAGAAATATATTTCAAGTCAGTAAAGCTTTAATAAGGAAATAGAAACATACATAAATGTTTAGGATATTACAGACTTACCGTTAGGCCGCCCTTGACGACCTCGATGCACTCCGGTGGCACATCTGCCCACTTTAGGGCCTGAATAGGAAACGTGTCTCGTGTCAGCACACCCATCGTGCAACTAAAACGAGGGGCGTGTGGTGAGACAGACCTGTCCCCTCCATGGGGGATGGAAATGGGAATTCTCCCATTCTGCTGTACGTATCGTTCGACATCTATGTTTCTAGAATGTCATCGTACTCTCCTCACAGTGGGAGTCGTATGAGAGGGGTCTACTGAAAACGATATTGTGATTATATACAACAAGCATAACTTAAAGACATGATCATATGAGAGAGAAATTGTATTAAATATGCTGATATTATTACGAACTAGAAGTGTCGCCTACTGACGACAAACCACTCGAGTTATCCAACGCGTCAAGATTAAGTAAATAATCTTCCTCAAGCATACTACTCGGAAAGTTAGACTCCATATCTACATACATAAAAATTAACAAAACATTAAACAAATAAACGTGAGTATCACAACGTAATTAATGTATAGAAAAATGATTAAATGTGTGTATACGTCAAAAAAACATTGTTATTCATCATCGCACGACTCGCTTTGATGTGATGATTGTTCGTCATCTTCATCGTTTATGAAATTTTCCACGACATGACAAACATTTGGTCTTTCCACTATTGTAGGATCAACTTCAGTCCTACACAGAGTGTCATCCTCAATAATGTGTTCGTCCACTCGATGTTTAACGACAATTTCCATTACATTAAGTTGATCATTCTCGATATCTTCCACTTCTGGCACGTCCCATACACGTTTATTTTGCACCACTTGAACAATTTTCCAATTGATACCATTTTTAGGATCCTCAAGTTAGAACACTTGATGTGCTTGGGTTGCGAGAATCACGGGTTCCTCAGCGAACCAAAAACGGGACGTGTTTATTGATTTGTAGCCTAGTTCTTCGTGCGTTCTATGATTTTTATTTTTGTCCGTGTCAAATCATCGACACTTGAATAACCAAGCACGTCGTCTAAATGGAAATTGAACGTGCAAAACTTCGTCCAAAATACAGTAAAAATTATTGTTCGCACTGCCTCCACTCCCTTCCCCGATTACCATGACTCCACTGTTTTGTGTTGTGCGTCGGGAATCACGCTCCAACGTGTGAAATCGTACGCCACCGACAATGCATCCACTGTAAGTGAGGACATCTAGTGATGGTCCCATTGCGAGTGAAAACAAATCTTCAGAAATGTTTGAATTGTCACGCATTTATGCCATAACCTAAAATTTGGTTTAGCATAAAAGTACTTATATATGTATACAATATGTATAAAGTAGAAATGCTCAAAGTCATTCACTCGAAATATATCTGAGCTTTGAACCAATCTACAAATGCGCGTTGGTGTCTTTTAAACAGTTCAGAAAAGCTTTCACCTCGACGACGTATCAGAAGGAGGTGTTTCCTAAAGTACACAATTGTGAGTTTGTGCGTCGGCGAAGTATAAAACCCTAAAATATGTATAGAAATTTGTACCTCCGGTATTCGGCTATTTCATCTACATTGCTGAGGATGTACCAATGAAAGAGTCGTTTCTCTTCTTGCGATAAACTTCGTAAACGTGACGCTCCCAATGAACGAATACTTCATACTCACCAATGACCTTATCTTCTTCAATGCTATCATCATTTCGATCATCTCTAGTGAATTGGGGCTCAATCCCCTTCAGATAGCGTGAACAGAAAGTACTTGATTCGTTCATAAGATATCCTTATGCAATAGACCTCTCAAGACGTGCTTTGTTACGAACATATTGTTTTAGTGTGCGAAGACTTCTTTCAATGGGATACATCCAACTGTAAGAAACCGAACCAGTAACTTTCGTCTCATATTGCAAGTGAATTGCAAGATGTACCATGACGTTGAAAAAAGCAGGTGGAAATACTCTTTCCAATTTGCACAATATAATTATAATATCTGACTGCAATCTATCCAAATCACTTATTCTTATCATCCTGGCGCACAAATCACGGAAAAAACTGCACAGTTCAGTAATTGCAGTGTACGCATTTTTTGGTAGGAATGCCCTAACACCGATTGGAAGAAGTCGGCGTAGCAGTACATGACAATCGGGCGTTTTGAGACCTGATATTTTTCCATCGTTTGCATTCACACATCGTGAAATATTAGAAACGAATCCATCAGGAAACTTAACTACATTTAAGAACTTACAGAACTCAATCCGCTCGCTGTTAGTCAATGTATAGCTCACATGTGGTTTCACTAATCGGTTACCCACTTCTACCAAATGTATTCCTTTCTTATTTTCAAATCTTGTAAATCTGATCTGACATTCGTGGTATCTTTTGTTTTTCCTTCAATATTCAACAACATACCGACCAAATTGTCACAAACATTCTTTTCAATGTGCATTACATAAAGTTTGTGATGAATAAGTAGTCTTGGCCAATAAGGAAGATCGAAAAAAAATACTTTTCTTAGTCCAGTTAAGAACTCTTTTTCTTGTTCTATCTTTTAACGATTATGCTTACTCATTATTGGAAACTCCAAAGAATCTAGTTGTTCCAATATTTCTTGGCCATTCATTACAACTGGAGATGATTTACGCTCTACCTTTCCATCATGAAGTCTACTTCTACGCCAAACATGATTGTCTGGAAGATACCGTCGATGTCCCATGAATGCTATCATTCCTCGTATTCCAAATGATGATCTATCCCCATGCAAACGGGACATGCCTGATATCCTTTTGTACTCCAACTGGATAAATCACCATATGCTGGAAAGTCATTAATTGTCCACAACAAGGCTGCATACCACTGAAAATATTGATCCGTTAGACAATCATACGTACGCACACCAAACGTCTATAGATTTTTTAACTCTTCAAGTAATGGCTCTAGGTACACATCAATTTCTTTGCCGGGAGATTTAGGACCGGGAATGAGCAATGACATGAAAAAGTTTGACTCTTTCATGCATTTTCATGGTGGCAAATTGTATGGAATTAACACCGCATACCACATACTATACGAGGTACTCATATGACCGAACTGATTGAATCCATCTGAAGCTAACCCCAAGCGAACATTCCGTGGCTCCAATGCAAAATCAGGAAATTCAGAATCAAAGTGCTTCCATCCCTCTCCATCGGCTGGATGTCTCAACACATCATCTGTTTCCACTCGTTTATCCTCATGTCATCGCATGTCTGTCGAACTTTCTTGCGATAAAAACAGTCGTCGTAATCTTGGCACCAACGGAAAGTAACGCAACACCTTTTGTGAAATTTTGTTTCTTGATTTGTTGAAATTAATCTTATATCGAGACTCACCACAAGTCGGACAATGTTGCAAGTCCTCGAACTCCTTCCAGAACAATACACAGTCATACTTACAAGCATGGATAGTATCGTACCCTAAGCCCAAATCACGTAATTTTCGTTTGGCTTCATAGAACGAACGAGGGATGTTAGTACCACACATTGGAAATGCACGTTTTATTAACTTCAACATCATATCGAAAAACTTGTTGCTCCAACCATTGAGAATCTTGACGTGCATCATTTTAACCAAAAAATTTAGTGACGAAAATTCAGAACACCCGGGGTATAGCTCACAACTTGATTTAGTAACTCCTTACATACGTTATTTGTTTTGTCTTCTTATAACTCTAAACCTTTCTCCCTCTCTTCTACTTCTTCAATACCAGCTTGTAAGTCATGCAACATATTCAACATTTCATTTTCTTCAGTAACCGGGTACTGCTGGTTCCTTCATCAACTATTGGGTTATTGCTAGTCCCTTCATCAACTATTGGGTAACTACTACTTGTTCATTCATTAAGTGTTTGTATACCTATGTTCAAGGTCAAAGGCTCTCCATGATACACCAAGTTGATATAGGAGGAGACTATTCCAGTGGTTAATAGATGTCGCCTCACACCCTCTAAGGAATCCCAGTTTGAATTCATACATTTCTTGCATGGATACCTTAATTTTCCATAATTATTTGTGTGATGTTTTGTGACCTCTAAAAACTGAAAAACTCCTCTGTACTCAACAGAAACCTTATTCCTAATTTTCATCCAACTCTTGTCCATCTCGTTAAAAGGCTTAACAAATAAATATGTTATATTAGTTTTATACATTTTAATTACGTTAATTAACAATTTTAAAAATTCAAATTGCATTTGAAATTAAAATTCAAATGCAATTTCAATATGAAATTCATATTGAATATCAAATTCAATATTGAAATTCA